>JAOEHI010000013.1:3486977-3508618 GCA_025447815.1 Percopsis transmontana
TCTCTCTCTCTCTCTCTCTCTCTCTCACTCTCTCTCTCTCTCTCTCTCTCTCTCTCTCTCTCTCCCTCCCTCTCTCTCATGTATTTGCAGTGCCCTTGATGTCTCCTGCTCAGGGCCAGCCCCGACCTGCTGGGGGTCCTCAGAGGTTCCCTGTGAGTAGCGGCTGCTCGTCTCACCCACACATTGCCCCCACCCCTCTCACGCTCCACTCCTCCATCACATGGTTTGACGCTGGGGCCAGTATCATTACGGCAATTAGACGCCGCGCCCGGCCAAATGTGTAAACACCGATGCGTGTCTGGGCCGCGCAACTGGAAGCACGCGATAGCGGCCTCGGGCGGTGAACGTTTGGAGGTCAGGGCTTAGTTTTTTCACGCACGGGCCCTGGCTCAGACCAGGCCAGCGCCGCATATAATGGAATGGTATAAGTGGCATATGCAGATAGTGGAAAGTTACTTTTCCGCAAGTTGGGGTCCCAAAGCCAAAATACACTTTGATAAGCCCTGTTTGAATTAATAAAACATGGTAGTGAGTTCACACAGGGAAGGATTCTCATGCCTTTATTTTGTGCTGAATTTTCACAAGGCCGAATTTCACATTGAGTAAAAGCAATGGTAACTCTTAGCAGTAAGAAAAAACATCGAACCAATATAGCATTCCATACATGGGAATGTTTTGAAAGCGATTACTGCAATGAGGCAAATGGCTTTGCCAGCTAGTGTCCATACCTTAGCCTGGCATCAGGTGGCTCTGGTGCTGACGACCTATTCCTTTTTAAAAAGCATTTTATACGCATTTATGCAAATGAGCGGCCGGAACATAGGTGCAACAAATTGCATGTTGTGTCACTGTATAAAGCCATGTTGACAAATGAGCCGAGCTCTAATGTAGGGGTCAGTCACGAGGCTGTGATACTGGCGGTACTGCAGCATGAAGCTGTTTTAACCACTTATCAGGACGGTAGAGGCGGGCTTTGGAGGGTCTCCAGACGTCTGGGCAGCACCGCGTGTTGTTGCATTAGCCCCCCCCCCCCGCCTCCCCCTGTCAATTGCATTTAGTGGCCAAGGACATCATTTGAAATGCAGGTGACATACAGGCAGGCAACATTCCATTTACCACCGGGCACCTGAATACTCATCATTAGCATACATTATCATCGCATGAAATTTAATTGTTAAAAAGATGAGGGGAATGGGGGTCATAGCCTCTAGTATTACTGCATTTCATTTTTGCTAGTGGAGACTGGTTCTGAAATATTAATCTGGGGGGCAATTATTATAGTGCCGAATATTTTAATCTTTTTTTTTTTTTTTTTTTTGATAATGAAATTCGGTTTAGCCGCAAAATGACTAGAGACTATATGCTGTGGCTGATGCATTTTGAAATATGGTATTGGCAATTTCTTATTATAATTAACCTTTTAATTGAACCATTTTTTCTTAGTGCTATTTCGTTTCTGATTGTACCCCATAGTTCAACAATACCTTGTCCCAAAAACAAACAGTGGATACCCGTAATCAGTTGGCCTATACAACGTTCTAAGTGAAACCCTGAGACAAAGTAGGACTTCTAATCCCAAATATCCTCTCCCCGTTGAATAGGTTGACATTTGCCCCTCTCCATTATGACATTTGTCTTGGCCACCGTCGACACACGAGAGCTATCTCTGCATCGGTTACATATTGAGCACCCCGCAGCTCTGTTTATCAAGGATTAGTTGCGAGAGGATGAGCCGTGTTATTTCAGAGGCATTATGGACACCAGAGCCCTCATTGTGCAAACCTGTCTTTGTGACCTTTTTAGAAGGGTGCGATAGTGGCCACAATAACACTGTGATCCTCGGGGCGTGTGTGCGTGTGTGTGGGTGTAAGCCCCTTTGATTAACTTTCTGTTAAGCAACTTTTAAGACTGTTCCCCTCTAGCATTGAAACACCAGCTCTCCCGCTCTCTAAATACCGGCAGGCAGCGGTGGAATAAAGATGGATTAAGCCTTGATAGCATCTTAAGTAATTTACAATGGGCTTGGAGGAGGCAAGTGCCACATGTTGAATAGCAGGTATATTTTTCAGCAGAGACGGATGTTTAAGAGAATAGAGGAGTCAGTTATGAGGGGGATTCGTATTCCAAAGAAGGATTAAAGGGTTGTTATCTAGTTTTTCCTTGGAATGTAAATAGGATGGATGTGTGCGCAATGGATAAAGTGTGAACCCACAAAATGTTTGAAACAAAGAGTGCTGATGCCAATCGGATTTTGCTAGACACCTAGGTTTATTTTAATGCCTTTTTCAATAGAGCCTCATCCAGCATTAATGCAGGTTTGCTCTCAAATTCATGCTCAAGGGTTCCTTATAAATATTAGCATATGCATATTGATGTTTATTAGATGGGATTCTGCATCGTTTTTTAATGACCCCAGCCATTCAATTACAAGCCTTCCCTGTCCAAAGCAATACCCCCACACCCTCCCATTTTGTATTAGTTTAATTTGTTTGTGATTATGGAGTTCCCAAGATGGCCGTTTAATTCATGCGCCCCCCCACCCCCCCTTCTTCCCAGGGACCCGGAGACTTCCAGCCGCACATGACGGGAAATTTTGGCCAGCTCCAGCGGCCCCCTCCCCACATAGAGCCCTTCAGGAACCAGCCCCCTCCGGCCCCGCCGGACCGAGAGTCTTTCTTTATGAACGGTGAGACTCCCGCACCCAGCCCCACCCCGCTCCGCACACTCCTCTCTGCTAGTTTGGTTGAACCCTGCTGGGCATCACCCCTGGCAATGTACCTACAGGGCACGCTGCTAGCGCTCTGGCGCTGCTCTATTAGCGCCCCTCATGTTCTATGTTCTATGCATGCGCAAACATACATGCATGCATACATCTGAATGAGCCTCGCGTTGCTGCCTTCCCCATTCTGGCTCCATGCAGAATTGAACACAACCCAGTCGCTTGTTTACTCCTGTGCTGCTGATGAAGACGTACGTGTGCTTGTCCCCTGCCACGGTGCTACACACCTGCAGTGGCGCTCGCTGATGTATTGAAGCGGGCTTTCCGAGGCGGCACGGGAAGGAAAATTGACGTCTCTGTTGCCGGGTGGGTGTTAACTCTCTCTCTCTCTCCCTCTCCCTCTCCCTCTGTTGGCACAGAGTCCCACTTCCCAGGGCAGCACATGTTTGACCACCAGGGCCCCAACCCACTGAACAGCAGCAACAGCCTCCACCCGCAGCAGCTGCACGGCCAGGGGCTCATGGGTTTTGGCCAGCCGGGGCCCGCCTTTGGCCAGCCGGGCCAGGGCCCGCTAGGCCTGTTCCAGAGGGAACCCCCGAGACCCAACCTCCCGCCCCAGGGCCACCAGGGAATGGTGGGCCTGAATCAACACGGTGGCCCCCCCAACCAGCCCAGGCCCCTCATGGGCCCCCGCCAGCCCTTTGGCCAGCAGCAGGGTGCCCCTTTCCCCCCTCCGCAAGTACCGTTTGGGATGCAGGCACAACTTAGAGTAAGTAGGATTTCTCACCGATAGGTAGGTGCCGTGCTGTTGCTCCGTGCAGCTTATTTGTTTCTCTGCCAGTTGCGTATGAATTTGCTTGCTAAATATGCTAATTTGATCCTTTTAACCATGATATTTTCATAGCAACTCTAAAATCCTTCTTACAATTCTTGTAAAACCACCCTGGCAAACAATAAACCATGTTTTTTTTTTTTTTATATTGTGAATTCATGAATATTTGCTGTGTTTGCTCTAGATTATTAAAATGGCAGAGACTAGAGTAATGAACACATAAATAAGGCAGACTAGTTTCATATTCGCTGCTAGTGAAGCGTTGAGGAAAAAGCCTCATGTTTATTTGAGTTGGCTGGGAAGAGTCATAGGCAAGAGCGCCCTCTAGTGTTGGAGCCACTTGTAGTGCTACTACGCGGCTATATGAGGACACAGATTGGAGGTTAATCATATGCAGTGAATTTCCTGGTCCAAGAATGCTAACATGCCTACATACACACAATTGTTACTGCTAGTTTTAACATTTTGTAAAAACTCCCACTTCCCCCACACATATATACACATATATATAATATATATAAAAATGTTGTCCTCCTTTAAAAATTTCAGGGCCTACTTCACTGTCCTCCACTCGCCCAGCTCCCACACCATGAGCCCATGTCTTCCCATCAGCCCCTGCACCAACAGCAGCCGCCCCACCATCGGCAGGACCTGCCCCATCAGCAGCCACAGCTCCAGCACCAGATGAACCTCGGCGAGCAGCGGCCCATGATGCACCACGGCCAGAACCCCTTCCACCAGCAGCAGGCCCACGGCAGCCCCAGGCAGATGAACCCCCGCCCCATGAACCCTCAGCAGCGCAACATGGCCAGTAGACAGAGGATGGTGAGAGATTAGCACATGAACCATTAGATTTTTGTTTTATTGCTTTTTTTTTTTTTTTCTCACCTAACATTATTTGTATTTATTTATTTTTATTTGTATGTGAAATGTCAGTATTTCACTTTGTTTTGCCTAATTTAGGGCGTTAACGTCGAACACATATTTCCTCCTGTTCGACAGAGCTCCCCTGCCTCCAAACAACAGATGCAGATTCCGCCTCAGCGCAACAGCAATCTGCGGGAGCTCCCCGTAGCACCTAGCAACGCAGCCGCGAACAATGCCCGCCTCGCGCCAGCCCCCACCTCCAACATCAAGCCCGTTGCCAAGGCAACGCAAGGGGTTCGACCGGGGCAGTACGGTCACCCGGCACCCGGTGGTGGCAGTGGGAGAGGGCCAGCCGTTGCCAGGGCCGCGCCGTCGCCCGGGTTAGGGGGCAGGACGGTGGTTCGCAAGGAAATCCCGAGCACGCCGTCCGCGGCAACGCCACAGGTCAGCTTTATAGCGCATACACACACACACACTACAAACCAACACTGTAAAGCAACAAACGACTTAAGTTGTAGTGTGCGTTTGTGTCGATGCATGTCTAATCTTATTACTTTTGTTTGTACACTGGATTGTCAGTAACGTCTTTTTTTCTGTTTGTGTTCTTCGACTTAACTGTGGTGCAGTTACTGAAATAAAAATGTATTAATTTATCTCAGTCCAAGACTACATAAAAAATAATACATTTGACATATATTTTAGCTGAACAAATTATGTTTTATAGTGAAGCTATGTTTAAAGTAATTATATATATTATTCTTTTTATTTTTATTCACTTGGAATTTAAAAAATGTTTTGTTCTAGCTATGGTTTTTGTGTGTGTGTGTGTGTGTGTGTGTGTTTTGAAAGGGGCTGTTCATCTTTTCAGCTCAGTGAGTTGGAAAGAGCTTATTAGTGTTCTATAATGGACTTGGCCCAATCATAAGGTTGTTAGTGAAAGCAGTCTTGTTGGAAGGGGAAGATCAATACATCCCATATTTCTCTGGGGTTCCACTCTGGTTCCAGCTGTGAGCAGCATGCCGAGTGGGGTGCTTCAGAGCCTTGTTCACGCTGTCCCTCTTTGTCGCATTCAGGACCCGGGCGAGGACGCGGAGACCCGCCAGTACCGCCTCAAGCTGGAGGAGCAGAAGCGCCTCCGGGAGGAGATCCTGAAGCGGAAGGAGATGCGGAGGCAGATGCAGGCCGGCGCCCGCAAGAAGGAGCTCCTGGAGAGGCTCAATGCCCAGTCCAGTGTGCAGAGTCAGAACCCGCCCCCCTCACAGCCATCGCAGCCCGTCGCCTTGCCCCTACAGCCCCCCCAACTTTCCCTCCAACAGTCCCTCCAACAGCCCCAGCAGAGACAGTTTAACCACAGACACCAACCTCTCCATATGAACCCCAACCAGGGCGCTGGCTTCCCCCCCAACGGCACCGCCCAGACCCCCCAGCTGCGGCCCAACGTCAAGCAGCGGCTGCAGATCGGGCGGGGCGAAGCCCAGGAACAACCACTACAGCCAGGGCCCGGTCAGGACCCTCAATGGCAGCAGCAGCAGCTCCAGCAGCTCCAGCAGCTCCAGCAGAGAAGGAACAGCGGCCCGCTGAATGTAAACCAGCCTGGGAATCAGTTCCAAAGCCCCCAGACCCCGCAGAGGGTCATGCCCATACAGGGCGCTGCGCTGGGGGGTCCCGGCCCCAGGCCCGGCGTGAAACGAACTGTGATGCAGCGGTCCAAGAGCGTAGAGAGCCCGCAGCTTCCGCAGAAAGTCCGAGTTGTTAAACTTTCCGGAGCGGTGAGTGCTTAGCCCCCCACCCCCCCCTTCTCGTTTCACCTGACGCGTGTATTTTCAGTGCCATGTGGGTGTCGCAGCTTCACCCACAGGGGAAGCGACCTAAAATCAGTTTGAAAGCGTTTTAAAATGCCACACATCATCTAGATTCTTCATCTAAAATGATTTCTAACCTATGGGAATGCCAAGCGGTGATGTCTGTCATTTTGGCAAAATTGATCCATAAAGCGCTCCTTTTTTTTTTTTTTTTAAGCTTCGTGGCTCGGTACTAAAGCCACGTGCGCCTTCCCTTCAACATGGCAGCAGTCATTAAAGTGAGCAGTGTGACATTTATCTTTAGAGTTGCAGAAACTTTATCACTACTCTTAAAGGTTGGTGTCCTTTTTTATTTATTTATTTACATTTTAAGGGCAGAGTAGTATTCTGGTTAAGATGCTCAGCGAGGGGGACAAGACTGACAGCAGTGCAGACCACGCCCACAATTACTCTCTGTGTGTTCATCCTTTTTCATACTTGATAGATAACTACTGCTGCCCTAATTAAACATGAATTCCTATTGAAATGACACAAAAGCTTGCCTGTCGCCCTATGTTAGTCGTTGACTTGCCAGCAGCGGAGGAGATGCGATAATATTTGGCATAAGCCGCGGTTTTTTTTTTGTTGTTTTTTTTGTTCTCTTTCCCCCAAAGTCCCATCCCAGAGGATCAGGCTCCGTAGCCTAAATCGCAGGCTTGCTCGCCGCAGATGAAGCTAGTCCAATGTCACCTCGCTTATGAACACCTGCAGCTATCTTGATGAGCGTGTGTTTGGGAGGGGCTATGGCTTGTAAGCGCAACGAGGAGAAGATCTCCAGATGCTCGCGCTCGCACATTGTTCTGCTGTCGGGGAAAGAACCCCCCCCCCCCAGTAGGCTGACAATGTTATCTCTTCTCCTCATTTCTCTATTTGCTCTCAGCCTCGCACTCTTTCATCTCTCACTCTCCCCCTCTTCCCTCTGTTTCTTTCTCTGTCTCTCTCGTACGCCCGCTCTCTATCAACCTATCTCTGAGGTACGAGCCGACAAAAGGAAATGTCAGTCCGATACCCATGTAATTAATCTCTCTCTAGAGGGCGCTGGGGGTGTAATACCTGTGTAAGAAAGTTGCCACTTTTGAGGATTTTGGATTTGGATAGCTTAAGCATACAGATAAGGGGCAAATTATATTTTCATCAGGGGATAATACACATCGTCACAATGCACAAAGGCGGGGTGTGTGTGTGTGGGGGGAGAGAGGGAGGGAGAGGCGGAGGCGTGCATCAATCTGTCTTTGCCGTTGTTGTAATGCTGCTTAGCATTTGATGGGCGCAATCGGGAGCTGTGATTTCTATAGGGGGGATTAATCCATTTACTGTCGACTGGGGACAGGTCGGAGATATCGGTGCTTTTCTTCCCCCTCCGGTATTGATCTGTCACATCCCTCCGCTGACTCGGAGGAGAGGAGACGACCTTCAGTCTACCCCCCCCCCCCCTCCCCTAGCACCACCCCACCCTCCCACCCTCAGCTGTGACTCTATTTGATAATGAGCGCGTCACCTTGTTGGATTTGACGTGTCTCTTTTCCTGCGCCTCCATCCGTCCAGATAGGGAGCCATTCACTGAAGCTAGCACATTCCCCGTCAAGCGGACACCTTTATCCCTCGGCAGTGTGTTGTCAATGGGAGCGTGTGTGAACAAACGCTGTCCCCCTCCCTGTCCTCTCCTGTCCAGGGTGGCAGGGTGCCCGAGACCAGCGGGCCCGCGCTGCAGCAGCAGGGCATCCGGACGCTGCCCCAACCCAACCAGGGCCTCCAGCGGAAGGTCACCATGGCAACCTCCCCGGCGGGGCAGCCGCTGCTGGGCCCGGGCCCGACCGCCCAGGCAGTCCGCGGGACCATGGACCAACCTCAGCCAAACAGGGTACGCCGTAAACGTCCTCCCCCCCCCATACACTGTACGGTGGCTAGCTGCATCCCTTCAGCCACGCCAATGGTGCACAGTGTCACTCCTGGCATGAAAGGTACGGCACTGACCTGGCTCACCAATGGAGCGGCGGCAATAATATGGGTACAGCAAAGCACTGTAACACGGGGTCCCCTGCCCCCTCTACTACTGTCACCCTCAGCCCACTGTCACAGCTAGCAGCGCGCGCTGACGGGGAGAGGCAGCCGCCAGAATGCCTGGCTTGCCGCCGCACCCCCCCCCCAACACGCATCCCTATTCTCTTTCTCTCTCTCTGCCTTTTCTCTCGGGGTCCCCCTCTCTCCCTCCTCTGCCGCATAGCAAAATGTGCATCTCATTCAGTAGCTGCTAGGAAGACTCGTGTATGTAGAAATGCACTAGTCAATCACCCCAGAGCGCTGTGTATCCACACAGCTCAGAAGACAAAACCCTTCTAAGAAAGATTAATCGTGTGCGGTTTTTCCATTTCTCTTTTGCACTAGAGACGCTACGCGCTTCCTCTTAACGCAGGATTGAGATGTCCGCGGCGAGAGCCGCTCCCTTACTTTTCCTGTGTTTCTCCCTCTCTTCCTCCCCGCCTCCCCGCCCCGCTGGTCCGGGGCTCTCCAGGTGGTGGTCCCCAGTCGAGGCAGAGGCCTAGTCCGCGGAGGCGCGGGGCCCCGCCGAGGCCAGATGGGCCAGGGCCGCCCGGCGGCGCTCAGGCAGGGCCAGCCGTGCACCGTGTCCATAGAGGGCCTCTCCTCGTCCACCACAGACAACCAGCTGAAGAGCCTCCTCAACTCCATCGGCCCCATACAGGTAGGGCCGCACAGGGCCGCAGCTGAGCTGAGGCTCCCTATGGGTTTTAGTGGTAAATGAGTGGCATGGGGTTGGTAGATCTTTTTGGAAGTGGATGAATGCAGTAATGTAATGACGTTCTTTTATACTTCATCATACGTCATTTAACATGCACTTAAATCCACAACCAACCCGAGTTATGTACTTTTTTTAAAGGAATATTTGCATCTACCAGAGACTTGCAATAATGTTTTAAGTACCTGTTCACCATTGTACACAAATGGATCCACTAGACAGTGAATCCAAGCCAATTGGCATCACTGTGTTTATTTGTTGATGCCGACCTGAATTTCTACTCTCCCAAACTCTTTAGAGTCTGTCTTTAGAGCAATGAATTCATGCAGTTCCATTAAGTCACACATTTCCTCTTTCCCACTAAAGTAGAACAATACTGGTGTTAAACAGGATCAACCCCTGATGTTCCTGATGCTTCTTCCACATACTATTTAGCAGCAAATCAAATATGATGCGCCTATAAAGTCATCTGCATTCTGTGGTCATATAGCGCCCTCTGTCTTTTGTGTATTGATACTTACTGTGCATCTCTTCACCACCCTAACTCTCGTCTTGTGGCTGGGACGAGCCTTTAGCTGTATCCAATTTATTATCATGTATTTTCTATATTTGTTTGTTTATTGCATGTCGTAGATGTTCAAAATGTTGCCGCAGCAGAGGAAGGCCATCGCCAGGTTTACAAACCCCCAACACGCCTCCGCCTTCCAAATGAGCTTCCACAGGTAATCACTGCCGACCGCCCCACCCCCTGCCATTGCGTCAATAGTTGTAATGGTTAAATTAGGTCAAGGTCCCTGAAGACGCTAACCCTAGCACACCCAGAGAGGGTCACAATGCACTCATGGAAGGAGATGATGGATATTCGTTGTTGGAATACTGATTTTAGGCTTTGGAATATCTCAGTGTAAAACCCTAGTATTATCATCAAGTATGAATTAGTATTAGCGCTAAACTAAGCTAGTCTTATGTACTCATTGTGGTTGTTGTTACACAGGCACATGATCGATTTGTCTCACATTGATGTGTCGTTGATTGACGGATGAGGAGCGCGGTTCACAAAAGTGGTTCCTCTTACAAGAAGTGGCTCTGTCCTGGTGCGGGAGGCTCTTGTGCATGGCTCTAGAAAGGCATAGAAACAGTTGTGCCTTGCTCCATTGGGCTCACTGGCAAGAGCACATCACACAAGCACCGACCTTCAACCGTCGTCTACCAACTACAAACCTTGAAAGCAGTCAACCCTAGACGCATGCTTGTCCAATATTGTTTATTAGCATTGAAGAGATAGTAGACTGTTGACATTGTTCGAAGAGTGCTTTGTGAACAGGACACAGGCACAAAATAGTTTATACGCTATAATGGTTGCTCCCCATAGCATGTACTTTAAGGACGGTAAACAAGAGTTGCTTTAGAACATAGTCATCTGATTACTGTTACGTGTGGCTTTCTGTTTGGTTTGGATAAGGAAAACGGCTCCAATTAGTCCTTATCTGCATGGACTCTACCTTGGTAATTAAGTTATTCTCCTGTAGGTGGCAGTATTTCATAACTCTTGAACACTTGTTTTCCCCCACATCCATGACAGCTTTGAGATAGGGATCCATTTCTAACCGTTCCTGGGTGGATGGCACTGCCTAGTGGAGAACTTGCGTTAAGACACAAAGTGTGCATTTGTATTAATTTTATAGCAGTCCCATTTGATATGGATGTGTGTGCAATTGGCATAGCACACATCTTACATACAGATGTTTCTTAATTCCCAGCTGTTTGAGGAATGGTAGGTTTACTGGCCTTATGCTTTCTATCAGCTCTTTATTTAAATGTGGTTCTCCCTATGAATAAGACAGGGTGTTTTGTTTTTAATAGGTCAAATGGTTTTGCAGGTATCTTTAGTTAATGGGTTAGTTAACCTTCCCCCTGTTCCAAATTAAAATTTAAACAGTGGTTTCTTTTTGATGCATAAGAAATAACAATTACTGTTTTGTGTACTGGTATACAGTGTACTGGGTAGGTATGTAGGTGAGATATTTTTTAATGCTTCAATTTAACATAACCATATTTCCATTTTTTTTGGGTAGTCAGTAGTAATGCCTGCTATTTAGACGACCAATTTGTCATGCATGAACCAGGATATACAATCATTCAGAATTGTTCTACATACGGTTGATATTTAGTTTGATTTAAACAAAGCCAAGTTTGAGCCAAGTTTTATAGTGGTACACGACAGCATATTATAAAATAGTTCACAAATAGTAATACCCACTCTATATACATGATGTCATAATGGTACATAGGGGACAAATTCAATTCATTATTAACCAAAAATTGTAAGCAATTATAATAATTTGAGCAGGATCTCCACACATGCTACACCGTTTTTCTTTCTCCACAAAACTACACATTTCAATTATTTAAAGATCTTCTCTAGGCAGTGCTTTCAGGTTACTGAGCTCTCGTTCCTTTTTCATTTGGTATAGCCTTTTTTTTTTTTTTTTACTATCATCAAGAAATAATGTAAATTAAGTAGCATAGGGAGTTTGTTTAAAGATGGCATTTTAATCTATATGGCAGTAAATTATTTTCATATTTCCAACCCATTATGTGCATTGTTTGTTTCAAGGTGTTAAAATGCACAACCATAGAGCTCAGGAGTTGTACCGTCTTACTGCTAACAATAATTAATTCAACCTCCTATCAAAAAAGCTATTATTACATGTTATATGTGAGGGTGCAACCATTATTCGTGTAATAGTGATCGTGACCATAACTGGCTAGAACTCTCCCACAATGTGTATCTCCTTTAAGTATATGTACAAAGTTAACTTTTTTTATATAAGGATGTGCTCATGTGTCCAGCCATTAAATCATTTTACAAGTGTTTTGTTTGTATGTAGAGCCAAAAGTATAAAAACTAAATATGACTGGACCATTCTTCTGTTATTAAGATATTTGACAAACGTTTTAAGGGGAATATGAGAAAATAAAAAAATATGGCAATATACCATTATCATGCAGGTATGTGAAGCCGATTAACTTTCCTAGCCGAAAAATGTGTTTTTGTGTGTGTTTGCTGGTTTCAAACTTACTTTAGCGTTATGGTTTGGGCCAGGTGTTAATTGTATACATTTTAATCGTTTTGTATTATCAAATCCCAGGATTCACGTAGTAGCCGTATTTTGGTGGTTTACAAAATGCAATTACTGCAAAATGCCCAATTATTTTTCTATAATCGGTCGTTAGATTTTTGTTATATTTTTTTAGATGGATATTTCATCTAGTTATTCAGACAAGTAATACCACTGCTTTTAGATTGTTGAATGTGAATACCACTTAATTTTGACTTTGATTTGGTTTATTTTTCATATAAACTAAATGTTTACTAAGGTTTTTAAATATTCACAGCTTTCTTCCGCAGTATGAAATCAAACATGGGGTGTGCTCAGTTCGATTGAGTGCAGCAAACGTAGCAGAACTTTTTGAACTTAATGGCATTTGATTTGTTTATAACATTTGTTACATACTACTCGGCTTTATTTTCGATTTGCTGCATGTGTGGCCGTGACAGACCATAAATAATCCCTTTATTGTCATCACCAGTAGCATTCTACAATCTAACCTCCTATTTTTGAAAAGTCCTTCAGTTCACCACCGTTTCAGTTAATCGAACTCTACTATTCCTGTGTGATGCACACGGCGCATGAAATGCGAATTTTACGTAACATGTATTTGCATTAGTACTGTGAATTACGTTACTTGGTTATAAGCAGATTAAATATCTTCTAGACCTAACCGAAGTCATAACGTGACTTCAGTTGCTGTACCTCATAACTGTTGAAGTCTCAGGCTATGCATGTGGACGCCATTGCAGATGAGATCGTTGGTTTCCTGCTTTTGGATAGAGTTGGTAATCTTTACAGTCACTGACCAGCCTGTCCTAGAGTGCATACCCAAATAAAGAAATTGAGTGGTATTCCCCCAAGTTAAGTAATCAGTAAACAGTTCTAGCAGGTGGACTCGCGTATAGATTCACTTGACATGCACATAGAATAAACTTGCCATTAAATGGCAGCAGATCTTGAAGTATTTCAGCAATGGTATATTGGGTCTTCAAAATGTGAATATATTTGTAGTGGTTTTATGGTGGCTTCCAAAACTGCCTGTTACGTTTTTAAATGGTTCAGCGTTATTTATATGTTGTGAAATTTAACTCTCAAATAATTTTTTTTCTTTTTGTTATTTGTTTTTACATCCTTTTGTGTTTTGAGTTAAACTCATGTTGAGGTCCTTGTGCCTTGATGATGTGATGGCCATCTACTGTATGGAGTGTTATGCATCATGTTTGGGAAGAAATACTTTTTAGTGCTATACTAAATCCTGTGGATTTTTAAAATTGTATGGGCAATGCCCACCCATGCTTCTATTTTACTAAGACATTTTGTCTTGTAATGCCAGACCAGGTTCACATTGAACCTATTTGTATCTTAATTATAAGATTTAGCCTATTATAAATCTGTATATACATGTATATACACATACATACCTTTAACTAATAGGTATGCTCTTCTGGTGATTTTACTGATTAATTCAAATGTTTCCACTTGATTTATGTCATTTTTTACGTAATAGGGAGTGCAATTTTTAAATATTTAACCTTTTATTACGCAAAAATTGTCTATCAAAGTTGGGTTAACATTGTATATTGTGATCTTGATGGATTGACTGATGTCTATAAAAAAAAAACATGTACCATTATTACAAATTTTAAGAAAACGTTAAAGTGAAATAATGATGATAACGATCACCATTGACATTTTGCCCAAAATACTAACTTATCTTATCTCTTTGACAGGAAGATGTGATGCTAGCAGCCCTTGTTTTCGCAGGTCCATGGTGCAGTAATCTAGAATTAATTTCTTCCCCCGTTCTAGGTTCGCGTATCACTTTGGATGCAACCAAGCAGTGTCACAAAGCACCATCCTTATTTTTGCTTTTAATAATAAATATTAATATTTTGATAAATAAACTAAACTGCCATTTAAAGATACACTCCTTTAAATGGCTTTTAATGTGCTCTTTAAATTTCAAACTAAAACTACTTTTTTGTAATGCTAGTAACACATGCCGGGAAAATTGAGGATTGTGCCCTTTTTTATGTATTAATTTTATATATACTATATATGAACAAAGCTCTTATCCAGCTAAATAAATGATCGTGCTTTGTGACTTGTCCATATTTTCTCACTTCTAACACCTATTCCTTTTCTAGGCAGTTGGCCGTGGAGCTTTAAACAAGGATATTAACCTACCTGTTTACTGCCTTATATAGATGTTGCAGTTAATACGGCATTGGGACAGCTTTATTTTCCTTCATTATTGCTTTCTCTGCTATCCGATTTTCTTCCACTTCTTTGACAGTGTCTGATTATTTTGTCTCTGAATAAACCGAAGACTTCTATATCAAGCAGGGGTGGGTCCTACCAGGAATACCATTGTTTGTTAGCCCAGTCGATGGAGGTTTCCATCTCTGAGGACCACGGGGTACACAGAGCAGACACTTTAGCTGCGAGGCCACGTTGTGGCCTCCAGCCCAACATAAAACTCTTGCCAGCTTCTCAAGGTGTTCAGTATTTGGTGGCATTTTTTTTGAAAGACACATCTGTATTTTTCCCAACTTGAACATTGATGACTTTGTCATTATCAAATGTGAATTTTTTTCCCACTAACAATCCAATCTGTGAGTTTTCACAACTGTTAACAGATGTACCTGTTATGTGTGTGACATCAAGTAATTGTTTTTGTTAAAAGAAAACAATGTAATGTCTTGTTGATTTATACTAAAGTCTGTCATTTATCAAAATGAAGTGCACATTTTTTCCCTATTTGCTTCCATAAAATAAAGTGTACAGCAATTCAAAATAAACTTTTTACTCAATCCTTGTTTGTCTTATGGAAGAGAATATAGAACTTTCATATAAAATCAGTGGGCCAAAACTCCACAAGAGCTCAGAAACAGAGTAGTGTACTATAGTATTACTAGTGTCATTTGCTTTTACATATATATCAGCCTGGGAATTCTGAATTGAAAACCATTGAGTGAGTGAAATAATCGGCAGGCAATTGAACCTTCAACCAATGAGAATGCTGTGGGGATTGGCCTTGGTTCTTTACACAACAAACTGTTCACTCATAAGTGGTTGTTTTTCTAGAGTAAATACTTATTTTGATACCAACTCTGCCTTGAGGTCATTTCTGGCTTGTGAGTCATTCAGTTTCTAATAATTTGTCATTTTAAAATGAATCAATTACAACTTCATTTGGAGGATTTGTGTGGAAATGGGGAGTTTTATGCCAGAGTTGTTATGTTTGCAAAAATTTCAACATTTGTAGCCTAGATGCCAATGCTGAATCCGTGCAGACGGGAGGGCCCCTGGAGGGATTAGAAGAGGGCTGTATTTACCTGCTCTGCGGAATGCTTCAACCGGGCCCTTTTGTATCTGTCAGGGACCCAAGGTCATGGTGCAGGGATAGACGGGCCGCTTTGTCCCGCCCAAGTTTCCGCCTCACAATATCAATAACAAAACACAATGTAGGCGACTGACGTGGAGGAAGTGGAATTCCTATTCATGTTGCAACAGTGTTCAGAAACCCTGGCTCAATGGCAGGGTTTAACCTATGGTAGGTCTACGAGTCTATTTGGGATGATTGAAAAAGGCCTGAGCAATGTACTGTTTTATTGAATTGGGCTACTCACTGTGTTGAACTATATAACTATATAGGCCTATGTAGCCTACTCTATATACAGTTTAACTACAATTTAATAATTGAGGTTGTCTACTCTACACCTACAGTAGGCTACACTAGTGAAGTCTATTTAATAGTTCAATAGCTCCTACATAGCTAATGAAACTTCTCATCTGTTAAAGGCCTCTTTTTCAGCCTGGTTTTCAGTCGGTAATCTCTCACTCTGTCTGGACTTCTGGACTTGTAGTTCGTCTACAATCGTTTTAGGCCTAATTGACAAACGCCAATATACCAGCTTTCCACAAGGTGTCGCACTTGTCCATGATAAATCAAAGCCACGTTTGTCGAAGAAAAAGTTTAATATTTATGACTTGACGATGCTAATTAAATTGATCTACCTTTACAAAGCAGTGCATAAGCGGGGTAGGCATCCATGATTCATCGAATCAGTGTGGCATATGCTAACACCACTCTTTCATAGCAACGGTGTTGCTATGATATGTAGCATACCTGAAAACTCATCAATGAACGAATGAGAGTTTGTTTCTTTTTTTATTCACTACCCTTATTCATTTAGTGTGTATGCAACCCCATGATAGACCAATCGACACAAAACTGGCTCCGTCGGGGAGGTTTAACGCCAACAAACACGTTTTGTTGAAGTTGTCTGCAAGTTTTTCAGAAGTTATTTGCGTAAGGCAAAACTCGTTAAATTCTGCACGTAGTCTCAACATTTCGCAAGCATGCAATAGAAAGCACAAAATCCTATACGTTTGGTTACGGAGACTCAAACAGGTTGGGGCGAAATGAATCGTTAAGGTCTATGTTTTAAATTGTTAATTTACAGATATTGCATAATGGGCTGCTCCTTTTATTTAGAAAACATTATTAGTGTGAAATCAGGCATTATTCGTTATAGTTAGGCAATATCTGATGATATATCCAAAATCCTTTACCATTGGTGTCATAACTGAAAACGTATTCACTTGGCCAGAAAACCTTTATATTTTATCTAAATGTACCTGCTTGCAAGTTTAGTCGATTGAAAGACATGTGACAACTGCAGGTTTGAATATTTTCTTTATCTCATTTTGTAATAAACATATAAATAATAAACTCTAGACATTTTTGACACATCGCCCTGTTATGAAAGTTAACTGGTATGGTCTGGCTATATATACTATCCAAACTGTGCATCTGCCGCATGTATTTTCTATAAAACTATTTTCCTATTACAAAATATGAAAAAAATACATTTTAGTAAATTTACAGGAGTTACTTTTTAATTTGTTCAACAAAACTGGTTCTGTACTACTTTTGCTTACTGAATTGTCAGAATGTGCATTTTATATTTTCTCAGAGGAAAAAAACAGTTAAAGGAAACACGACAAAGGAATGAGGCAGAATATCTGCTCTGACAACTTTAAAACGAACGGTTTCGAAAATAATAGAATTCTTAATAAACAAAACAGTACAAGATTTCCAATACTTTCCCAACTAGCCTACTGTATTTAAATTAAAATATATTCTCATAACTTACACTATTTCAAATAACGAAATGTGATTCGGTAAGGATCTGTCAAAATCTAATTTACAATTCTGTGTATAAAAATATAATTTATGGAACCCCACGAAGTTTGTTCTCCCCAAAATATAACAGTCAGTTGCACATATGCACAGAACATTACAACCTGTTAAAGAAAGTTAGCTCCTTTCTACACGGCCTTCTTTCTCTTTAACGCTCTTTACTTGATATACAAAAATAGATTATGCACAATTTGCCATGGCCACACCATTTTGGAATCCATTTGTGTGATACCAGCAGAGTTCGCATGAGAATAAATTATTCAAAGAAAACTTTTAAGGCTCCATTCATTCTACATCATGTAAAAGTCACTGAAATAAATATCCCAACTCCGCTGGGGCCTTTTTTATCTACTATATTGTTCATTGTCCTACATAAGTCCAAGGACGTAGAATATGTACGTCCTGTATAAGTCTCATTTCGCTCCTGTGATGAAGGTTTCAACTGGAATATATTGACATCCCAAGTGGATGAATAGCGTGGCTGTCCAGGAGCCATGTTCCCAGCTGATATAGAAGCTTGGAATACCAGTGCACTCCGTCTTTCTGGGAAGTCACGTTCGGCTGGGAGTTCAGATCTCGCGGGAAAAGCAAGGCAGACAGCCAGTAGCTGAGCCTGACAGGCGCCAAAGCCCAGTGCGCAAGGTAATGGTCTTCAATCACTGCGTAACATGACGCGAGCACATGGTCCACCACGATGGTGCCCTGCACTGTCGCCGGCGCGAAGGAGCCCTCGTGCTCTTCCATGTAAATCCGCTTTACCGTGACAGACATCAGTCGCTTTTGTAATTGATTGAGGACAAACACTTTTTGCCCCGGCTGGACGTCGCTCGCAAACACCGCTGTGGTCGCGCGGGGCGCGTCAGTCGCGTTGTTAGCCACGAACAGCAAGTGCGCCGCGGTGAGGGTAATTCTCGCGCCACATTCAGTCTCAATGACGTAAAAGAGCCTTCTGGTCGATGAGTCGTGGTCGATGAACATGATGAAATCGGTGAAAATCACACTCCCGTCCGAATCCGCGGCCATGACTCTGTCGCCTGCGCGGAGGTCTTTCACCGCTTTCCGGCTTCTGTCTTCCAGGGTGACGGAAGCGAAGCCTGGGAAACAGCCGCCCGATTTCGCCGCCACCGAGTTTTCTGTTGAAATAAAAGATTATGTTGTTAGTGGAGTGAATGGGTGTTTGTATGTTTTTGGTCCTCCACATCACGCATGTTGCATAACGATGCGTATTGGCTTGTCCATGTGTCTGAGGAGCAATGTGAAAGCCTTGGCTCGTCTATTCTTAATTAAAAAAGCAATAAAGCGCAGTCATTGTTATTCTAAATCAGCTTGTGGACCCAGACTATTCTTGGTAAAGAACACTTACGCCTTTCCCAGCTCCTCTTTCCTGCATATTTGCTCAGGTGCAGAAACCTCCATGTGACAATTCACACAAATGGCCGACTCTCAGAAAAAAGAGAGCGCCACAAACTATTTACCCAGTGGAGCCACTTTTCCAAGCCTCTCCAATAGTAGATTTGAATTTAAATGAGGGCCCAGACTCTTAAACGCTTTTTGTTGTGCAACATCAATGTCCCTTTTTTCTAGCGCCTCTCTCTGCTTTATTGACACTCTTGATGACAATAATTATGGCCTTGGTAGGACTCTTCACATTCCAATCTCCGGGATCACTGTCCATGAACACAGACACAGAGAGGAGGTGTGTGTGTGTGTGTGTGGGGGGGGGGGGTCATTCCTACTCAGAATATGGGCTTTTAATCTTCTTTTAAGACTCCCGGGCATGAAATAAAGTGACAATTGAAAACCAGATTTACCCCAACGAATTCTACATTGTTCCGCCAAATCCTTTTGGTAAAGTCCACATGACCCTGATGACACCGCAGGTTAGACCCACTATGATCTCAGAAAGTGTGTGCTGAATTTTAAATGAGGGATTAATAGCAATAAACTCGGGATGCTTTGGAGTAAAAAAGTCTGGTATGTTTTGCTATTAGGTTATTAGGGAAATATCCAAGGCCTGTGGGTTTTAATAGCCTAGCCTATCATGGACCCGGTTACACTGGCAAATATGTGCCAAATTTAATTGGCAAAGGATGTAGGCCTAATGGCTGATGAGACTATAAGAATTATCAGACAAAATTGAGATTTATAATTGCTTCATTTTCCAAGAAAACAAGATGACATTTTCATTTCGGGTTATTTGATTGAATAAAAAGATAAACAACGGGTTAACGTAATTTGGGCCGTTTTCCAAAGTCATAAACAATTACACCGATAAGACTTTCCGGTTAAGGTAGTGTTTCCCTCAAAGAGACTGTGTGGGGCGATGTAAGATCAAGAAATAAGGTGAATGGAACATGCAACATCACCGGCTGCAACTTGTCTTTGGGCCTACTCTACTTTATTTAAATCGGTACAGAAGTTGGTGAGATATTTTTCCATACCAAAATCAAATATTCTCAAAATCTTTTTGTTGTTTGATTGTAGCCTAAATGAATTGTTTTTCGTTAGAAAAAAAATAACCCAAGATTGACGCTTATTTATTAGACAGAGAAAAAAAGAAAATGTAGAATTATTACAAGCTATATATAATAGCTCATATAATAGCACAATCCTGGGTTACAGGAGGCCTTTGACATAATTTTAAATGTGTTTTTACCAAATTAAAATTTCAACACTGGGTTATTGGCTAGTGAAAATTGGAAATCTAAATTAGGTCTATGTGATTACGAAATATTGCTGTAATCTTGTAGGAAATCCGGTTTTCCCATTAATATGCATAGCCTTCTATATTGCACATATGTATTGTTTCCTTTGCCGACCTTTTCACATTTCGTACCCTACCTGCTTTGACAGAACAGTGGATGTGGGCTTTGGACTCGTAGTAGACCCAATCAAACCCGGCTTCCACTGCCAGCCTGGACAGCGTGCCGTATTTGCTCTTGTCTCTGTCCGAGGTGGTGATATCCACAGCCCGGCCCTCGTAATGGAGGGACTCTTCGAAGTGATGGCCATCCTCGTCCCATCCCTCGGTGACCCGTAGTTTCACCCCTGGCCACTGGTTCATGACTGAGATGGCCAGTGAGTTCAGCTTGTCTTTACATCTCTGCAGAGGGCGAAATGGTTATTAGGAGACAGAATCCTTAAATTGTAACACTGACGTTTACACGCGCCATCGTATTCAACTATTGTTCGCAACATGTCCACATTCCAAATCGGGAGCATGTCCATGGAACATTAACACACTTATATTCCACTATTATTTGTAATATCGACAAATTACATACAATGTTGGAATATGCGTTTGCATTTAAACGTATAGCCAATATGAAGCCAACTATGAAATGTGAATAAGAAGGTCCGATTGAGTCTGCAGAGCTTGCAAGCTGTTTTCTGTGTGTGAGAGGGCACATCTCGGATAAGAAAGCTGGTGATGAAATATTGATAAGGCACTGCATTCGCTTCACTGGCCTATAACATATGGATCTTTGGTCTTGCGACCAATGTCCTTTCAAAACTCATCCATGCCGAGAGCAACGCAACATGCATAAATTAATAGAATGATAGATTCAGGAGAATTAATAAGGTCATAAGCACTGCGAGACGTTTGTTAGTTTCAAATTGTCGGTTTTCTTTGAATGCATATTTAATATGCAGGATATAAAGAAGATATTTTAGAGCAGCTGCCACGTTAAAAGTTCGGAACTTCAAGTGTCTTCGCCCTCTGTGAACATGCGTGCCCTTGTCCAACACAGCGGAAAAGTTTAATTATTCTTGCATTGACAAGTATTGGACCCTCACACGGCTCTACGTCGAGGTGTTTCGCTGTCACTGATAAGACTATCCAAGAGTAGTAAATAGCCTACTATATTTTCTTCATAGTGCAGACATAGTCCGTTCTAAAAGCGACACCTCTGCCCTTGTCCATTATTAACTTGGATGAACACTCAAAATAATTACGCATATATACATATAAAGCATTCACGTAATATTATGAGAACCACGCACTTGTAGAATGCGCTGAATGAAAAGACCCAATCTTCCCGTTGCACATTCTGGTAGGGATTGTCAGAGTCAAGAGCCGTAAAGCTTAAACTATTTATTAATTCATTAGGTCGTGTGCCGCAAATCAAGCCAAATTCTGTTCAGCCACCGTGAAGCCCAGCGGGGCGCTCCGACCCAGCGCTTTGTGCTCTGTCTAAAGTTGTTCAACAAGCCTTTTGGGGCCCGCCCCCCCCCCCCCCCCCCCCCCCCCCCACCCCGCCGGGGGGGGTGTAAGAGTGGTGGGGGGTGGGGGGGGGGGGG
>JAOEHI010000013.1:3508718-3529659 GCA_025447815.1 Percopsis transmontana
ATTCTGTTCAGCCCCCGTTAAGCCCCCCGGGGCGCACCGACCCAGCGCTTTGTGCTTTTTATAAATTTTTTAAAAAAGCCTTTACCCCCCCCCCCCCCCACACACACACACACACACACTGCCTCTTAATCTTTTCACAAATGAATTGCTTAGAGGAAACACTTATCAGGTAGGCTATCTGTCAGTGCAAACAAGCCGACAGCCCATCTCTATTCCGCCTCGTTTGCGCTGTGGGTTTAGACCAGACGTTTACTTCACACTTTTCTGTCTGCTCAAATGACGCCTGTGTTTGTACCTGGCTGTTTTGACTTGGGCGCACTGTGTCACTAACTGTCCGTAAAATCGTCGTTATTGTTGATGTTCCCCGAGCTGAGCTGCTAATAGGATGATAGATGTGTGATCCAGCTTTATGCCAACCCCGGATGGTGGAGGATTCGTTTTCTAGAATTGTGTTGTGTTTCTCGGGATAAAACGTGTGTTTTATCCCAAGTACTGGTGTAAAGCTGACATATACAGGGAAATCTAGACAATAACAACGAATCCTATTTCTATTGCCTTGTAAGTCCACTTGGAGACGTGCGTAAAAGCCCGCTGACTTCGTGCGTAAAATTTGTGGCATAAGCACATGGACGCCAAAAACAGCATAAGGTCCCACGTGACAATGCTTACTGCATTCAGAACACTATAATAGCAGCTACAAGTTCTTTTTCAGGCAGGTAGATCTATATGCGCTTTGCAACACCCCCGTTTAAGCAGTGTTAATATATATATATATATATATATATATATATATATAATATTTCTAATGCACTTGTCAACCTCTTCAAAAGTAATCTAATTTGCCTGTAAAAGGTCACAAGTTCACAAGGCTAGATCTCTAATAACGCGTTGAATGCTATCTTTAATGGTCGGGTGCGAAATAATCGCCATTCTTATACAGTGACTTAGTTCAGGGGTTCTTGCCATAGAAGATGAAGCGACGTTAAGAAAGATGTTGAAACTGCACGCAGAGTGAATATTTAATCGGAGCTCGTGCCCAACTGAAGGAGGTAGCGGCTCAGGGACTCCGGCGCGCGCGTGCACGCCCGGCTTTATCACTGTACCGCTTCAGACTGGCATTTTAAGGTGGCCGCTACAATTACTGTGCAATATCATCCAGGGGTTTTTGAATAATTTACAACCACTGAGTGCCAAAGTCATGTTAACGGGACACGGCATTTCTGCAGCCAAATGGAAATCACAGTGTGTACTTCTTGCGACTCTTGAATAAATCTATAGAGATGCTGATAGACATCCGCATCCGTCGTCATGGAAATACATTGATACAATTTGTATTGGGTCTTCTCGACGTCTGAAATGGGATGTAAACCTCACCAATGCCACCGCATTTAGCCAGAACACAGCCAATGCGCCTTACTTGTATTTATTGCTCCGAGTGACACCTATTTCTAAAGTCCTCATATTGTTAAGAACATTCTCAAAAAAATGCTTCCAATCACCTATAACACAATATGCGACACGCTGCAATACAGTAGCCTGTGCATGAAAATATCTGAATGAGCCGTGCATGCATAAATATGATATGACCGGCGCCCGCATATTTCCAGGACTGAAATAAAAATGATATTTGCACACCTTCAATGCACCTTAAACAGTGATAGCTTAAGCAGGATAAAATCACAGAGTCCTTCTGAAACAACACACAGGACATCAAGCGGAAACAAATATAGATATGAGGAGAAAGACACATTAATATTTCAAATCTACTGCCACAACCATGAAGGCCGAGTGTCCTGGCCACCCGCCTGCGCATCACGTCTCTAGTTTTGCATTTGTACATTCGGCCAAGGCCCGAAACCTTGCAGGACACCCGTGAAGAGCCGCCTTTTTATGCGTTGAAGTTTAATACAGTTCAAATCTGACCCTCAGTTACGGTGCGCAATCTGCGATACTAGGGAGGGAGTTGTTGCGGCAGTGCGGATGGTGCGTTAGGAGACGGGACATTTGAAAAGGTATTCTATTTACCTGAGTCATGAGCCGGTCGGCGCCGGTGTTCTCTTCATCCTTGAAGATGATGTCTGTGTTATAATTGGGAGTCAGCTCTTTAAAGCGCTCCGAGTTGCGTGTGATCTTGCCTTCGTAGCGGCCGCTAGCCCCGAGGGTTTTCTCCGCAACGTTCGGGATGAACTGCTTGTACGCCAGAGGTGTGAGCTTCTTTGGGTGCCTTCTCCTGCCGTAGCCCCTGCCAGGTCCACATCCCATCCCACAGGACGCCAAGGACAAGCATACGAACCCCACCACGAGGATTCTGTTCAAGAGCAGCATTTTTTGTGTGTCTTTAAAGATCGGATTGCGTTGATCAACCGGCGATCGTTTTTTGTCGGTCTCTCCTCGGTTCCAACGTCCTTGTACGAGATCGTTTACCGTGGCAGGTGCGGAAATGAACGCCCCAGCAAAGCGATAATGGGGCACATCGAAGGAGGGTCGCTATAGTACGGGGGGTAGAAAAAGTGGAGGGGAATTGCCACAGGGAATCTCTCGCGTCTCGCTACAGCCGCTTGTGCGAGTCGACCGCTTTTACTGCTATGTATTATAGCAGCGATCTATAAGCAGGGGAGGGACTTGATTGGCTCGCTCAGACAAACCCTCCTGATGTTATATCCCACAAAAGAGTGAGGGAGAAAAAAAACCTTAAAAGATGTTCTTCCACCTGAGGGTTGTGTCGGAGGGGATGGGCCGAGGCATGGGAAAACATCAATTACTTTTTTTTTAGACACACTTTGTATTCCTGATGTCACATGAACGATAGGCACAAAACACTCACAATACCCACAAGTAGTGTATATAGTTAAACTTTCTAATTTGGTTTTGTTTACCAGGAGAATAAAACTTTGGGCTTGATGACTTCAGGAAAAAACGTAAATCGGAAAATATTAGAGGTTTATTAATTATTATACTTGAAAGTTATTATTGGGCCTATTCGTTGGTTTTGACACAATTTGTCGTTATTGCACAGGCGTGTAATCATAGGCTACTTTATTAGCCAATGTGCCAAAATAAAATAGATCATAATACACCTGATTCCTATAATAGACCTATAATATACTAATCTACCTACATGACTTGATCTACAATGCAACATAGCGCAAACGATCCCTGGACATTTCTACATTTGATATGCGCACTTTTGCGCGTAGACATTTCAATTATTAGGCTATTCTTTAAACGATTATTCTAAATGTAATTTACGTTTGGTTTGTGTCAACTAGACTAGGGTAATATGTAGACACACTGGGCCAAATACTGAAGTTGTCCAAAGAACGCATTGGGAAATGTTGCATTACAGTTGGGGCCTATTCCGAGACACACTGGACCATATCACACATGGAAACGTAGGGCTACTTGTATGGCAAAAATTAACGTGCAGATGTCTTTCTGGGCCAACCATAGCTCACAGACCCGCTCCCCTCTAAAGTCCACTTCATTGATAGATTAAGCCATGGTAACCACTGTATTCACTTGGCCATAGCAGCAAGTGCGGTATGTGCGTAATTGTCGTATATAGGCACAATTCCCTTAACCAGTGGCAGTTTGTCTTGGGAGATATATTAACACCCATTCTTCCACCCAAGACCTTTGCCATTGGATAAGCAACAAAGATGATGATTTGTTGGTTCCTGTCTACATGTTAGATAGATAGGCTAGAACAACAAATAGGCATAATACAAAACCCATCGGCATTGTGGCCGTTCATTATGTTTTTGCCAATCACAATTCTTGCACTTTTCTTTTAAGATTTGCTGCACCATGCGCAAAGACTGCATTGATGTCTGGAAGTCTTATTCTTCATTTTAATCCGTGTTGGCAACATTTCAGATCCAACCGCATTTCACACACCGTTCTTATAATACACTATTGAACTGCTATTTAGACGTGGCCAAATAATGACGAAATATATCCCTAGGCTACATAGGCCTACCTACAAATACATTAATACTAATTAATGTTTTAGTACAACCCATCAAATTGACAAAATTGGTGTTCTGAAGAAAGGATGGCCTGGCCAGCCTCAGTGTGGCAGGTGTGTGTTCTCAATGAAGACACTGGCTGGCCTCCAGCCTGGTTTGGCAGTTCTACCGAGAGCAGACAGGCTACCTGTCATATACTGAGCATATGAATAACATGGTCTTGGCCCAAGGACGGCCAACTTGGCTCCCCAGAACCACACCACACTAAAAAAAAAACAGTAGAATAGGTATAAAGTGCATTTCCCTCAATTAATTTTTCCTCAAACAACACATCAATCTCAAGACTCATGACTTATGTCTGCTGTCAACCAGCATTGACAGTATAGGTGAGCGTGGACACCAGTCACTCTGTTCAGTCCGGGGTCAGACTCTTGGTTCAGGTATCACAGCCCTGAGATAAAACCTGGCATGCACACATCCACTCCAAAACCACAGAGAGGAGAATATGTGAAGCGGTAACATATTCAGTCCCTGTATTCTCCACACTGTAAAACATGATGTGTGGTTTAACTTGCTTAAGTTATCTTGTTGCCTTAACTGGAATAAAATGTGATATTTATTCAACTCAATAAATAGCCCATTTTATGGAGAGCAGATTGTCATGCCCTTAACATTTTAACCTCTGTTGGTGCCTAGCATAAATTCCCCATTAATAGCTGCCATAAATATGGCTTGATGTTTTGGTAATCGCTACATTTGCAACATACATTTAGAAGCTTTAGATTAGTCATAGTAAGCATACTGCAAATGATAAGCTAGGTCAGAAGGTTGAAAACTAGATAAAGATGAATTGTGTTCACATAATGTCACCAATGCACTACAACTTCCCAGCAGTGTGGATAATGTAGTTCACAGCCTCAGGGGCGCAGTCCCTTCTCCTAAAGAAAATAGCCTACCTAAACATGTTTAACATAAAATAATTAGATCATGCCAAATAATGATGAAATAAATATTGTTTACTTGTACAATGCGCCTGGTAGTCTGCCCGTGCCTGTCAGCATTGGTTCCAAATTGTATTTGGTTAATTTCTGTGCGAATACATATGTACTTCCTGGATGAAGGGCGCTGGCCAAATGAGTGTGAATGTACATTCTTCAACTTTTGCCATGCAAGTGACCCGAGGCTGCTCTCTAATTGGTTCTTTCAAGATTTCCCATGGCATGCAGAGAGCTGCGCCCCAGACACTCCCACTTTTAGTGGCAGCGAATTGGTATTGTTTTCATGTATTTTGAACTAATGTGATTGGAGGAGGATAGAGGATTAAGGAGCTTGGACCGAGCCGACGAGCTTACACCTGGGGCTTCTCCCGCTCTTGTTATGACAAACGGAGTTGGCTAGCTGGATGTGGTGAGACCCTGTTTGCTGTTTCAAAGTGTCGACACTGAATCGTTGTGGACAACAACGGGGGGTACAAGACGTAAAACATCTCTCTGACAAATGCGGCACGAAAGTAGCCGCAGCCATCTAGACAACAGTTTGAGGATGTTTTGCAGGCTTAGCATTGCTGAACAGGTAGATGAAGGCTACAAGATTGCTATTAGATGTCCAAATGAGTACATTTTCTGTAGTATTAGAAAGTTATCATCACCCCTAAAACTGCACCCACCAGCCGCCACTGACAGGCCCTCTATTTCAGTTGAGACAACAACAAATTTAAGATACAATGCTGTTTTTGTACAGTGTGTGGGTGACATGAATATAACTCTGTTGCAGGTAGGCTACACACCCAATTCACAATGGGGAAAGTGTTAATTAAAGACTTTTTGTAATTTAGATCTTTTATTTTGGTTTGCCACAAAGGACGATGCACACTAGATGGAATTTGAATATGTGAAATGGACTGCACTTGTCTACCTTTCAAACGTATCTGACCCCAGTCTGAATTGCTCAGATATGGTACACATCCTTCTAGTTCTCTAAGAATATTTTGCAAATACTATTTGAGGCTAGCTCTGCTTCCCACCTGGCAGAAACAGGGATCATGCCTGGTGAGATGAGCAGATGCTTATGCATAAAAGGGCTCCAGGCAAGGATCTCCTGCAAGCCACTGCAAACATGATCATCCAATCTAATTTCTAACACTTGTTAAAAGATGACAAATTATCCTTAGTTAGCTGGCGAAATATCCCTTTAAGACCCTTAATTACACCAGTATAAAATGTCTAACACTCTCGTTTGTTCATTCATATTCACAGCAGTGACACAGCAGTACAGAGGCTAATTTTGTGAAATCAAAAGGCGGATTGAGGCCATTACTTAATACATACTAAGAAGCCTGTTGCATGTGATGGCTAATCCAATATGAGGTGTGAGAGTGGACTAATTAGTCATTGGTTCTCGCTACCACTGTTGCACAAGGGACACCAATCCTGCCCGCCCCCTGCTTCCATGCGTCCCTCACGATCCCCCCACCATGTCTGCTGTATTCCCTCCTTATGTGCCTGAGGTGTCTCTCACATGTAGCCTGATATTTCACAGGCAGAAGGGAATCCAACCCAACCCACACCCGTCTAATATTTTCTGCCACAGCTCCAAGTAAGTTTTAGCTCTCTAAGTCCAGCAATGATGGCTCTAATGCCTCCTCCTGTCTGACTGTTTTGTAACGCAGTTAGGTGGATTACAGCTACAGCTAGCAGGCTCTCTCTGTTAGTTTTGTTTGTGGCAAAAAGGAGTTGCTTACTTTTCGCCAACAGAAAACCATTCCTGCCACGAGACGTTATGTGTGGTTTTTCGCTTGCCGGTGGGGTAACACTTTCAAATTTTTAGTCTGCTCTTAAGATTTGACAGGCTGTGTACACCACTGACATCTTACTGGCACCTATCCCACAAACATACCCAAATTGGAATTCTACATCTATGCTATATCTAAGCTGTGTCATGTTGCTCGAAGACATACATTCATAGTGAGTTAAATGGATTCTTCAAGTGAAGTGCAATTTCACAATATGGTATCTAGAATCACAGCCCTGAGCATGCCCTGGAGTATGTGAATTTTATTTGCTCCCTAAAGCCACTCCCAATACTTAAACATTAAACGCCAAGGCTAGACAGACAAAACCACTTTGAACTGCAGTACAGGGTGAACCCAATGGGAGGGGAAGGATAGAAGTGCATTTGAATATGTGTGTGTGTGTGTGTGTGTGTGTGTGTGTGTGTGTGTGTGTCTGTGTGGTGGAGGGGTTGAGGGCCAGTGTGTAATATCTCCCCGGGTGAGTCAAGGTGGAATGACAGGTGACCGGGATAGAAATGGGGGAAGTGTTCAAGGCCAAGTTTCGAAATATCGTCGTTGATTTCAGCCTTGCTTCAATTTTCAGAATACATTTTTGTGAATGTAAAGTGGAGCTACTGAGTTTGAACTGAAATATTTTGACCCCTTCACCTAGTCTATAAGTGGTTCCAACCGGGAAGTCTTTTGTCTTGTAAGGATCGAGACATGGAGCCAGGCGGCAATAAGCCATATTGATCACAACAACTCCCGTGTGACTCACAAGAGTAAAGTCTAGTTGTGTAACATTGAAGATATTGACTAAAGACCAGAAATAATCACACCGGTGGGAGAGTATTGGATATGCAAATATCTTGATAGTTAGTGGTGAGAAATCTGCTTCAACATGAAATGTTCAATCGGCATTTTCATAAAACCAGGGACACTGATTATATCTCTCTAATGAGCCCTGAGTGGTTCAAATGCATTCGCTATTGCCCTGGGCTGAGAAAAGGTAGGCTATAATTCCCTCCTGGGAAAAATACAATGTGATGGAAACACAACAAACAGCAGATTAGCTTAAGCACGCTAACCATTTGGGCCACACTAACCACCTGTGTCTGATAGTCATTTATCATATGCTACCATGCTAGTCATATCTATTCCCAGCCAAGGTTTTCAGATCAGCTTTCATTATACAGTATCTGTAAATGATATCAACCCAATAATCAAAATAACCAAACCTAACTGGTTATTTAATGCTGTTTAGGTTAAAGCAGAGATACCACATTTTGTTTCTTACAAATGTAGCTAAGAACATTATTTCCTTTTTTAGATAACGGATAAATATTTCCTTTAAACATAAAAAAGAGATTTTTATCAGAGAATTTATCAGAGAAGTGGAAGCCTTGGTACAGTTGGTGCGGCACCTTGTGCCTCTGTAGTGTATTCATTCAAATATTAATCCAGGAATTTACGATCACAGATCAAGATCACTACCTGAAAGGAAGAAGGAAACTATTTTCCTACATACAACTGACACTGCCACATGATTTCATATCGGACACTAATGTCATCTGGGTAAGAAGCAACAACAATTTTTGACAAATGATACCCATTTGAGCAGTTCATGAACACTATTGATTTACCTCCTTAGACTCATCAAGTTTGAGACAGCTAAATTATGAACATGATCATACTGTATTTCCTGCACTGTTATAGTTGCCTAACTTTGTCCATGTACAATAAATCAGAAAATAAAAGGAGAGTGACAAAATGTGCAAATTCTCCAACATTATTCTGACTTTTGAGCAGGAAAACCATAACTTTCTCAAATGTATGGGAGTGCTTACCAGACCAGTCTGAATAACAGCCAAACACGAGTTAATGAGCGAACTGACTGAACTATCTTCAACCTATGTCAACAAATTTTGAAATAGGGCGGGCTCAGAGTTGAGAATGGAGCCCAGGTGAGAGGAACGACTTAGGCGCCGGTGTTGAAAAGAGATGTCAAGCGCGGCTCGAGAAGATACGTCTTAATCCATTAACACCCACTGACTGCACTGTATGTCTCACTCGCATCTTGACAGTGACCGCTGCCTCTCACCTACCCGACCACCCTGCCCACTTATAACGTAAGTCACAAAGGACAGACACCTCATGGGTTGGCCACTGTCTGCCCATTTAACTTAGCAAGGAGGTCCCTGGTGCTCAGCTCTGCTGTTAGCAGGCCTTTTAAGACTCTGAAAGTCTCACAGAAACATCACGTAACATAATACATAATACATAATAACATAATGTAAACAGACAAATTTATGATGTTTCATAAAAGGTTGCCAAACAATAAGTCATGGGTATAATTATTTGCCCTTAAGATGACCTGTGTTAAAACTTCTTTAATAGTTGATCAGTGGCGGAATGGAGACAGACAAGATAGATACATAGACGGATTACATGGCTTTGTGGATTACACTAGCTAGCAATGGGTGTGGATGAAACACCTAAACTCAATAATTAGGTAGGGTGTCCACATACTTTTGGCCATACAGTGTAGATAGATAGATAGATTGTACTACTGTAGAAGGATGGATTGATGCGAAAAAACCTCAACATTCTTGCGCCATCAATATCAGGCGTGTCTATTTACAAAACAGACCCACACCTCATACCAAACTGTTAACGCTAGCCTCAATATGCTACAGTAGGCCTATTTATGTCCTTCCCCTCTCCTTGCCTTCATCATCATCATTGCTTTGTTGTATAGGTTTGTTAGGCACACTGTAAGAAATATGTTCAACTATTTATGAACTCAGATAAGTTAGGTTGTCAGCTTAACTTTTATGTTCAAATTAAATAAAATTTTATATTTATTCTTTCTGGATGTGGATATTCATGTGGAGTTAAATTATTTTATTTCAGGGTTAAGTCAACAAGATAAATTAAGTTAATATTTTTTTACAGTGGGGATTCAGCAGAATGACTAGCCATCAATGTATTGTCACGTGGGGGCAGGATAGTCTAGTGGTCTAGCCTTGGACTTCGATCCCCGGAGGTGGCCTACTTGTAAGCATCCTTGAGCAAGATGCCTAACCCCTATCTGTTCCATGTAATAGCACCATGTAATTGTAAGTCGCTTTGGATAAAAGCGTCTGCTAAAATGACCTAATTGTCTTTTCTTTGTTGCTGTAATGTCACAGTGGCCTCCTTGTAGCATGTCTCTTAGTGCGACTTACTCTTTCACATGCATATACAAGCGAAGTTGGTCACATTCCTCAACACTCCGTTTGGGATCATAGTCTAAAGAGCAGGGTTGCCCCTCCTGCTAGCTAGCGTCTTACAGCTCCCTAAGCTAGTGCTAATCCTGTGGCGGTCTCAGAAAGGAAAACACGATGCCAAGAACAAAAAAAACATTTCAGCAATTCAAACAACAAATTGGAACATTGTTTCAGGAGTTGAGAATCAGACGAAGGGGGGAGAGGGGCAACAGGGCATGTCAAAACACATGCTGCTATTATAGACGTTCCAATTACCATATTTTCTTGGTGTTATCAGATAAGGCCTGGCCTTATCGTCAGCCAAAACACCGGTGGAACTCATAAGAAACATAATAAAACAATTGTCATGTGTCGGATGTGTTTGGATGTGAATTTCACACAAACAAGAGTAGCCTACAAGAGTGTCAGTAATAGAGCGGCGTAGAAGGAGCAAAACACAAGCCTGTAATGTCATACAATTTCCTTTCTGCAGGTGGGGAACACCCCCATCCTTTATCTTTACTGCCTCAGAGAAAGGCTGTCCCATTAGTACATGAGGTAAAAGGGAAGTTTAAAGTTCTGCAGCAATATACAAGACTGTATGCAACTGGGGGTGGGGGGGCATCTGTAATGTCTATAACCGAGATCAGAGACCCAGGGGATCACAGGGGAGTCCCTGGAGGTGAAAACTGTTTGAGGAGTAAACTGAAGGCTCTTTTGAACACCGTGAACATACAGCTTGAACATCATTTCATTCTGTAGCGTATCCTTTGTCAAGTTTCCGAAGACATTTGTTAAGATGGTGTCAAGGATGATTATATCTTCCCACAGACACAAATTTGGATGAGGACTCAACGCTCTATAATCTTTTAATCTTTCCAGTTTATTGTATTTAGGTGACACCTAATGTAAGTAAGTGGGAAGTGACTTCTTCGCAACGAAACAGCGCATGACCAGCATTGGCTAATGGGGGCAATTATGATCTATTTAGCTTGGGTTATATTGGCAAACCAACCACTGCAGTTTCAGATACACTACACACTGTGCACTTATAGTCACTTATAGTCATTTCCCCATAAATTGAAATTGAAATACAAAAGATTAATGCTCAGTATGTAGCATTTACTCCTGCGTCAATGAACGTTTCTGTGGGAATCTGTGGGGGCTCTTTTTGAAATTGTGTCTGCGATGAGAGGCTATGCCACATCCTCTGCTTGCGATGCTCCCTGAAAACTGACAGAGGAGTGTGTAAAAACACACCCTGCCGCTATATTGTCAAGTATGCTCCCAACCAGACGGGTGTTCGGCACTCAAAAATGTGTTGAATTTGCTGCCCTGAATGCTTTTCTTCAAATACAGAAACTTTGAGACGCAGAAGGGGAAGGGTTATTGTCCCATTACGACTTATATTCATTCCTGAGGGGGGGTTGTTGCTTGGTTGTCTCCGCGATCAACTGTACAAAATATATCTTGACATTTCTAGCATAAAAAATCCATAGAATGGCATGTTTATTCTTCTTCACACAACTATCCAAGTTAAATAAATGAGACTTTTGATTTCAGTGTAAGATAACAGAGTAAATACATGGTAAAAGTGTATAGTCATAATTCCATTGTTAAATTCAGTATTTTGTTGTGATCTAAACCTAGTAGAGGCACAGCAGGCAAAATGAGAACAACACTTTTGGTAAACTGTGTTCGTATCCAGGCACATTAGGTGCGGTGCAAAGTGTGCGGTGGAGGATTTTCGAAGGGTCCATTCCTCGTCAGGCTGTTTGTCTGTCTGCTTGTCTGTGAGGGTCACACACACCCCATCCCGGGTCAGGGTTGAAACAACGTGCACTGTGACGTACAGCAGGCCAATAGGAAGCAACACCACAGATAGAGCATCTGTCTCAGCGCAAGTGGCTCATATAAATGACTGTTCCCTCTGACAAAAGGTTACTCTTAATATGTCCAAATGTGTAGATATCTTATAACAAGAACATGAAGCAAGACCTATCTGTCTTGCTTCACTGTGCGGTGATGCATTTTACTCGTGCTCTGCCAGATAAATCTGTACTGCCGAAAACACCATGGTAAATGTCAACAATAAATTGTTCCTGCATGTAACAATTTATTCTTACAATGTATACACACATTTGCATCACATTAATAATCACCAGGTTCGGATTACACTAATAAAATAAAATAAAATTAGATAAAACTAGATGAATCCCAGCCTCAGTTTGGATCTGAGCCATAATATCCTCAAAAAATGTCAATTAAATAAAATTAAAACGAAGCAAATAATGTATTGTATGTCCTATGTACAATCTCAAAGCTACTGTATTACACAATATTATATAATATGTAACTAATAGTAGTTTTCAATGGGGTAGCAGGGAAATTATCCAGAAATACCTTTGCATTATGTCATATTCTTAAACATTCACAGACAGTTTATTAATTTCAAGCGATAGCTGGGGCAGAGACACTCTAAGGTGCGAGATTAAATAACTGTAATGGCGTGCAGTGGGATGGCCAATGTGGGAAGAATATGGCCCCTGCTGTTACCCATAAAACATCAGTTTACAATGCCATCTGCATCTCTACTTGTATACCACTGCAAAAAGATCAGGGAAAGAAACAAAGGAAATGATGAAAAAAGGATGAATGTCGGTTGTTAAATCTTCTAAGCAACAGGTCATCACGTTCGTGTCACATAAAGTCCTAATATATGTACAAAACAAACCTAACTCCTGGCGCAGAGAATGTGACACGGAGAATGTGGCCCTTTTAGATTTAGAGTGATTACATGGATCAACAGATGATTTGGGGGCCAATAGGGGGCACTGGGAGCCTAATCCACGACTTTAGAAGAGTCTGGTAATTAAAGGGACACACAAGCCTTTCACTTTATTACCATGAACTGTTAGCATCCACTCCACTTTAACTAGTACGTGGAAGCCCAGCTTTAGATTACATCAAGCTTATGTCCTGTACCACAAAGTGTACCCCAACCTTCTTTATGACAAAATGAAAAAGTAATTTGATTAAATGAGCAACACAGTACAGGAAGCAAATATATTACATATTTGACAGTTAGACACCTGAAAAATGAATATTGTGTATAAATGTCAGGAATACTTTGAAATCTGTTTTAAAACACTACATTTATGATAAAATGTCCTAAAGTCACGTCACTACACCTCTGTGCCATATAAGCTATGTTGTCACAGCTTATCGATTAAACATGTGAAATTCCAACAGGTCATTGACATCCAGTCAGTGTTTGATTGGCACCCTGGGTACAAACAGCCAGTAAAACAATCAGAACACAAGTGCTATTTCAAGGGCTTGGTCGGCCATCTGCTGCTCCAAAGTAGATGCTCTGACTGTGGAACGTGACAGAGAAATGATAGGCAAGCTGTGAATGCAAACACTATGTGTGCCTTATGCTAATGCTAATGTAATACTTTACCTTCAGAAGACTTTATTGTCCTCAAGGCCCCTTTTGCAGCATAAAAAAAACACAAGGTACACACAAAACTATGTAGATTATAGTCACATATAACAGGTTTTTAATATAATTAATATCAGATAATTACATTCAGCTTCTCATTTGAACAATTAAGATAACTCTTGTGCATTATAGAAAATACAAATGTTTTTAAAAAAAACACACATTTTCTCCACCATTGCGATGTATTTGACTACAGAACACTGAATTCCATTTTCTAGTATAGCACATTTATGCTAGCAATTATACTCAACAGAGAGCAAAGCTGGTGACCTGCTCTCATTCTCTGACACATGAGCAGTGGTTACCAATGGAAACAACTCTATTAGCTGAGTGATGTATTGCTGCAGAAAATACACCACCGTCTAGCAGTGAGAACGACACACAGAAGGCTAACTGTGCTGTGCTGTGCCCCAGCACAGCGCAAATTGGCCTTAATGCAGTGGTTTCTAGACTTCTTTGACCGCGACACCCAAAATACGTGGTTCATATCTGATTGCCAACTATGAACCACATCTTTGAATAGCATAACATGAATCATAAAAATTATATAAATATACAGTATATATTATAAACAACATTAAACCAACCCATTTAAAAAAATTTATGCACACATAATTAATATTATTATTAATAACAACTAGCCTTTTTTACAGTAACAACTATCAATTGTTGTAATTTAAATAAAAAAAAAAATTACGTTATTTATTTATTTATTTTGACCCCCCCTCCCAAAACAAGGCATGTGTGTGTGTGTGTTTGTGTGCCTGAGTGGACAGTCATGAGCAAAAAGAGAAGGAATTAGGCTAGAATAGACCAGGGGAGACTTTCCCAGCTAATGTACCTCCCAGGTCTGCACTGACAAAGATGAATTAGGCAAAGACAGAAGTGGGAACGCTTCAACAGCAACCGACCCTCCGACACCAATTAGCAGATTGATTATGCGCCTGAGAGAGGCGGACGCTTGTCAGTCAGCGCCACACAAGGGACGCGACAGGAAGGAGCAGGCGTGGATGTACCTGGAATGTGAGGCGAACAAGAGGCTGTTCCTAGGGGAACTATAGAGAGGCACTGATCCATGGGACTCAGTAATGCTCGGCACTGACAAACCGACACACTGAACGTGCAAATACCACTATGCCACCAGGAACCCCACATAACATTCCCGGACTGCAAAGTCAAATACCACCATACCTGAACACCCATATTATAAACCCATCTTTTATCTTACACTTAACTTCCTGTCTGTTTTGTTGAAGGGGTAATAGCATGTGTGAAATCGAGTATTTTCAATGCAAAGTCTATGGGTTAATAGGGACCCCACAATTACACACTTTACCACAGACCAATGAGACGTCCAAACAACCTTTGTGCATCTCTCGTTTTATGTGTGTGTTTTATTTTCACTTGTTTGCACTTGTTTGCACAAGCATCTGTGTGTGTGTGTATGTGAGTGTGTGTGTGTGTGTGTGCGCGGGTCTGCACGTGGGACTAAATGTGCGCGCACATATTCTCTATATTTGTGTTTATTTTAGTGTGTGTGTCTGTTTGTGTTGTTTTTGTGTACATGCTTGTTGCCAATGCATGCATGTGTTTTAGTGTTAGTGTGTGTGTGTGTGTGTGTGTGTTTGTGTGTGTTTGCCCCATTTGCCCCTGTATACTTGTTATTTTGTGTGTGCGTGTGTGTGTTTATCCCTATCTCCACATTATCCATCAGCTCCCAGGGGACAGGGCTACCGCTGTCCTCTGAACGGTGACAGTCCCGTTCGCCTTCATTTAGCAAGGACACTCCGACAAGGACGTCAGGTAAATAAACGCCTCTAAATTTAGTGTGCAGGCTGACAAGATACAGCAGCTCACTGCTGGGCAAAGGGAGAGTCCCCCCCCCCGCCCATATAGGGAGACTGCAGCCACCAGAGTTTGCCAAGGGTCAAACCCGGTTACGGGCACGCTGCCCTTTTTTGCCAGGGCATTTGCTGTGGGGGGAGGGGTAGAGACTGGCGTGAGCCAATAGAATGAGCACTGGAAAGGGAGGGGTAGAGAGGAATGGAAGCCACAATCAGGTGTGGCAGGGGCCGACGTTCTCAGAGTTTTAAGCCACGCATCTACGCATTGGCATGACACATTACAGAGGCAGCTCAACAGTTAAACCACAGAGAGCTCAGTCCCAGTAGAACTTGGAGCAGATAAGGACACAATTAGATTTGGCTGGCCGAGGGGGAGACCATTAGGTCTTGATTCTCTCCCTCCCCTCAGAATATATCGTCCACAGTCACTCTTAAAAGGATGAGATGATGACATCACCTTCGCATTCAAAATACCCACTGCATGGAATAAAAAAAATAAAAAAATAACGGAGGGAAAAACAGAGACCAATTTGTTAGATTAAACATTTCTCATGCGGTCGCATGATTTAGAAGGTCTGCTGACCACAGTGGCACAAGGTTTTACCTCCGCTAAGACACAGCATTCTGTCAATCTAGCCCAGCTAGACTTTCTAATTATTGGCCGCAGACACAAGAAGGTCAAAAGCTTATTAAAAGTCAAGATTAAAATTCCCTATGCATATTAGAAGCTGCCTCCTCCCCTGAACGGGCAATTATTTGCTAGCTCATGCCAGTACAGTGTGCAACAATTCAGGGGAAATATGTGTGAGGGTTTTGAGTGTGTGCGCGTTCTTGCGGATGTCATTTTGGGGTGTGAACACGATAGAGGCAACCTTAAAATATATCCTGTCTTTTATAGTCTCCTTCATGTGTTTTGTTTTCTTGCAGCTTAAATAAATCAAAAACTTAAATGCTGTTGTCGAGTAAGATGCTAATCATAGTATGAATACGATGTTTATATAATAACCTATAAGTCACCTATCACGTTAGAAAACAATGTGGCATTGTGTTTATTGATTTCCAATGTCGGTGTGGGCAAGATTTGACAACAAATCTCATGCACTGAACTTGGTCAAAGCAAGGATACAGAAGTCTACGGCAGGGAATTGCTGAATTGCTGCTGGGTCCATAATGGCTGTTTCGTATTGTCAGGTATCGGAACGTGACCCAAAAGCAGACAAACCGGTGGCAGAATTTGGCGGGGTGTTATGTGCATATTCTACCCAGACCAGATGGTGGCTCCAGGTCCTGGTTTGGCCTCTCCGTTTGGCCATTGGTCTGGGGTGGAAACTGGAGGAGAGACTAACTCTGGCACCGATAAGTCTAAAGAATGACTCCTAAAATTGGGAGACGAACTGGGTAAACTGTGGTTGGGCAGTTTCCTTGGCTGATGGCAATTTAGGGAAAGGGACAAAATTGGCAGACTTACGAAACGATTGACTATGGTGAGAACTGTGGTATTGTTGTCAGAGGGGTGTAAAGCAGTTTGGGCATGGGCAGTGGCTGAAGGAGACCGGCCAGGGGTTGGTGCTGGGCTTTACTTTCGGGCACAGGTAGGGCAGGCAGCAACAAACTCCTTGATCTGTTTGAGCATAGTTGGCCACTAAAAAACACAGCTGGAGAAAGGCCAGGGTGTGGCTGACTCCAGGGTGGCAGGTCAGGAGAGAGCTACAGTATATCCCCGGTACATGGGACCATACAGACTCCGGGACGAAAAGGTGCTGCTGGGCATTCCTAATGACAGCCTCTATTTCCCAGGGGACTGCTGCTACAAAGCACCCTGCCGGCAGGATGGGCTCAGACTCAGGGGCTCGTTCTGAAGAGCCAAACTGGCGGGAGAAAGCAGGGTAAAATTAAATCTGGCGAAAAACAAAGGCCATCGGGCTTGCTGGGAGTTGAGGCGTTTAGCCGAGCGGAGGTATTCCAAGTTCTTATGGTCGGTCCATACCAAGAAGGGCTGCTCTGCTTCCTTCTAATCAGTGCCTCCACTCCTCCAGTGCCAGCTTGATAGCCAGCAGCTCTCAGCAGTAGACAACTTCCAGGAGACGGCACACGGATGTAATTTCTGGTCACTGGTCACAAGGTGGGTTGTGGCCAGTCCCTGACTGCAGTCACGTTCGAAGCATCGGGCTGAATGCTACCCACAGAGATGACCAAGTTGTAGAGTGCACAGCGGACGTGGCTGATGTGCTCCTTGGGCAGAACTGGGGAGAAGAACAGGATGTCATCGGTGTAGACGAATACAGGTAGAGGTTCAGCATGTCCCCACCTATGGGATTGATGTGGAATCCTTTATTTATACAATATTCGTTGGCCTGTTCTTTGGAGATTTGTGCCGTAAATCAATCGACTGCCTTATTTATTTATTGCCTCCGTGGGTGATCCAACCCAGAGATTCATGAAGTTGCATATTAAAAGCAAGGCGTCGAGGGGTTTAAAAGTTTAATTTGTCATGTCCAACAAAATAAATATATTACTTACTAATGTACATTTATTGGATCTTGCTGTATTAGCAAGAACTTAGCTTAAAAACATACACATCACTGTTTCAGAAAGCCCTACCACACTCCAGCCCTCCCAAACCAGTTTTTCTGAAAGCCTAGCCCCGGAGTAGCGTGTTTTATTACCAAGGAAGCAATGCCGCGGTGTCAAGCGGGGTCATCACAATAAACCTTTTTTTCCCCTCTCCTGTTTTGTCAGAGAGACTGTTTCACTCGTCTTTTTTTAAAGAACACCCCTCTCCCCCTCCCCAAAAAGACGTGTGGACGGATGTAGCAGTGGACCGACTAAGCTGTTGCTAGCAGACATGGTCTGATATGAACCAAAGCCATTTCAGTCAACAGCATCGATCGGACTAAAAAAAAAAAAGAAAAAAAAAGAGAGAGACACATTTCTGTCTTTACTTATCCACCAATCATCTGGACTTCTTCCAAAAGATAGATAAAGCCCCGTCTCTGCTTCTCTACGTGGGTTCACTTTCAATTGGAACAAGGGCCTTGTTGCGGAGTAACATTGTAGAGAAGTGACACAATAAATATGCACACGGGCAAACACACACCCAGTATGTACACACACCCGCACATGCGCAGAGAAATACAATACAGGCACACGCACACTGACACACTTAACGCACACACAGGTACCCAAGCACCCACATGTATGCACACACACACACACACACACACACACACACACATGCGCCCACGCGTACAGTGTATATAGATGCACATAAATATGCACAGATGCATGGGCAAAACATAGCCTAGTACACACACACACACATACTAATGTCCACACATATACCAATCCACCAACACACACAGACGCAGCTTCGCTCCTTGTGCGATGATAATTAAAACTACAAGGTGAAAGCACTTCATCAAATGAATGGCTAAAAACTGTCGACCACACTCATTATTAGAGCTAGCTGGCTGCAGAGAGACTCCCGTGTAAAGATAGAGATGTAATCTCTAACTGTATTTAATTGCAATGTTGCGGATGAGGTGGATGGGCCATATTCCATAAAGGTAAACACGACACCGTGGTTCCATAGCACCTGTCTCACATGTGGTTCCTGAACACTCCCCCATCCCCCCCACCCCCCATAACCAGGCCATCTTCTCACCTTCATCTGTGTCTCAGTAAAGTATTAATTATAACGCACCGTGTGTCTGTGGCGTCATGTCTTCGTTTCGGCATTGCATCGTTGTTCATTCACGCACCCACCATAGAACGATACAGTGTCCGTCTCCAAGGCTATGAGAGGAGTGTCCACACTTCGATCGAAACACACTTTCTATGTTATTGAACGGTGTCAATAGCAGGACTCTGCCGCTGTTGCATAATGCTATATTGATTCCCTATTGTGTCTTAATCTATTATCTATCTATTGATCTTTTTCTATTTTGATCTGTTTCTTTTGCTGCTGTAACACCTACATTCCCCCTAAGGGCTCAATAAAGTCTTATCTTATTATAATCTATTCTACATTATGATGATAGGGTAATTTTCTTGTTGGGCCCTTCATGGCACATAAAGTCTCACATCTGTTTTGGGTTACCGCCTGTTAGATTGGATCGCATTTTGATAATGGTATTGTTTTAGATTTGTGCTATGAATTTACTCAGCATTTGATTGCACTGTTCTTGGTTTTAAAATTAAAACCAAGAACACCTTTTGATTTGTTCGGGCTCTGAGTGGAGGAGAAGCATTGGTAGGTATTACAGGTGCCCTCCTGTGCACTGTCAGACACACTTTCTTGTGGTTTTACTAAGTAGAGCTGGCTTCTGCTGGCAATGAAGGGCCCCTGTGAAGTTTAGGATGATTGCGCCTCATTTTTTTTCTTTTTTAATTTCTTACCACGGCAACCTTTGAACACAGGATGTGTTTCTCAGTCAAGCAATTATAGTTGGGCACAGCTAGTGTTCTTACTGATAGCTCTCATCCACAGACTATTTAACAGTTTCTGCGTTGGTAGAGAGTTACTGAATAAAGAAAATGAAAGGTCGCAACACTGCAACATCACATTTCCAGTTGCGTTATTCGAAATGTTCGCGACAGAGTTCCAGTGATTACTTAAATTGTGTAATGAGGTCATTGAAGCTAACTTAATTTGAGCCAAGCTTTAAAACCATTTCCACTTGGCTCATAATTCAGACTTGCCTCGGTTAAACCCATGGCTCGGCATTTCCGAAGAGGAAAGTATATTAAGCATTATAAATTGCAGAAATAATAAATGACAAGACACTTTTTTGGACCGAACTGAAGTCTGTCTCTGTGTGTGCGTGTGTGTATTGGTAGATGTGCTTGTTCCTGTCTGTTGGTGTGTGAGTTTGGCCAACCTTGAAGACAATTTCCTTAAAGCAGTGTTACTGATCTATTAGCTGTGGTGACATAATGCATTTTTAAAGCAAACGACAGTAAAACCAGGTTCTAAAGCTAAACCACTAAACGATGCTGTGACACTGTACAGTAACAGGTGCTAAGCAGTATGTCGAAGGTGTAAAGTTTACAGTAGATTCATCTCTCTCTTCCTTTTTTCTTTTGTCCTAGCCATGCCAGTTCATCGCTCGATACAAGCATTAAGGAGTTCCTCTATCGACTGTCTACTGACACTCCACATCACATTAAATGTCCAAATGGACACAACATGATATTTTAGGGTAATACCAATTGATACATTACAGATGATGCAAATTTTAAAGTTATTTGGTAAAGTTTGTCCAGCATGCTAGCAAACACCATACCAATATGGTGTTTCCTTTTGTTTCTTTATTTTTTCAGAATAGCATCATTTGGTTTCATTATGCAGCTAAAAATATGTAAACATATTTGTTGTAATATCCCTAGTAATGAACCCAGTGTCTGTATTTTCCTTGTGTGTGTATGTGTGTGTGTGTGTGAAAGAGATAGATGATGATGTAATGTTCTTTCAGATGCCGCTACCAATATATGATTTTGCATCATCAACATTACACCTGATTATAAAGCCCTCCACCACACACACACACACACACACACACACACACACACACACACACACACACACACACACACACACACACACA
>JAOEHI010000013.1:3532434-3562901 GCA_025447815.1 Percopsis transmontana
TCTGATTCCGCTACCAATATATGATATTTCAAAATAAAAATTACACCAGATTATATACCCCCCCACCACACACACACACACACACACACACACACACACACACACACACACACACACACACACACACACAAACGTACATGAACAAACACACACACACAGATTTAGGATAATTAAGCTATTGCTGCTCAGCCTCCATTGTTGACATTCAGCAGCCTTTCAAAACTTTTGAATGCGGTGCTAATTTGGCACCAACGGCGCCTTTTATCATGTCGCAGATGCTTTTCCATCTCGTGTAAGGCCTTGGGGAGAATGAGTGTGTCAGGGAAGTCTGGGAGACTTGGCTAAATTGGTGGGGTAGGTTTTTTTGGGGGGGGGATAAGGAAGCATTCAATGTGTCTACACTAAGGGAGGCAATATCAAGACCAGGCTACAGGAAGAAGCAATTACATCCCCTGAATAGTTGTTTGACAGTTTTACAGCGCAACATCTTCTTTCTTCTAAGTTTACCATATTGACGTCTGTCTGTTGGGGAAAGAGAGATATTTTCTTTAATATAAACACATCTCAACATAGCATAACATGTTTTGGAAGAATCACTGAGAATCCCAGAAATGTGTTGTTGGACACATTGTCCAAAAAAGAGGTCACAAGGTCATAAATCATAAGGATAAAAATTACAGTAAGATAACATTATTGATCCCTTGACGGGAAAGTCTTCCGAATCTTTTAAATCAGTAGGATTAGACTATGACAAGTCCAGCTGGACAAAACTGAGAAGGTTAATTTTCTGACCATTACAATTACATCCCAAGTCAAGCACCATTATGAGTTTAGAACCTATATAGTTTTATGCTATATTTTGTTTTTACAGTGCAATAAAAATAATAGATCATAAATTCTATCTATGACATGTAGTGTTTGAATGATATATTACTTAAAAGAAAAACCTTAAATCTTTAAGATCTGTAATGGTGTAAGTTGGCTCTCACACCTATTCATTTGGATCAATTAATAAGCGTTTTAAGAATCGCTCCAGGTTATGTTCTCTCTGGGCCAAGTTGTGCATTGAATACTCACTTTATCCTTCTCTGAAAGACAATATTTTTGTAAGGTAAGGAATGCATGATGATATACAGCATAGGCCTACATAAATCACAACATGTAATGTCTACAGTGTTACTTTGGAATCAAATATACATTCCTATGAAATGGGTCATAGCCTGTAATATAATATCTTATGATCTGCTGTTACTCGTCAATTTATTCATCCCTTGCAATCAGTTATCTGTAGGTAGCAATGTATGTAAAACGTAATGTAAAACATCTCCAAAAGTCAAATAATTATTTTAACACCAAATAGACATGGTGGCCATTCTGCCAACTTGAAATTTCTCTAATTTACAATCTTTGCTAAATGAACATTAATATTCCTTGACTTTTCCTAAATATTTTAATATTTTACATTAGCACTGACATTTTCATGCACGCTCATGTTCCAATATCCTTTGGCATGTGGTAATAGTCAGAATTTTGTAACATGTAAACAATATAAAATTGAATATCCAAATGGAGCATATTCCGAATAAGACATATAGTCTTATTACTCTGAAATGATTCTGTTTTTAGGAGTTTAGTATAGGAATGCAGTGCATTCATACTGTAATATGTTGAATGGGGTTGTTGAATCACTGAGTGTCCACAGAACAATACAAAATGGAGAAAATGATTTCCTCTGAGTATACAGTATGTATCTATAAAGAATTATTCATCACAATTAATCCCATATATATGTAGTTAGTTATGATAAATCAAATAAATCAAATAATACCATTAAGTAAACATTTATCATATTTTATAATTTGATATAATGTTAAATTTTTATCATTTTAACATCCTAACTTTACACAGCTTTTTTTTTTATTGCTAGCTCAACTGGCCCCGTGTTCATGGCAACATGGCAGCAGGTTCCAGATGAGAACAGTACCACTGAGCTTGACTGACCTGCCATCCGCCTGTCTTTTGCATGCGTAGTGCACTCCAGGGTGTATACTGTAGTTGGAACAAAACAGTAAATATAAATGACTTGGCAATTGTCTTTTCATTCTGAGTCAACGCTAGCACTCAATGTATTTTCATTATAACAGAATAGTGGCAACACATGTCCACAGTGAAACAATATGACTTTTCAGTCCTATATGTCTATGTCTATATGTCTATTTCCTCCTTTAACTGTCCTTTAACTGTCTGTGGACAGTTGGACAAAATTAAACATTTTAAATTATTTCCTGCTCGATGTTAGGATAAAATAGAAGTGGAGTGGTGTATGACCTATTCAGCTATTGACAAATGTACTTAATGTAAGTGGCTTTGGATAAAAGTGTCTGCAAAATGCTGTATATCTAAATGTAAATATTCTGTATTCACTGTATCTCCTAACTGATTTTCAATAAATACAAACTCTAGTCATCTCAAGTTAAGGATATCTGTTAGCATTATGGCTAAGGTTACAATGCATTTAGCTGGGAAACCCTTCCTCTCCTTCTCCTCCATATGTAAACCCACTGGGGCAGATGTACGTACAACGAACAGCGACTTGGCCAGTCCCCAGAAAGCGCACGTTGTGCCTTTTCATTTTTTACGTTGGATGTACAAAACCTGTGGCTGATTGTATAATCAGTGCATGTCACCATCCTCTAAAATGAAATGCAATTTACCTATAAATAAAAAATCCATAGCAAATTCGCTCAGAGTATACATTTTCCTTGTGATGGCGTGTTCTGACCGAGGTACAGTAAAATACAACCAATGTCCTGTGTCAGTTTAAGCAAATAAACTATAAAATGACATTAGTGTCATTATTATGAAAAATGTTTGAACTCATACTGCTAACTAAACAAATATAGCAACCCATAAAAGGGTATTGGCAGTAGCAGAGCAACCTACAGTAAACCTATGCCCTTGTGTCTTCGCCTTGCTCGGATGACTGCTGTCTTGTTTCCCCTATGCAAGCATACGCGCTTTCTGGATTACACGTGCGCTTTCCCCTACAGTTTTCATACATACATACAACATACATACAACGGAATAGGTAATCTCCTAGTCTGTTTATGCATCTCCTCCCATGTTTTTGCACGAAACTCACACTTTTCCCTCGACTCTCCCATGAATGCATGTGCATGAGTAGGGAAAGCGCAACTTGCCATCCTGCGCTCCTGCAGCAGGCAGAATGTGGTTTTAGCCATGTGCGGTCTGTTGGTACGTACCACGCCATGTTTTTGCGACGAAATTACGCCCAAAACGGACGCTAACATATTAATACATCTTCCCCTCTGTGTGCTACTTGTCTGGCCTGACCGCTAGTCCCTGATTGCATAAGACCAAGCACAGCAGGTGAAACCCATAGGTCATGAGGTAGCAATTATGGTCTTGTAATTATGGTCTTGCAACTTGTATAAATATATCCAATGACTGTTGCATTGTATGATAGTTAGAATCCTGTTTCATGATCCATATACCTTGTTCCTTCCAGATAGACCTCACTATCAATTTTCAGATTCACTCAAATAAGCCTATGTTAGCTAGCTAGGGGGGGAATAGTCTAGTGGTCTAGGTGTTGGTAGCTGTGATTTCTCTGCTGTTCCAATAACCAAAAGGAATTTCCATATAAGGATGATATCTGTATACAGCATGCCACAAGGTTAAAGTTGACGTCTTTGTATGGTGCTTTTTTCCCACCCAGTATTTTCCCATAGAATGAAAAACATAACTGTATTGTCATGATGCATGGAACCACTTGCACAGCTTTTTTTCCCAACAAGGCCTTAATGTATTGGGGCTTATCTACCAGTGAGAATGCTTTTTTGGCACTTACAATTATGTGTGAGTATCATCACTATTTAGCTGATTACCCTATAATATTATTTCTTCTCACCGTGAATTAGGGACTATGGAAATTACAGGTTGGAGGTCTACCTCAAAGTTTTATGGACTTTAAGTGCTGATATTGATGGTAAGCTAATGGTAGTCCTCGGCCCTGAGTGTAAATAGTATCTAAGGTGATATTTACTCTGTTATCATGTGCAGAAAAAGGTGGAGAAGCACTACTAGGGTAAAGGCAGTAGGCTCTGACATGGGACTGTGTAGGGCAGCCTTGCAAACCACACCTGGGAGGAACAGTCTGTTCAAACTAATAGTGGTTTGGTTCCACCTTGATTGCCCAGCAGCAGAATTGATAACACAGAGGCATTCGGACATGTTTGTTGAATCATTTATAGGCAGCCACAAACTGCCCACAAACTGCCCAGGCACTAACTGTACACAGCTAAATGCACACTGTACGGCGCAAATAGGAGAAATAGTATCAGCTGCATTGAATTTTTCATATCATGCAAAGCTTGCAAATCATGCAGTAACCTTTCCCAAATGAGAGCGTTTCCCAAAGGACTGTGGCTAAATGTTCTGAGACGTGTCGATAGTTCTGCACCGAATCTAAATTTGAGATCGAGAGATCTGGCAAGGGTCCACCATTTGTTCAGCTTCGCTCCACAGCTGACAACTTGCCATCACAGTGAGACGTGACACAAAACCCTAGAAGCTAAGAAGCGCTGCACTTTGTTACTTTTCCAATCAATCTGCCTGGCAGTTCCTCTGTTCAGGGTTAAGGGGGTGTTAAATTGTTTTGGCTAATTTAAATCGGGAAGTCTCCGTTACGCAAGATCACCCAGCTCTCTTGACTTCTACGTCGAAGGGTTACGATTTTTTACATTTCCGTGTATTACCTTCCTATCCTTCTTTGCAATTGGCCTTCGCTCTCTCTCTATCTGGGACAGGGGAACTCATAGCTGATATCTTTCAATCAAGAGCTTGCAATCACAGTGTCATTGTTCGTCTCATGTTGTGGAAAGGCCTTTTGACAGAGCGCTGTGATGAATCACCTGGCTAAGGCTTTTGGAAAAAGAAGGCCTCAGATCCCATCGCCCTCTTTTTCATAGAGTTGGAAAAAAAAAACATTCAATTCATTTCGCCTGCTCTTTCATGTCTCCTGTCGCTTTTCATTCGTACACACAGTGTTTTAAAAGTTATTCACGGCAACCCCTGCTCTTTTCTTCTCCCTGAGCTTCGCAAAGCAAATATCTGGGGGGTTTAGTTCATAAAGGAAGCGCTTTTACTTGCTTAAGGTGCTGACGGCAAGGCACACTATGTTATGTTGGAAGCTTAGAAAAACAAAACTTAGCAGGGATAGTCATCCGCCAAATTAAGTGGCAGAAGCTCATTCTAGGCTGTTCATTATGTGGCCCAAGAAATGAATCCCCTGGACTCTTTTGTCCAGGAAGCCACAGCAATGCAATTCTATTGCAACTTTTCTTTCCAATTTCTTGCACGTATTTTGTCATTTTAACTTCTTGGGATGAAAAGTGAGACAAATATAAACTTGCAGGAGCAACGTGTAAGCACATGATCAGAGGTCCAAGGTGAGTGTTTTTCAAAAGCCTGCACACATCATAGGCAAAACTGACGGTGGAAGAAGTGCAAATGGCACTCCTTCAAACAAGGCGAAGAGGATGATTTAGCGCACCTGTGATTTCACTGCATAGGAGCACAATGTGCATTCAGAGTCAAAGATCACTCACGTGTTGCAATAAGTTGGCTATCAGTGTAATTACACATGTATAACATTGCTTATATATATCTGACACGCACAAAGTTAGCATTTATTTTTGGAGAATGTCGATGATAGCAAGTCAAGCTTGTTAACTAAACAGCAATAGGTGGACTTGGTTTAAAAGGCACATGGTGCTGTTTGAGGCTTAAAAGATAATTTATAGATCCAGACACACTGTATCTGCCAGCTGTGTAGCAATCACTCCACCCAACCCTACAAATGCAGACATAACAGGCTTCCTGAGTGGTGGGATACAAACTTTGGACCGTCCTTTATGTGTCTAACACACACACAAAAAAACTCAACCTTAGCCTCACTGTTCAAACCTCACTTCAATAACAAACTATACTGTATAAATACCACTTTACTTTCCCTTGATATTTACTTAACGTTATTTTTACCTATCAAGAAATTCCTAACTGCACACCTGATTGATCAGCCAAACACCTCAGGGCATGGCTTTTTATACACTATGAGCAATTATACACCATTTAGCACAGTTTAGGAAAATAATATTCCATTAAGGAAATGCTGTTGTTTGAGTATTAAGAGAGTATTTCTGTGATTAAAAGCATTGCATGCACAATACATAAACAGGATATTATTGTAGCCCCAGATTATGAGATTTTATGGGTAGCAAGCATAGAGCTGTTTAGCAAAAAAATAATGGCTATTTTGAGGCACTCATATGAACTTATTTTACACCTTGTTATTATCTTTTCTTTATTGTATGCAACCTGAAATGTATTGGACGTGTACTAGGGCATGTTTAAGCACTTCAACAGGTAGCACTGTTCTTCTGTGACATGTACTATCACAATACTGTTTTCAATGCTCATTCTAATGGAAAGACATTGAATGAGGCGATCTGTACAATTAGAACTGGAAGACATTGCGTGGCGTGAAGTGTGGCCTTGTGGACAAACCCTGCGCTGTCTCGCGCAGGAAGGCTGACACCTGGGCAAACACTGAACCGCGATGATCTGTCATCGGCTATGGAAAGCAACCTGGTTGCTTTTGTCAGCGCACAAAAGAAAATGCCTCAAATTAATTTAGCAGTCGGCATTCATCTTCTGCTGGAGCTTAAGACCTCATCTAAGCTTGCGAAACGGCAAGGGGCTTCATGTAAGAACTTTGGCTCATAGCTGAAGCCCAGCGCTGCTAAGACGTGACATGTTGACTGTTTGGTTAACTGTGTATCCTGTTAATTCAGACAGATGGTAATACTGGGGGATCTGCAGAGCCCTCAGATGTAATTCTCTATATACACGTCTTCTCTGATGTCTTTAGCCCAACGTGGGCTCTGCAATGCCAGACCTCTTGAGGACATACAACATAATTGTCCCCTCAGCCTTCTCTCTCTCTCCCACAGGCAACTTCAAACACTGCATTCCAAATTGAAGATTCTGTTAAGCACGGCTAGTGATGACTTATAAGGCACTCAACACAATGACTGGCCGTCTTAAGTGACGCATATGCTCAGACCAAATGTAAATATTCACACTGTCGGGCGAATGATTAATAAGGGGATTACGTGGACCAACCTGTGAACTGAAGAGGAGGCCGGGAGACAACATTTTGTTTACACACAGTAATGACATGACTAGTGAACAGGGCAGTTTGATTTTCAGGTATTTTTAAATGTCTCTGTATTGGTAAATCAAATATGTGTTCGGTGTGCTGCACTTTTTTCAAATGTAATTTATTTTTTTTAAGTGTACATTGATTGAGTACTTTAAATTATATTGCTGGCCATGACTGCTATATTATTTCACACAAAGAAAGCTACCTGGGTGCTATTTCCATGGTAACAACATGTGGCTTGGCTGTAATCAGTGCACCATAGCTATGAAAATTAAAAGACAAGTGACCTTGAGAATAGACAGGGAGAGTCACTGTGACAGCCCCTTTTCTTCTTAGAGTGCATTATAAGGCACACTGCTCAGACTTGATCGCACACCAAAGGAACTCATCTTAAGCTCTTCAGACTAGTCCATAATCCACCAATGTGTTCACTGTGACATGAATCTTTTACTTTGGAATGGAAGGCCTGCTGCTGCACTGCATTCACTAATTCACTGTCAATGTTATCTTAAACACATGTTATCATGAGTATTATTCCTACTTCTTCTGATCGTGTTAGGAGTTATTGTCTTATTTACATGGTTGGCAGTAGTAGAGGAAAAAAAGCTCACAAAATGTTTTGACAATAACATGTTTTTGGAAGTTCAAGAACTGTTTGCTTCATTTTTTGAATGACTACAGTAAACAGGGTTCTTAAATATCAAAGGAATGTCAAGCCTCCTGACAGAACCAAAATATTGTGCAGCGTGGATGAGTAATTCGCCCACAAAAATGAATTGGAAAATTTCACTTAAGAAACTATATCTTTCTTCATTGTACATAGTCGGAAGGATGGGGATTATTTCTATTTATGCCCTTGCTTGCTAGCATTTAATAAGCTCTTGTAAGCTATAGTGATTTAGTGGTTATCATGTTGACTTGACAACAGAACTGTATAAAATTTGCATGTTAACATAGGTTTTGACATATCATTCTTCCCCCACCTCTAACCACATGTGGGTTGGACTAATTATGACTCAAATTGCCCAGAGTTACAGTATAGTTTGTCTCAAAATATGTGTATCAAAGCAGTTCTCATTGTTTTTAATGGTGATTTACATGTTTGTTTTATATAATAGCCTAAGACTATCACAGATCTATTCAAAGTAATTATAATAAAAAACACTTATTGCTAAGCTCATAGTTATTTTATTTGTGAAAACGAAATGTATATTTTGAAACACGCAATATTTACAATATTGCATGTTCCATTTGAGGTATTTTGGCAACACCTACACCTACAGTAAGTAAGTGGCAAGTGGCCAACTCGAAACCAAACAGCTAGAGACAGCATGGGTCAATAAGGGCACTTACCTTACCTTTAATGCTCTGGAAATACTGTATTTTCAATAATGTTGCACCTAGAAACCATTAATGAATAGGCATGTGGTTCACAGGCAAAATTGACATTTTCTTTCTTTAAGTCGTAGATTGTTACATTTAAAGTGCAATGGGATTGAAGACAGACCCCCCCCCCCCATCCCAAATCAAGTCTGTGGGGGGGCGATAATCAAGCCATGTATAGCCCTTGCTAATCCCTAAATTAAACATCATGAGGTTTAATGTGGCACCATGCTTTATACAAAGTAGACTGCAGATGAACAATACGTATGGTAGAGATGGCAGGCTACCAATCCCAGCCTGGATTCCCTGCAGGTTCCTTTTGAGAGAGAGGTTAGCCACCAGGGCAGATTAAGCCGTCTTCTCTCCTCAATCATCCCGTAATGCCGTCAGGCTGTGTAGAGCCCATGTTGGGTTTTGCCTGTTGAATGGTGGCTTATGGCAGCTAAAGAACTCTAGAGGGGGAATCCTGCGGGGATTACTGTGACGTTCTGCGTGAAGTGGGGAATCAAAACAGTCTTCAGCGTTTTGGGAACATCTCAAACATCCAGCATTCCCGCGTACGAATACGTGCAGGCCCCGCTGCCAAACCCACACCCACACACCTAAACCAACCCTGACACACACACACACACACACACACACACACACACACACACACACACACACACACACACACACACACAAACAAAAACAAGAAATTTGCATGCTGAAACACACACACCTACAACCGTGCATGCACACCCCTTCAGAGACACACAAACTGACAACGGCATATGCACATAGGCACACAGTGACTACACACTCGCACACACATCAAGACACCCACCCAACTCTTCCCTGACACCCAGTGTTTCCTCTGGCCATGCATAGAGCCGTAACAAGGGCCAGCTCCACTTGGAGAGGATTAGTATAAGACGGACTGATAATGAAATCACGGGCTGAGTAGCTCTCCGAGGATTCCGTACAAAAGAGGTCTGAATTACTTTGTCTTTTCTTTCAAATCCTCTATTTTCTATGCTGAGAACGTTAAGTAGAGTATGAATCCTGCAACGCCTGTCATCCTTTGCCCCTACCCCAACTCTCTGTACCTCCCTCTGGCCCACCAATGGACCCCAACACCCCCCCCCCCCTCAACCTACCCAACTCCCTTCCCCTCGAATTCAAACATTTCCCTGTCCGTAAAGGAACGATTAAGCCCACTCTCATCACTGGCGGAACACATTGTCATGGCAGTAATCTGCTATTGGGCCAATATCCTCGTCCCCTGGGAAGAATTTCATTTGGGATTACACAGATAACAGTGTTGTGCCCACAAGCTCTCCCATAAACACAAACCAGGTACAAAAAGCAAGCTGTGATGTTCACTGTAAAAAGTTATTGATTTCGTTAGTTTATCCAACTTCCTTGTTACTATTACGTTCACATTTATTGAACTCAGATACTATATAGAGGTGAATAAATATTTTCATATGATTTACATATGACACTTTCATATGAATAAAACAGGTAGGACAACACATTTTACAGTGTATAGTGATAATTATATAGCCACCAGGTAAATATAAACTGACTTTTTGAGCTAAATTTGCAAGGCAACATATTAAAATTCATGAATATGTTCATCCTCATGCTTCAAACTCATCTCCCAAAAGGAAGTTTGCCAAAATTCAAGAAATAATTATAAGAAACACTGTACGTGTCCAGCAAAAGTGTAACCAAACCCATTTTTTTACAGTACTACCAAGTTATGTCAGGATGTTCCTCAACTGATATCATACATTCTTTTGTTAGAAATTAGGCTTTTGTCATCCTCTCTACACCAATAATGCTATCTATGTAGCTAGGAGTGGTTGCATATCCAGACATGAAGCAAAAACTTTTGGATTCCAATTAAGTTTTCAAGTTATCATAGAAAAAATTTGATAAATCAGAAAATAATAATAAAATAATTTATGACCACAACATATACTAGATTGTTTTGTGCAACAGACAAGTTATTGTGTATTCTGCAGAGGAATTGTTTCAACAATAATAAACAACCTTTATAAAATATTACCCATAGATGAATATGTTTTTGTGCACATTTTATGCACACTGTAAGCTATAATACAGTAAATTGACACAATTATGTAACTTTAGTGACTTCAGGACATGATTTGAACCTTTCTTAGGAACTCATTTTCAGCTATAGCTTCTGGTTTTGTTATTATGCTATCAGATGTAATGTTATCCATCCACATCATCAAAAGAAATTTTAATCTTAAGCCATCTTTTAGCATGTACAATGAGAATGAGTCATGCAAAACAGCCTTTTAACACGCTTTGAGGCTACACAACCATAAACAGCTGTTAGTTGTGAAAGAAGGCTTAATTTCAGTTTGGCAAACACTATGAGATATTTGTCAAGGTCTTGTCTTCTTTATAGGCACTGTTTTTTGGTCAAAGAATTAAGATATCCTTGAAGTGGCATAGTCACTATGACCTGTGAATGAAATGTACGTCGAAAGCTAAATATCTGTTTTGGCAATTGCAGCTTCTATTAAAATATTATCTAGGACTATCACTGATCTGCTCTGCTAGCAGTGTAAAATACAATACTGTTCACTTTAACTTTATTATCTTCTTGCCTTAAGGTTCTTATGTTTAGGGGAAAGAAAATATCATTTGTTTACTTTTAACTTAGTATAGGATGGTCGTGGAACATGACTTTTTTCAGTTTAATATAACAAAACTGTTATAATAAATAAAAAATAGTATAGCAAGTCACTCCTTCACCCCTTGAACTTAGAAGATTTCACAAATCTTAATAGAAAACTTTACACGCGTATTTTCAATTGACAAAATACAAAACCCCAAGTTCTACAACAACAGTTACAGTTTCACCACAGCTAATCAGTGTTTCTTTAAGAAATATGTTTCATATGAAACAATGCTCCTCAATAAGCTCACAACACTTTTCATTTGCTTTTCTTCTGATTTGTTTAAATACATGACTACCCATTATAGATACAGTCATTGATTTCACACAGTGCAAACCAAAATACAAAAGTATTTGACTGAACACTTGCACTTCATTTCAAAAAGCAGAGCAGATATACTGTAAATCCTAGAATTTGTGACCCAGGGGCCCCTCAAACAATACAAAGAGGAGGGCTTGGGTCCATTTCTTTTGGTAACATTTTTAAAGTTAATGCTTGATGTTACAGTAAACCATGAGATACTTTAAGAATCAGGACTGCAGCATATTACAGCACTTTGAAAACTTTTGAAACATGCATCTTGCATTGTTTTCTGTTTGATTAACTGGTTGTTTCAAAGATGAAATTGAGCAGGTACAGTATAACTGTAGTGTGTGTGGGTTACTAACTGTTACTGTATTAAAAGATGTATAAAAACATAAGGAAAGCACAATTTTAGATTTGAACGTAAGACTTGCTGTGTAATAAGTATGACCAGTTTTGTGTTTTGTACTAAGAGTTTTGAGAATTGCTCACATACTAAAAAAAACTGTAATGTACAAGATGACATGGCGCTATTGGTGCCCTAAATCAAAGCAATAACAACACATTTGTTGATTCCATCCTTTATGCAGGGTCTCCCAGAAGAGGAGCAATTTAGGGATCAACAATAAGAGCTGCTTGTTGAGAGACACAGGGTAAAAGGCTTCAGCCAGCCTACCCAATGCCTCAGTCAGGAAGTACGTTTGAGGGCTTAGCATTACATTCCACCATGATGCTATGATGGGGATTTGAGAGGAATGACCCTCTCACAGCATATGAGATTAATATTTAACACAGTACTCTGAACAAAACCTGTTGTGATAGAGTTTCATGGTGGGTGTGTTTTCCTAGGAGGTACCAGCCGTTATCAGGTGCCCGTTCAAAACAAAGCAGTTGTGGGTTGTCTTGTATGATTGATGGATATAGGTGTATACTTGTTCTGTCTAGTGGAATGAGTTTGCTCCAGTGTAAATATTAAAGGTTTTTAGGGCAAAGGGTTATTACTTTTTCTGGCAGCAATATCAATACCTTCAGCTCTAGTGGGTTAAACATAACAAAGTAATCATGTTCTATCAGCAAAGGATGTATTCTTCTCAACAAAGAGCACCAAGTGATTCAAGTACAATTCATATTTGATCAATTTAATCTGTCTATCCTATCAAGAAGAATATTGTCAGAATTCCATTTTTAAAGGCAAAAGTAATGCCTTTGCCAGATGACATGACATGAAGTAATGGAGATATTAAAAATAGAGTAAGTATTTCATGAACCGTTTAAAAGCCAAACAATATTTATTGTCATGTTTACTGGGTAAAAAACACTGCATATTTGGAATCGGAACTTTATTAAAGGATTTATGTTGTGTAAGTATAATATTTGATATTTGACTGGTGAAAAATGACTAAAGTAAATATTTAGAAATCCCAGGAAATATTTTTCCTAATAAAGTCCGAATATTTATTACACATCCATATTTTGATTCTTCATTCTCAAGGGAAAATTAGGAAGGACATTTAGGTATGGAGAGCAAACTAACATAATTAATACATGTACCACAAGGTGCCATTTACTTTAATCCGGAGCAATCCTCGGCCTCTGTCAGATCCAGCTATTGCTATAGCAACAAGAGACTATCCTGGCCATTGAGATGTGAAGACTATCACACAGCAAAAGAAATAGTCTGGAGACACAGTGACAGGAGAGTCACTGTGTTTAGCCTTGGTGTGGAGTATTAAAGTGGCGGTCCAGTTTGTCTTCCTTAAATGTTTGTATTTTTGGTACATAATATAGATAAATAATGATGACTGGTGTAAAAATCATAATTTTGAAGATAAAATAAGCTTGTTAAATTGCCAATTTATCTGACAAATGACGATTTTGTTATACTGTATATTGAAAGACCTTCATGCAGTTACCATATAACTGCAGTGTAAATGATTCATTGTCAGTATGATTTTACATAATTCAGTTCTGTTAAGGAATTATTGTTGTCTTGGCTTTACGATGTTCCGGTTTGCATAACAAAGCATGCTGGGAAACAATACACTACACATGGTAAAAAGACCAGCTGAAGAAAGATGTCTGTATTGTTGAAGCTGACATTGTTGGTGCAGATATACCGTGTATTGACCGTTATAAATATTTGACAATGCCAAACCCTGGCGCATGATTATTTCATGTGACACTAGATATACACTGAATTCAGGATAGAAGGGTTTCTAGATCTTACATTATTCCTCTTAGGAAACCCTACTCCTTTCCTGCAATGATTCAGGAGAATCCCTGGCTCTACGTGCCATTCCTTGTTTTATAAGTGAGGAACATTATTACTTTTGCCAGTGTTAGTGGTTCTCCAATAGAAAAATAGGGATTATAATATCTCTTAGTTCCAGCCTAACCTCCTACAAAAATTATTAAATACTTCTGCAAAAATTAATATGTTTATTGGTAGTGTAATGAATGAATACATAAATAAATAATACCTTCGCTTTAGCTGTTAAGATTTAAAGCAAAGGAAGATAACATATTGAGGTAGCACCACAGACATGTTCTGTCTGTGGTGCTACCTCAATATTTTTCCCTAAAAAGAAACTATTTAAAAAAGGCCATTGACCAAACATAACTTTGTCAGCCACCATGGCACTGATTGGATGGCGAAGATGAAAAAGGAATTTTCAATAACTTGAGCTAACGTTGTCACCCTAGCCAGACTGCTGTTGCCCTGGGTGCATGTGAAATGCTTGCTGTGCACAAAGTAAACCATGGTCGGTGCCCGTACGCCATTGTCCTCAAAGCCTCCTTAAGAGCTCTCTTCACGAGTCCAGCAAACACACTCTCCAAACTCTTGGCATATCTCTGAAGATCCTCCTTTTGTGTGGGGAAACACATTACTCTCTCAAGGAGAGGAATAGTGGAAACAAGGCAGCGCTGGTGAAAAGGCTTAAGTATCTCAGACCCCCACACACCACCCTAGCGAGACCACCTCCCCTCCTCGCCACATGATAATTGGACCGAAACACTTTTTTTTCGTGTCCGTCTAATTCAGTGAGTAAATTGCAACATTGGAAAAACATGAATGGGGGTCCTAGCTGTGTGGTGACTCAGCCACAGAGTTGCTCTTTGTGAGCGTCTACAAAAGGGAAATGTTCTGTTAATCAGCATTGTTGTACAAGAATCTGCGCTTTCCCTAAAACGGTGTGAATGAGCGCACCTCGCCCGTGACTGAATGAAAAATACTGATATTGAGAGATGATTACAAATCATCAGAGGGGATAATGGTGGGAAGGCCTTTTATTTTTAATGTTAAAGAATGTTATGTTGCTCTTGCTCTTTCCCAGTTCGTCCAACCATTTGTGTAAAATCCTTTGGTCATTTCATCAGTTTAATTCCAGGAGTTGGCGTGCAAGACCTAACAAGATGCTGACCTGGGCAGATTATACTGCATTGTTTCATGCTATTTCTAGGAGAAAAAAATGCAAAGCAGATTATAATTTTGAGAAGAATGCTAAAAATGTCTCTCTGCAAGGATCAGCCATGGCCTAAATAATTGTACATGCTTGTTTATTTCACAACATTGACTGTATTGTCACTGAAGAAGTAAAAAGTGCTCAATGCAGGAATGAATAGCATAGTTCTTCTATGTGACACTAAAGATCTAGATACGCTAAAGTGCTTGCTAGCATGAATGATGTTCGTAACAGTTTTATTATGACATGGATCACATGTCAGGCTCTGCTAGCGCTTCGACCGAGGCTGCTGTTGCGATTCAGATGCCAAAGTAAATGAGGGCGACAGTAACAAAGTTAAAGAAGTCACTAAGGAAATAGAATAGGATGCTATACCATCCAGGAAATCCAGGAGCCCTGAATTAGCATCAAATAATTGTTATCATACTGGCAGCGGAAAGATCCGAGGTTTTAAGACAGGACAAAGTCTCAAGTCTCTGCTACTATGAGTAATGATAATTTATATGATGGCTCTAAACAGATTCACCAACAAGCATAATAATTCAATCAGAAGCATGTTTCTCCTGCGCTCAAGCTGCTCAATAGAGAAAATAAAAACATAGGACTAAGTTCAATATTAAGTCGATATTATCAATGTGATGTCAAATCAAATTTAGTATGCACACCACACATTCATGCAATGGATGGAATGAACAAATAAATACATAAATAAATAAGGCAAAATGTATTATTATTCAACCTTTAATTTGATGCATGTACTGTTATTATTATTTTAGAAGTTTGTGGGCATGGTAAATTCATATTTCGCATTATCCAATTTACATAAAGATGTTACAAATTCTCATGAGATCAAATGTGATTCAACTACGTTTTTCAGTGTGCCTCTATGTGTCCCTTTAACATGTAGAGAAATTAATGACATTGCTTCGCAATTTTTGGAGGCCCGCCCGTAGCCTACTAAGCACTCCCTAGACACCGTGAGCCGGCCCTGCTCAGACCAGGAAATAGGTTGGGAATAACGACAAGAAAATACAAAAGTATAGCTTTAGGCAATCTCAAGCGATAATTTCCCAAATTGCTAGTCTCCTCACTCTCCTGTCTCACCATACAAGTTCAAATCCCTCTCTCAGACAGAGACTCTCTTATTACGGCTCTCTGCAGGCAGGTGCCTCGTAGCGTACAATTCCAAACAGTGGCAACACACAGCACTCAGCTGCGTGCGTTTCCCAGCTAAGCTGCACTATGTAATGGTGTTACAATAGAGGCGGGTGTTTAGCACTCAGTGAAGTCATGCTATGGAGTTAGATAGGGTGGGTATCTGGGAAACATCACTTAAAATGGCCAATTCAGTCAAACCAAAATATACATTCTTGGATTACAATTGTTCAAGAGACTTTTAATCATACCTTATGATGCATTATTGTCTTGTGTCCGCATTTAGCATTTATCTTCCTGTGGGAAGCAAAAAGATTTTCACATTAACGCTATTCACAAGAGCGCTGAGACGTAAAGGATTATAATCTCCATGGAATCCCAAAGCATTTTCTTATAGACGAGGAGGGGTGTGAGGGTGGAGGGGTGGCCGGACAGTGGGGTTCAGAGGTCAACGGGACCCGTTTGCTAAAGCCCCCAGCTGTCGCCCGCTGTCCTGTTTACACTCTATCTCCAGAGTGAAAGGCGAGCACCTTGAGAGCTATCCTGTTCACATAACACTACAACACTTCATAGCCGTGGTGGAGAGACCCAAGTGTTTGTGGTCTGAACTCAGACACCAATGCCCCCCACCCCCCTCCCTATTCACCAACAGGACCTCCAGAGGAAGCTTCGACTGAAGAGGGGCTTTCAGTTTTAGAGGTGGGATTCTTCTATCACTTACTCATTCCACTAAAACAAGGAATGTTTAGGAAAGTGGGCAAAACAGGCTTGTACTCGTTACATTGTACATGTTATAAAAAGGTGAAAACAAAGGCCTATTTGGAATATGTGTTTATCTTAATAAGAAACCTCTGCTTCGAATTTGGATTAATAATCAAGTCGTAAGTTCAACTGTTGTTTGTTGAGCAGCGTTTTCCTTCATGTAAAAGTAACCGCGGCCTCAGAAGTGCAAAATATCACGTTAACGATGACACTTTCACACCTGGAAGCCTGCCAGGCTAAAATAAGTAAGTGAATCATAACTGGCATTTTGACTCGACAGTGGAGTCGTTTCATTCACAAAATCTATGATTATATGTTTTAATGATACCATGCCACTGGCTGGAGTTGCTGGTTTCAACTGCATATCAAATGGTGATATACGAAATGAGATGGTTTTGCGAGCCCATTTGAAACTCTGATACTGTATTTATATTGCATTTTGCCTAAACTTGTAAAAATTACAGCCCTGACTATGTATTTAAGAGAGGCAGAACGCAGTCGGAAAGCAATATGCGAACAGCCCATGACCACATTAAACAGCACTTTAATATTGTCTGACTTCAAAGACGCAGGCCAAAAGCACCAGAAGCAAGCACTGACAGCAAAAACAATAATTTAACATGTCATTATTATTATTAGGTAAAATTCAAATCCACTTTTAAGTGGGATTTTATTATGTTTACTTCTTGTAATAAGAGGTTGGGATATTTAATGTATCAGGTGAGAGGCAGGTGTGATAATCTTTACTGCGTGTTGTGATTGATCAAAATTAATCTTTCCCCATAGGTTTGACTTCATGTTGGCAATGTGACCTTGACTTCAAGATTACATTGTACAAAGTTTCATTTAGTGTCTTCTAAGTATCAATGGTGAAAACATTTAACAGTGGCAAAGTGTTGATTTTATTTATCTCCTGTTTTTAAATATCAGCACTTTAGCTGTGTTAAAGTATAACTTTTTATTTTATTTAGCATTTCCAGTTATATCAACAATTATACCCTCCATTTTATGCCTATATTTACATGTATTTACTGGTTGATTTACAATTTTTATTCACAATAATTCAAAAACAAATAATTCTATACAGTAGTAGCCTACTAGATGTTTATGTAATTTCTGATTATTTTGGGCATGTACGGACTAATGCACAATATACATTTTTCTTTTATTTGTGAGGAAGTAATTAAGATAACTCTAGAAATTACCTTAATGACAATAGTCAGACAAGATACAGTTGGCTTAGTTAATGTATACTCACACACCAGCATTCAGTGGCATAAAGCAACAAAGAGGGCAAATCTTTAGCGATAACCCCGCTTTGTGCTGGAGTTGTGTAAACTAGGGGAAATTCCTATTGTTGGCAGATGTACCAGCAAGTCTGGTAAGTCCTAAGGCATCTGATGTGCAAGTCTTGGCTACACGAGATTCAGCCTGGGGACCACAGACGAAAATACACAAACCCTATAGCAACATCAAAAATCATCACACGGATGAAGGAAGATACATAAATTGACCTGTCATCCCGTGTGTTTAACTGTAAAAGCCTCGCAAAAAATAATCTCAACTAATACTATAACCTAGGTGTTAGCTCGAAACAATGACACAAACTCTGTGACAAATATGAACATCAACATCAAATGACTTCTTAAACATTTAGACTGGCTTTGTGTACACTTCAGACAGACATGGGCCAGCCCAGGCATGCCCACGTGAACATTTAATAAATCTTACATTGAAGGAGGGAAACCCTTAACGGATTGATTAACTGCTGACAGTTTTATGGCAAAATTACTATTGTTGCACTCTGAGCACTCATCATTAGTAAAATCAATGGTAAGGTAGGCCCATATATACTTTTACCACACTTATAGTGTCTCTAACAGCCCTTTCATTTGGCACCATTCCTCCAGCACTGCAACACACAGGCACCCCTAATAGCCCCAGATATGACAGCAACTGTCATATGACACCAAATAGCCTACAGTAAGTAATTTGTATCTCAGCCATGCAACCATAAAGGGATAGTTAATTTAAAAAAAAACACATATGACGTATTTTACAAACAAGAGTCTTGAAATGTTACAAATGCTGTTTCAGACAATCACTTGTGGACAAAAACACTGTACATTTAAACAGCAACACAGGTCCAAACATACATTGAAGCATGGGGATAAAAGGTTGTGTTATTGTTATGTAATAGAGAATCACACTCACAATTATGTGCCCTGTCCTTAGGCCACGGTTGCAATACTTGATGTTAACAACCTTAGACTAGCTCCTCACAAGCTGTGTTAAGGCGAATGTTAATGTATTAATGCATGCAGAATTAGCAATATTGCAGCCATTAATGTAAATGACAAAAAAATGGCAAGCACGAAGTGGAAAAACACTCCAAACAATAGCAACTTGTTTGAGAGAAATGATTAGGCCGAATCACACTTGGTTGGCCAAAGCAGCTTAAAGCAAGGAACATTCATCACCAGTGTAAGAGAGGTTTAAACAATGCCAGAACTCTGCAGTGAGCACTGGTCAAATGACCTCGCTCTATCTGGGCCAGGTTTGTTTTCAGTACACCCATGACATACATATTACATCCCTGTCATGATAAAACCTTGTATCTCCATTTTTCAGGGATTTAGTATGTATGTTTAGCAAGTATGTATGTCTACATACGTTTGTATGTCTTAATCATGTTGTTTTAAGATCGTTTTAAGATTGTTTTAAGATCGATAAAAAATGTAACTTTCAAAAACATTTAGTGACAAAGTCATTTTAGGAGAATTGACAATGCTGCTATAAAGGTCTAACTAAAAAATTATTTGATATTCAATTTAACTTAGTTAAATAAAGCAACCTGTTGCATTAACTCAATTATATTTATTTATACATATACTGTATATAATATAGATATATATATATTTTTTATATAAAGGCAACTATGTAACTTAACCAAATAAAGTCGAAAAACAATTGGTATTATTGACAACCTAATGCTTTCCAATTGGCATCTGATAAAACAATCATAATAAAGATTGTGTGTGCATGCATGTAATGAGTGGGAGATGAGTGCACCAAAGCTGTGCCGTAAAGCTCATACAGACAATATTACTGCATTAAATTCTCAATTGGGTGGTATGGTGTGGTACGTAGTAAAGGATGATGCTATCACTGTTTAGATTAAATCACCAGGAGGGCTTTCCCCAGGTACGTTTCTGTCTACCCAGGTCGGAGCTCCACTCAAAACGTAAAATATGGACGTTTTGGGCAATTAGCAATATAAAACCAAAGTTTACATTTACTTTCATCGATCAGTTACGCTAAAATCAATTTGGTAACTACATTTAGTTTGGTTTCTCTAGTCAATTTGATTCACTAAAAGGCCTAATGCAAAAACATTGAAACAATATATTGTTAAAGGTGGCTGTGTGGTCTGTCTGCCAAAGGGACACATAACGCAAACGTACTTGTGACAACTTTTTAATCAATAGTTAAATATTAAAGTTAGATATTAAAGGGACAATCTTCGATTTGTGACGAGATTTCCCTTGTGGTTGAAACCAGCGGTACAAAAAAGTTTGTCCTTAGGGACTGTAGGGACCGTAGTGACAAGGATGTCTTACCACTTGTGCTCCTTATTTCCGCCATATTTCATACATGTAGCCTTTGTGTCAAGCCTAGCCGTACTAGCCAAAAAACGTCTAATTTCACTCGACACGTAAGCCTTTCAAAGGGGCAATCTAATACGCCCTAAGACTCGGGTCAGACGCTTCCCTCAGTGACAAAGCTCCAGCAGCTAGTAACTTCATCTCTAGCACGCATTTCCTCCGCCAAAGGTGTGTCTGTTTACAAAACCCGGCGAACGCGACACTCTCCCAAGTCGGCGCGTACAAAGCTCCGGGTCGAGTGATGTGCGCCCAGCAATGAAAGATGAAAGCTCAGATCGGAGCCCGGCGATCTGAAAGCGCGTGTCTCGAAGATGAGCTCGTCCTCTTCAATTAGACAGGTGAAGAAAAGTGGGCCGAGAGACGAGGACACAGCAGGACGGGGGGTTTAGCCCCAGCCGGGTTTGGGCTAACTTCAGCCTCGTTTGATACACTATTTGATGTTTGATATCTACACACTCCACCTGAGCCCAGACTATGAGTGTGAGGGGCGATGAGCAGGGACTTGTCGGACTCTTTATGGGTTGCGCCGGAGTTGTTTATTAATCACTAGGTTCTGTGATGTGTCTCTCATCACCCCAACAGGTATAATTAAGCTTTAAAGGGCACAGGAGGCTTGATGTGTCTGCAGTTCATTTTGTTTTATCTCAACACTTCTTTTGAAGTCAGCCAGGCTAGGCCACACCAATACTGTACTAATGTGTGCTTGCAAGTCTATGTGTGTGTACAAGAGAGAGAGCTTGAGTACATCCGTTTAGCTGCATATGGTCAGAACGGGTATCGCTTGTTTTCCGCAATATAGGTCCCTCCAAACGCGACCTGTGAATTCAGACCGTCTGAAGAGTGACAGTTCAAAGGTACCGTTTTTTGATGGCCAGACAGGTATTTTATGAGATCTTGGGTTCCCAGCTGCTCTTTTGAGCAGAAGGTATGTCACAAACGAGGAAAAATAAACACCAAGCGAGCGAGTCGTGACTGACATGGTACTGTTGACCCTGTCGAAAGGTCAAGCGAATTGGAATATACATCAGTGAATAGTTTGAAATTTCATGAGTTCTCCTCCACTTCAGCTACTCTCTAAAATTGATTTGCGGTGTCAAGGGAGAGATGCTAAGTGGGACATCATAAAGGAATGTAAACACGCCACTGCTTACCTCCTTAACAGCCTTGATCTTCTGTTTCAGCTTTCATCCAGCAGTACAGGTCCTCAGACAGATGGGAAAAAATGACAGAAACAAGCAGCCAATCAAACCTGCTACAACTCAGAAATTCTATTCCATAATTGTATATTATTTTATAATAAGACAAAATGAGAAAGTTAAAAGATTAAACTGTTTCTTAAACCTTTTAGCTTAGATTTATTTCAGCATGAACATATCACCCTAAAATATTGGGCCTTTCAATAATTACAATTTTAAGAATTTGACTAACTAATTTTAAGAATCACTAGTTTGATCATTATTTCTGGCTAAAATCTAAAAGCTAACAATCTGTTTAGCTTTTTTTTAAATACCTTTATTGCAACAAGTTAGGTTGAGGTTAAGTTTAGGCATTGCTTATCGGGTTAAGGTTAGGATAAGATATTTAAGGTAGGCACACCTGGAAAAGGAAAATAAATTATACTGTACATAGGCTAGGCCAACATATTAGTTAGCTAAGCAATTGTGCATACTGTAGCCTACAGGTAATGCTAAGCAAGAATGATGTGTCTTTCTTTCTTCCTTCTATTCTAGCCTTCTCAGTGACAGGGATGAGAGACTCACCTGTTTACCTTGGCACTGGAAATTGAGCAGGCAAACAGCCAGTAGCTTGTCATATCTCCCACTGGATGTTCCAGTAATGTCCCTTCACATTTGAGTGAATGTACATAACTTGTGCAGAAATGTTACTGACATTGCACTGAACCGGAAATGCTTGCTTAAGTTAAGATTTTGAACATTTCCTCAGGTAGATATCCTGCATATATTTCGGATTTCTGTTTTTTGACCTCTTAGAATTCATAGGATTTTTGTTTTATTTTATCTACAGTGTAGGCTTATATGCTGTACTGTAGGTTACTGTACAATTATAACATTTGTTTGACCCAACATTAACGTTCACACAGTGAATACTGTTCTTTCAGTCAAGTTTTAATTTTTAAAGTGTTTTACAACAGAATGCAGTATGGGAAATGCAATAAGTTAGTCACAGGCAAATCACATCAGCATCTCAAAGCTTACAGTTGCAAGTGCACCAAAACATTACGTTGGATTCCTGTCATTTTACAAAAAAACAGTAGCCGTCCCTGCAAAGATTCTATATCAAAGCAAGCCACTGTTGATGGAAATCTTTATAATTACCAATTAGATAATGAATTGTTTTAGGCAGCATTTATGTCATAAATTTTCCAGCAATAAAACATTGTGCCACACAAGCCAAGAGCAATAAATAAGCATTTTTCTGATGATTGGAGGAAGAGATTTGGTCAGACAGATAATGGGAACAAAAACACCTGTGACTGTACCATTGGCACTTTAAAAACAGGTAAATAAGTGTTGGTACTTTATCTTTCATCACACACTAAAATTAACAAGAAGCCAAGAGAGCTCTCTTGTTTGGCACAATATCAACATGCTTTGAAGAATCAAAGGTATGGTGAATGACTTACCTTCTGAATGGTTAGGCAACACGTGTCATTAGTTTGTAGGGATTTTTTGTTTGGTTTTATGTGATTTGTCTTGAAATTCAAATCATTTGGTAGTTCAAATATTTGACATCTTGAAAGTAACCTATAATACTGTGAGCAGTGTTGGCACTGAGACGTGACCTAAAAAGGGATATTGATATTAAAATAATATTCGAATATTAATTGCTGAGAATACAGGGTCACTGACATATGGGGATATTACAATGTGTTCTTATCTTTCTATTAACGATGTGAGGGGATATTTTAATGTTTATGGCAGGTTGGCAGGTGTATGTCCGCTGTGTTGCTATAGTTATTAAGATTACTTAGCCCTTCACGGTGTTTTCCACCGGATTTTGTGAGATTATGGTGAGTGGACCTCAGACCCTGTTGGGGGGCCAGGGCCATGCTCCCTCTGAAGAACATTTTGTACATTTTAAAGTAAAATGCGTCAGCCTGGTGCACCTTGAGAGCAAAATGAAGATCTTTGTAGAACTTTGTGCTCTTGTACACAATTTTGTACTGTAGTAAACAATTTAATCATAAACACATTGTATAGATATGAATCGGGATGACATGGCAAAAAAGTACATATTATTATACCAGTATATTAAATTTTTACACTAAAAATAGAAATCCAGCCGCTTAAGAAGGCTAGTAGAGCGCGCAACCTTCTTAAACTATCCACGTTTGCTAAGTGTGTCTCTTCTCTGGACATTCGAAAATCGATATTCTCATGCTCATGCCGTCTCGCAGAATTAGACCTCAAATGCAGTTGTCAGACATTACAACAGGCTTTTAATTGAGAATTGATGCCACGGGCCCAATTTAAAAACAACAAAAGAAATGTCTTGCAATCTAGTCAGAGGCCAAAAGGGCAAGTGCTTGAGCACCACCTGGGGTTTATCTGTGCACGTGCCTGGCCCATCCTCTACATTACGTGTAGGGTAGGAGGAGACAGCGTGGTCCAATGTGCAGACGTGGAAAGTCCCCAATTATGTGGTAATTCTAGAGAGTGGTTGTGATATTTATTTCTATTGCCCAAAGAACTTGGCATTTACGAGTCTTACCACAAACACATTCCGCACAGCGCAGGCGAACTCCAGGCCCCTGCGCTCATTCAATCAGATTAAATAACTTCTATTGATTTATGGCGGGGTTTCGAAGATATAGTCCCGAGTCTTACCTATTTAATTCAGGTGCTCTTTATAAATGAAATGAGGTAATTGCGTTTTGCACCTTCTCTTTGAAGAGGTTGTGAGTATCAATGAATATGTACACACAGCCATAAGATACAGTGTTCAGTAGGCCTACATTCACTGCACACTTTAAGAAACACCATCGATCAGTTAAAGGTCCTCAATTTTGTTATAGCACAGTGCCCCAAGAACCCCACACCCTAGCCCACCTGTGGTTATGGGGAGATGGGTAGAGAATGGTTTGAGCCTTTAAGAGAGCTGTAGAGGGAGGAGTAGAGAGGAGTGCCATACACTAAGGTGTAGGAGGTGCATGTGTTTTCTGAGTTTCAAACCAAATAACATTTTTTGTTTTAATCGCAATGGTAATCATGGACACAAATCGAAGATTGTCACTTTTTTATTTATTTATATTGGCTCATGGTCAGAGAATATCGTATCAGAAAAATGTCAAACTCGAATGAAAACATCATATTTTCAAGCCTAAGCCTTTCTTTATTCAACAGAAATGCAGCTTTACCTTTTGTTCACGGTAAACCCATTGCCCTTGTCCTTAAAAGGTGTGATTTGACTCAATTGTGTGTGTATTGCATGTAATCAGCATGGTGTCAAATATAGGTATAAAAATGAATGTGTGGAAGTTCCAGTGCCTCTCTGACTCAGTGGGGTGGAACATATTTCCTTTCCTCATGCCTTCAGAGGGCACAATTTATGGCCATTATGGTGGTCTATTTCTGGCTATAGTTATGGATTCTGCTCAATTATTGTCCATTATGGAGAAAGATGGCCGCACAAGCACACTAGAAATGATTGGTTGCTGCTACAGTGACATTACATTGAAGTCTGTGTGACCGCTTCAGTTTGGCACAAGGTTGAAATTGACTGGAATTTAGTGAATAATCCACCAATTTGGAACTAATTGAGATTGAAGTAGTGATGATGAAATAGCTATGTGCTATTAAAGTGGTAGTGTCTAAGGTCTGAAAAGTATTTTAATACCTCCCGTATTGGGCAAGGGATTTGCATAAGTAGTCTAAACATGCATAATAACGAATTAGTGTTTTACATCCAATCACCATCAAATACATTGTTGAGGAGGAACTGCTTTCAGTGAAAGTCACACCACCACTCGGTTTGGATATGAATCTGATGGACACTACTGGGCAGAGACATGCACGTGGCCATATGTGAATGGGTTACCAGTCTTAACCTTATTCTGCTCCCTCTGGCCAATAAATACATACTAGCCCTTTAATGACAGATACAGTCATAAGTGTAATCACAATCAACATAAACCTCTGCGTTGGTGTCTGTTATAATGTGGAATATTTCTTCTGGCATGGATCTGGTCTACTGATTCAGCAGAGGGCAAAGACAAAGCAAATCATAACTTAATGATTAGGATGGATCGCTTGGGCCTTCCAGCTTTCTGGTCTCATTTTTTCCTTATGAATTATAAAGAAGAGGCGGGCAACAGAGAGTGTGCTTAAATTATTCCCCGCTGGGGCACTGCAGCGGATGTCCTCTTGCCAGAGTTCAGAGCTGGCAGTCAGCACAAAGTCAAGGTAATTGAGAGCGAGGAGTTTAAGCCAGGAGCACAGGGGCTTTTCGCGAGCCTTCAAGTGCCACAGTAGCCCCCAGCAGACATTATTCAAAACGGCCAATCAATAACTTCTCAAGTGCTAATAAGCGCTGGCACATTTTGTGATATGTGAGCCCCTTCGTCATTTCAACTATCCGGAGATTTATGGGAAATCCATTGTTAGGTCCAAACTATGAGGTAATGTAGCACTTAGTAAATGAAGTAAAACCCAAAGCCCGGAGTGATTTGTATTTCATTTACAAAGGACATGTCTAATCATTAGGGGCTCCATCTCTCGGAAGAGCAACCGAACGGCTGTTATGTTGGCTGTGTTCTTTTATAGTTGACTTGCTCAACAGTGATGCAGCTGTTACTATAGCTGTCCTCCACCTATGATTGGTTCTCTCTTAGCTCGACTTGGGAGGGGCGCAGCGTTCAACCCGGAGTGATTAAAGTCATGTTAGGGAAGCGTTATAAGGCCGGTCAGAAAATAATTAGATTTCTTCCCCCTCCACTGCCTCCTATCAATGTGATTGACCCTGTGGCCATCTCACAGGCTGACATAATTGTTAATTACCCATTATGTCCTGCCCTCTCTCATCCATATCTCACGCCGATTACTTATTTGACAACAATGCAGTATATCAGTATATGACGGACGGACACAGACCGAGTTTATGAGACAGTATACATTCCGTGCCATGAAAGTGTTATGTATGTGTGCACTGAAATGTACAGATAATTTATTTGTGCATATATGATTTACCTCTGGGGTATGTTTGTGTCATACATGATATTTATTACAAGTGATTTATCTTATTATGAATTTGTGTCTTGTCTTCTCTAGCACAAGGTCAGTCAGAAAGCAATAAAGTGAAATATATATTCACAAGGTATTGTATTTATTTATTTAGTATTTTTAGTATTCATTAATTTAGTATTTATTTAGTATTATAGTATTATATATTTAATGTAATGTATAACATATACATTAAAATCTTTTAAAATACAAATAAATTGTGAGACTGTTATTTACCTTCATAAGGTGTTTGCTTGCATATTTACACAGCAGTTGAGCGAGGGCTTGTGTTTCAAAGCACCAGGGCAAGGCCAAACATTTTTTCTACCTTTCTCCTTATTTATCAGCTCTTTGCACAACACGGCAAGTTTTCTTTTCAAAATACCACCGATCAGGTAAAGAGGTTCAGGGGGAAGAAAGTTAAATAAAGGCTCTTTAAAATGGTATTTATAAAGAAAAGACAAACAGTGTCCCTGTTGAAAATAAAAGCACGCCCTGAAATCCATTCTGATGACAGTTGGAAGAATGCAGGCATTATGCAGGGCTTGAGCTCCATCTTTGCCATATATTTTAAGCGTGATTATTTACTTAAAAAAAACAAACCCAGGCCCCAAGTCTGGCAATGTGGACGACAGCTCTTTGATTGAGCCATGGGCTTGAATTCTTAACTAATAAATTGTTCCACGTCTTTGTCTGGAGCATTAACGGCAGTGGTCTGCGTTTTTCTTGCCCTAATCTCAAGAATGCAGCAGCTCTTGAGAAGCACTGAGGTTTCCTCCTCTTGGTGAGCCAGGTCTTCACTTTGTTTTGTTAGAGGACTCCCTGGATTGACAGGTCTCACCGTTAGGCCTTTTCCTCGGCCATCTCTTTCACTGGTTCTTTCTGAGCACATCAAAGTCAATCTAGGCTGCAAAGCGTTTTTAAAGACACACACCACCACTCTGTGTGTGAGAAATAAAGAAACGTTTTCATCAAGCCCACAAAAAAAGTCAGTTAGGCTCCCATGTGTTTGTGTGTATGGTTTTCACGTAAGGTTTGACCTGGGAGGGATCTCTGAGCTCACAGCACAGGTATGAGCAGCTTAGCTTTGTTCAGTGTGTGCCCTGACGACAGCTTGGTGAATCACGTTGACACACCATAGACTAACCTTCTTTGGTCCCCTTCCAAGTATTCCCTGACATATATCCTTGACAATAAAATAATCATTAGTGGGATCAAGCCACTTGATATAGAGTTTTCATAAGCACTCTGGAATGGGACAGATGTAAAATAAAATAAAAAAGTCCCTTAATATTACTTTATTATTACTTAAATATTACTTAAATATTACTATGAGATTATAACATTGTTGTGATTGTATTAAAAACATTTTGTAATTATTTGCATACGTAGCAGAGATAAAACTATATATTTTCATAAGGCATGTAATTTGGATGTGATGAGGACCTGAGGCTGAACGGTCATAATTGGATACCAGGGGATGGGGCGGAGAATGGTTGCTTAGCAATGACATAAACGCCGTCTTCAAGGAATGGCCATGCGGAAGGTTTGGATTTTGGCAGCTTGTCTCTCTCGTGTTCTTTTTTTTCTAATTTCTTTATACAATCAAATAGTTCGTTACGTTAATGTCCCTATATAGCCTATGTAGTAATTGCGTTGTTATAGAATATGCTTTTAACGTTATAAAACGTGAATGTGCTTTTTCTATGCTACATTTATTGATAGCATTAGCTCGTTGTGGCGCACTTTCCTTTGCGAAACACACGTTCAAATAAAGAAAGAAAACGAATTCCTTGATTTATCGATGTCATAGCGAAGTTATGCTGTTAGGCTGCCCTGTTAGGGCCGTATATTAGGACGCTGTTGATACTAATACTATACAAAGTGCATAATAAGCCATCCTACTTTCCTAGGATACATGTGCCCATTTTTATCTGAATCATTTTTTTTCTGCATCACTAATGCATGCATTAGTGAGTTATTCTTAATTCTTTATTAACCATTTGATTAGGTGGTCGTTTTCTCTGCTTTGTCCCATCAGTTTAACCAATTGACGTATAGAATGTATTTAGCCTGTTTAACTTATATTTGGATTTGCCTTATTCCATTCTGTATGATCAATGACTTTTACATTTGCTACTTGGCTAGAGATGCTACATTGCAGTGTCAGCTATGCTGGTCATTCACTGGTTCATGTAAATGAAACTATGGACCATTAAACTAACGTTTTTACAGGGTTTTACTTCAAACACGTCTCGCAACAACTTAGTAATCACTTCAGTTGCCTTTCAAGACCATATTTCCCGGAGCTTGCTGGCTAAAAGCCATTCATCCTTCCACCCTGGGAGCACCATACGTAGAGGGAGATTGAAACAGGATGGGCAGGAGGAGAGAGAATATGTACTCGATCAACGTCCACCTCGCCTGACATTAGGTATGACAGCTGTGTGAGAGATCATCTGGTTAATATGTAAGATGTACTGAAGCACTGTTAGGGTTAGGGTTAAACAGTAAACACTGTTATGTGTTTTCTGGTATTGCACTGTTGTGTGTGTTACAGCTCAGAAGATGGGTTTGGTGGCTGGCCCAGCTAGGAGACTAACCGAGGATGAATGGACTCATGTCAAGGCGAGGTCTATCCAGCGGGGGGACTCGACTCAGCCCTGCGTCATATGCAAGGAAGAATTTCATCTTCGGCCACAGGTACCACTCCACTGCAATATCTGACGCCATACTTTATTTTCAGATGGAACGCTCTATTTTGTGTGTGTGTGTGTATAATCTAAGGAGGTTATATCAAAAGGATTGATATAATCTCCTTATTTTTCTCAGGAGAAATTTGGACATACACAGAGATGCGGACCCACACATTATCCCACTCCCTCTAGTTCCTGTTTGCGCTAATCTGTGTAGACAACTGTACAAATTTACCCATACTGCCTTGGAACTCAACTGTGACGCGATGATTTAGCAATCACTGTGTTACTGTGAGGGTCATTCAGTCTTTTACACCTCTCTGATCCCCTTTTAAAATGCCAATCTCCTCAAGAATGCGGGGCTAGAATAGAACGACCTCACAAAGCACAGTTGCTATAGACGCACGTGTAAATATTAGTTTGACTCAGGGAAAAAATGTTAATTAGTGCCTGCTAACAAGGGAAAGTGACAAGAGGGAATCTTTGTTTACTTGGCTTACACACACAAGTCTTTGGTTTACCGTGAAATAGAGTGGTAATATGCTACGTTTTGGTGTATCCTGTATGCTATGTATTTGTGTTGTCCTGGAAAATTATTTCTGCATTCTCTTTCCTTTAGCTGAGAATGAACTACTATGCTATCTATCAGAGCTCCCCAAAATGGATAACAAGGGCTAAGTTATGCTCAGGCCACGATCATATTAACGTTCAAATGGTAGTTTATTGACGAAAGTATTTTGAATAGGCTTCTCTCGGTTATGTTGTGGAGACGCTGTACGCGGGGGGGGGGGGGGGGGGGGGGGGGGGGGGGGGGGGGGGGGGGGGGGGGGGGGGGGGGGGGGGGGGGCGGGGGGG
>JAOEHI010000013.1:3578307-3600818 GCA_025447815.1 Percopsis transmontana
CATTCCACCACTGCGGTGCCAGGACTGAGAAGAGTCTGGACTGGGCTGCACGACTCTTACGCTCTGCCCTTAGCGACGGAGGTGCCAGCCTGCCAGCCGTGGTAGTAGATCGAAGTGCTCTGGCTGGGGCTTGGAAGTTTCAGGCTGAGTGATTTAGGTTATAGATGCAGTCCACCCTAGAAACACCCAGTGTTAATGTGTAATGCGTGTCCTGACATTTCCAGGCTGAGTGAGCCCAACATGTCGTCTATCAGCGGTCAGCTGGAGGAGCTGTACATGAGCTCCAGCAGGAAGGATATGAATGATACCCTAACAGAGGTGCTGCTAGCAGCCTGTGTCACCCCGGCCCTGATGCCTGACAGGCTGCTGATGGAGCACGTCCTGCTGGTCAGCGTCCTCCATCACACTGTTGGGCTCGAGGTAGGTTCATTCTGAAGGTGCGCACAAAATTCCATATACAATTAGTTGCTAACTAATTGAAGGTAAACTGGATAAATGAAGGAAGAATATTGCACGCCTCTAAATTTACTGAGCATTCACAGGGAGTAATAAACCAACTGTACATTTACAGGTGGGAGCCCATTTTCTGGAGACCGTGGTGCGAAAGTTTGATGAGATATACAGGAGTCACAGCGAGGGCAAAGAGTGCGTCAACCTCGTTGCCATCGTCGCACACCTCTACAACTTCCACGTCGTGCACGCCCTGCTCATCTTCGACATCCTGAAGCTCCTGGTGGGCGCCTTCACAGAAAAAGACCTGGAGCTAGTTCTGTTTGTACTGAAGAACGTGGGATTTTCCCTGCGTAAGGATGACCCGCTGGCCCTCAAGGAACTCATCTCTGATGCCCAGCGTAAGGCCAACGAAGCCGGCTCCAAGTCTAATGACCAAACCAGGGTAAGTCATTGATACATACAGTAAACACAGATATAAATATCATATACGCTATGCTTTCATGTCCTCTACGTGTATCCCCCAGGTGCGCTTCATGTTGGAGACCATGCTGGCTTTAAAAAACAACGATATGCGGAAGATCCCAGGCTATGACCCGGAGCCTGTGGAGAAACTTAGGAAGTTGCAGCGAACTCTGGTAGGGGATTTTCATGACGTCTGGCTGAATTAACTTTATTAGCAATTAGACTAGTACTATTACTAGTACTATTACTATTACTAGTACTATTTTGCCATTTGATGGCACCGACATGTCATACATACTGTTATACACTGGGCATATTTTTCCTGTAAATTTATTTGTCATAATCATAGTTTAGAGTATATTTCACTTGGGCCACCAGGGGGCGCCAGAGTGCTGTGTACAGTGGAATGTGATTGTAAGATCGATGTGTTGGGTTTCTCAGTATGTCTTCTCATCATTATAACTTTATACTGTAGTAACTAGTTGATTGTGTACACTCAAGATTCACCACAGCGCTGGAGGTAGCGACGTGAAGCTAAGGGTCTCCCTGGAGAATCTCTTGGTAGCAGAGCAAGTGGGCCGCTGGTGGATCGTGGGCTCCTCCTGGAGCGGAGCACCAATGATCAACGGCCAGGAGAATAACACCCTGAAACACAGTGCTCCTGAGGGCAAGGTGCATTTTTTTTATCCACTGTTATTGTCTTATTGTGCTACTTGTCCTTAACCTGACCTAAAAATGTAATAAAACAAAATATTAAATTTCATTTTAAAATGTGTTACCTCAAAATGTATTTTGAGGTACTCTGTCGGTTCTCCAATGAGCGTACAAAGCCAACGGTTTGTAGCAGCTTTTAAAAAATGCTGCATGTTTTGTCTTTGTGAAGTGAGCACTATTTCTGCGCTTGCCTCCACAGTTTAGTGCCAAGGTGTTAGACCTGGCCAGGAAGCAGAGGATGAACACAGAGGTCCGGAGAAACATCTTCTGCGTGCTCATGACCAGCGAGGACTACCTGGACGCTTTTGAGAAACTGCTGAGGTTTGTTGTATAGTCCTGTATGTTACTGGCTAGTTACTGGCTAGAGCGGAAGCAGACGTTTGTATTTGAGTCACCAAAACATGAGGTGCACAGGTTCTCAAAGTGTATATTTATCATTAAAAAAAAAAAAAGGATATACACACTTGTTTTTATAATACTTGTTATGGTTTTGATAAGAAACAAAATCAATAATGTTCTTTTTGTTGTTGTTTAGAATGGGTCTAAAAGACCAGCAGGAGAGGGAAATAGTCCACGTGCTGATGGACTGCTGCCTGCAGGAGAAAATCTTCAATGCTTTCTATGCCGTTCTGGGAGAAAAGTTTTGCTCCCATGATAGACGCTTCCAGGTACCCACTAACAAAAATGTCTCAACTCTGACGCCTAAAAAATGTGTTTTTACATCAATACTGTTGCAAATAACAAAAGATTAATGTAAAAAATGTCAAATGAATGTTATGTTTACAAAGGTCAGACTAACTACGGTGATTAAAACAAGAAAAATTGTTCTAGTAATTGAGTGGCATGAAATACATTGGAGTTGATAAGGGAACAAAAACCTGATCCCCCTATCAACTTCATTGTATCAGAAAAATGTTAAAGCTACATTCAACAGATTTTCTATTCATACACAATTGTGGTTTTTGAGTATTAATTTAATGCTTCTGTTATTTGATGCTGTCCTGCCATCGCAGCAATGAAAATATGACAGTTACAGGAAATCAGTACTGATTTGTAGGCAAGGGGGAAAGGCTTTATGTATTTAAATGTATTGTTGCAGGATTCCATAAATCTTTTTTTTTCTATTATAAAAACCATTAAATATTTCTCATAGTCAAATCAAGGTCAACAATTTAATTATTGCATTGATATGAATATTTTTCACAATACAAACAACGTTTGAAAATGGTTCTTAATGAAACCAAACTCGCGCTAAATGCGTTACGTGACCACCCAGACCTTTCCCAGTGTATTTGACCTGCAGGTCACCACCCCAGCGTGGGAGCTTCTCACACCTCTCCCCTCAGATGTTATTTGTCTCAAACTGTGATTGCAAACAATGGAGCTTCCACCAAGCTTCCTATTAGGCACCTACAAGTCACCGGCCCCTATCAGAAACTGATAACCATTGTCCCCATCAAACATCTTGAACCAGGACTGCTGGGAACGTTTGCCTTTCACATGTAGACTGGATCTGGATTACAAATCTCACCAGCACGTCCAAAATGCGTCTCGTCGTTTTCTTTGTCGTCTTTCGAGTTTTTTTTGTGGTAATTTGTGGTGCAAAGCAGATGCCTGAGTCTGCTTTGTCTTTTTGCTTTCCTAGATGACCTTCCAATTCAGCCTATGGGACAAGTTCAAGGAGCTGTCCAACCTCCCTGCCAGCGCCTTCAGCAACCTGGCCCAGCTGGTTACCTGCTTGTTTCAGAAGAAGAGCTTGTCCCTCTCCATACTCAAAGTTAGTGTTGAGAATTCTCTTAAGCTAGCGTCACCTCCACTCGTGGATGTAGATACGCTTGGGTGGTATTGTTTTGAGTTGAAAGTCAATAGTGAATGTAGATCTTGTTTCTGCGTAGGTGATTGAGTTTGGGGAACTAGATAAGCCCAAGGTCCGTTTCTTGCGCCAGGTGCTCACAGAACTGCTAAAGGAAACGGAGCCCGAGGATCTAGCTACTATATTTGGACGGTGAGTGTGGTTATGCCTCGTCATAGTTGAAGCTATAGACTGTCCAGTTTATTGTATTTAGGAGATGTCTATGGTAAGTAAGTGGTAGGTGTTCTCTTGGGAACCATGTGTCAGTGTATGGGCAGCATGTAGGCCATTTAGTACATATTTTTTCCTAGAATGTCGCACCTAGACACACTGTGATCAGAACTGTACTGCAAATGGAGTTTTTCATGGATAGGCAGTAGGGTGGGTCATTTTATTACAGACATTTGATTATGTAAAAAAATGTTCAAGACTGTGAAGTGAAGCTTAAAAGTTGCATGGAAAGGAAAAAAAATTATTCAAAGAATGCCAAATATTTTCTTTCTCTTCAACCCTTTTCTTCTCTTTCACATGCTAGCAAAGTTAGCGTCTTGTTTCTCGTAAAGCCACCCCTTCGCAGCGCGTACAGCTATGTGAAAGACCGGAATCAATGTCCCTGATTGTCTTCCATCCACCAGGATTTCCGGAATCCCCAAGCTAGGAATGCTGCGGGAGGGCTTGAAGCTTTTCATCAGCCACTTCTTGCTGAAGAATGCCCAGTCGCAGAGTACAGCTGAGCAAGCAGCTCTGCTGAAGGAGCGCGCCCAGGTCGCCACCAAGGCTATGGAGGCCAAAGAGGCCAAGCTCAAACTGTAGAGAAATACCACGCAACATAGGAAGAGGAGAGGTGTAAACTTTTAGAGAATAATTTGATTAGTCATTGTCCAGAATTGCTTCAATCAAGATGACGAAAGCCGGGCGCTTTCAAGGGCTTTTAAAAGACTGACAAAGTGGGACTGATATTGCTGTGTTTTGCTGTGGTTAAATGCACAAAACATTTTGTGCACAAATTCCAATAACCTGCCCATGCTTGTATGTTTCTACAAGAGTGGGGTCAAATGGTGAACATTATTGTACATGTACAGTGTTTAATGCTCATTCAAAATGTTTTAAAATTTCAAAATGCTCTTGAAATAAATGTTTACTAATCTCTGTATTACAACTGTTATTTTCTCCAGTGTTAAAATAGCGCTTGCTGTTGGAGACTGTCCTCAAAGTGGCAGTGTGCCACATAAATGGAACTGTTGAGACATCTGTGAGACAACTGTTTATCTAGGCTTTACCCGATAAATTGTAGTACAGAATCAAGCAGGTTTCCAGCGTCAAGCTCTAATCTTCATAATTGCATAGGCACTAAGTAGTTTATATTGATATTTCTGGGAAACGAGCTGGAAGAATAAGAACTGTAGTTTGATTAAATGACCCAGGGCTTTGATTCCAGGCTAGCTGATGCCAGTATCTGCTTGCGTTGCTAGCATAGCAGAGTCACTCTTACATTTGATGCTAGCTTTTATTAATTAGCTCCATTTGTGTGACCTACATCATCCTTCGGGCACCAAGGTCATACATAGGTAATGCCTGGCCACTGATGTGTGTGTGTGTGTGTGTGTGTTTTATATATGTGTGGTATTCTATATTCAGAATGTGTCCAAGAGGGCTGTTGAAAAATGTAGCTGTAGCTGTACGTGTTCTATAGTTGACATAATTTGGAAAAGGATTAAGTATGTTAGGCATGAATAGCTGAGTTACAAGGGAGCGATAGTGGGTCAATACACTCACCCGGTAGTCCGTACACTGGCCATTGTCTGTAGATGTGAACCACATCGGTAACATCAACATTACCTGTATGAAGTGACTGGGTTTGACCGTCGGGTGAACTCCGTCTCCTGAGCTAAAGCAAATAAGGGAGATAACCAGCAGACAGGAGCTGTGTAATTCTCTTACAAATCACATTATCAGGCCATACTGTAGTGTTGATCACGATAGATTGTGATTGGTGAATAATATCTTCAGAGGCCGTTTTCTGGACTGTACTGGATTGCTGTGAAATACTATTATTTGAAGGGCTTTGAAGGGCTTTATCCCATCCGTTTGTGTGTGTTTATGCTCAGGTGTGGAATCGGTCAGACGATCAGGCACCATTTATAGGTCATGGAGTGGAAGAGTAGAGAAAATCATTTGTTGTTTTTATAAAACATGAGACGTTTTATGTATTTATCTTTCTTATTTCTTATTTTTTATTGATCTTGCAAACATTACATTGCAATAGAAAATGCACCTTGCAGATTTGATTTTGCATAAATATCGGCATCAACATAACATAATGATAGCCTAAATGATAAATGAATCCTTAAAACTCTAAATAGGCGTACAACGCATAGCCTTTGTGTTATTTATCGGTATAGTTTAAGACTTTAAACTTATTTCCACAACAATGTCTTGTAAACAATGTAAGATTTTAAGTGAGACCATGGCCTTGGCTTCTAATAAAAGTTGTTTCCCACATAAATTAAACTTGCAACCTCTGCGGACAAGTGATGGCCTATTCCGGTTGTTTATTAAAAGGAAGCCATTGCTAAACTGGTGTGAAATGTTTGTGTAGTCCGACTTGCTCTGTGTTTGCCCTCGTGCACGTTTGCACATATCAGTAAATTGCTGTCAGAGCAAGGAGAAAAACAATTCTTCGCTTGTACGAGCATTATAGAAGCAATTGCCTACACGATAAATTGCTTTGGCAATGTTGTATTTGTATTTAAAAGAAGGCTAGTAAAAGGCTAAAATAAGAAAAAATAGCAATAATTCATTCACTGGAAAGAAAACGATTGGATTTTATAAAACATTTTATTTCACATCGTCTGCACCAACAGAGACGCTAAACAATAATTTAGCATGCACTGGTTTAACCTTATTATAAATACAGTATAGAAAAATAAATGTAGGCTATATATTTTATTACCGGGCAATATGACACAAATACCGAAGTAGAACACCACAAAAAGGTTAAACCCAACTAAATGCGACAACCCGAGAAGTAACGCCTATTTATATTGGCAAAGGAGTCATATATTTTAATGATTGGTGACGAAAGTATTACAGTGTCCTGAGCCATAATACAAAAGCATTTGCAAATAAACCATGCGTTGGAAAACTGATTTATTGCTTGTTTATGACACGGTGACCACAGTCACCCAGTTATACTCAGGCCTATGTTTTTAACTACAAAAGTCTTATTTACACCAGGTATGGGTGATTAGAGTTGGATTACATGCAAAATTCCCAAAGTCACCTTTTCCAGGATATTGACTCCGTTCCTTGTCTCAAGGCTGTGGACTTAAATCGCTGGTGTGATTTCTCTCGTCGTCCGAAGAGCAATCTGACGAGTTGTATAGGAAGTGGTCGCCCTCGTCTTCGTCGCTGTCCCTGAAGTCTCTAATTCTGCCACTTTTGGAGTCCGTCTTTTTGTGATAATCCGTTTGTTCGAGTCCGTCCGATTTCTCCTGGCCGTTTTTAGCACTTTTCTGTTTCTCCGCCTCCTGAGCGGCCTGCTCCTTGGCCTTTTTACTCCTCTTCCACTTCATCCGTCTGTTCTGGAACCAAATTTTAACCTAAAAGTAAGAAAAATATGTTTACTTAATTATGAAAAATAACGCCTTATTGAGGGTTCGTAAAGGCCACGCATAAAGCGTTGTGCGTAGGCTAATGATCAGGTTATGTCTCCTGACACTGGATCAAGGTGTCAATAGTCAAATAATTCGAGTAATTTCAAAGCACACAGGAAGGTCATGTTCAAAGTAATAAAGGTTCTATTCCAATACATCACCTGCGTTTCCGTCAGCATCAGGGACGTGGCCACTTCAAAGCGCTTGGGTCGCGACAGGTACTTGTTCAGCTTGAACTGGTGCTCCAGTTCCAGTAATTGTTGACTTGTGAACGCTGTTCTGGGTCTTCTACACTTTCCGAGCAAATTCGACTGCGCCTGAGCTGCAAGGTTAAAAATCAAACATCAGTTCCTCGCACCTTGACACTAAATGCATGAATGACATCTTGAGAGTGATATTTTCTGTAAATTGGGTTGGAACCATTTGTGCATCTGTTAGTATATCAAAACAGAACTTTGTCAAGGCCTATCTTTTTATTAACTAATGTTTTTTGTTCGGACTACATAGTTATAAACTTCCAGTTTATGCCCTCGTTTCTCACTATATTGTTATGTAGGCTATGTCACTACATCCCAAGCAACAACGAGCACATATATTCTGAAAGAAGATATTTGTCACTCCATTTTGTACAAATCTGCTAAAACGAATGGGAAACAAAAAGCCAGTATCCACTTGAGCAAATAGTGTGTCGACTGTGGGTTTCACGCCCCACTGCCACTTTCCCACTGTCCATTATCTGTCGATTTTATTTCCTGTAGCAAAATACTGAGAGCCTTTTGCCTTCAGCCAAGTAAGAGACCCCTTGAAATCATTGCCGATTATCGTCAATTGTCGGATTATCGATGTATAGCCTATTCTATATCTATACATCTATATAAAGGCCTATTTTAGATACATTTGCACCATAAACAACAAATTGCATTGTGCAACTCAAGTAGACTCACAATTAAAATCGGACATTTTGGGGAGCATCATCCCAGCTGTGGACACACGGAGCCAGTGGTCGAGCTGGAAGGTGCTTGCCGTAAATTTGATGGAGTCACCGGGATGATGGTGATGCGATCCGTGCGGGTACGAGTAGGACAAGGCCGGGTGTTGGCCGAGCGCGGCAGCCGAGTACGTATACATAGGATGGCCGTATAGAGCCTGTGGCGGGATTCCCGCACTGCTCTGCGGATGTAATCCAACCATGCTGTGAGGACTGTTCAGGAAACCCGGTTTAGGGATCAAACCGCACGATGAGATCCGCGGCGGAGACGGCGTCTCGGTGCGTAAAGACTCGCCGCCGTTCGCATTTATTTCTGGAGCCGTTACACTTCCTGACGACGAAATGGAGGAGGAGGAGAGAGAGGTCACCAGAGCTAGCGGAGAGGTTTGCACCTTTGGAGTGTCGACCGCCAGGAGCGCGTCGATGCGGAAATTTTTGGATTTCTCCATTTGGCCCGTGCGTCCTTACACAGCCGCGTCTGAAGCAAGTGGGATTGTTGCCTTTGTACCTTTCAAAAAGTTATGCTCTGGTTCGAAGTGTTAGCGAGGGAACCTGAAGAGACACTTAATCCCTATTCCAAGAAGACGATTGGTTCCCCCGCTTGGCAAAGGGGCTGTCTCATTGGACGAGAACGTGTTTAGGACGTTGGTAGGCACGTCGCTGGCGCATTGTGCCCCTCACCAATATGATTCATAACAGCAGGTTTAATATGTGTTTGCTGGATTGAATGACATAGCTACACAGGTTATTGAATTTAACTCTGAACAAATAAGAGATACAATATTTTAAAAGGGTTTCAAGAAAGATTTGAAATAAACCAAAATATAAATATAACAGATTGCCTATAGCCAACATACACTAATAGATGTTCCAAAGATTTTTTTCAACAGGCCGAAAATAAATTGAAATCAATCCTGAAAAATATTGAGTTAGGGTTATCATAAGCCTATTAATACATAAAAAAATATAAAACGTCTATAAAGATCACCAGGAATTCATATATTTAGCATGCTGTGAGGCCACATCAGGTAGGCCTAAATCTCACTAAAACACTGAAAACCGGAAAACCTAAAAGCTCTGCGGGCTCATTTCTCAAAGAGTCCCTAAATGAAGCTCAATATATGAATTCTCTTTTTACATGCAAAGTAAGTACAAGCGAGCATTATTGTGCATCTGCTAGTTCTGGACCACGATATGCTGTAGCCTACATGACAGGATTATGATTTTAATTTAGATAAAATTATGACATTACGTTTCTTTTGTTTTTTTAATAATGAAATTTCTTTCATTAGCCCTACTGTTTTATTTTATTTTATAATTTGACACATTTTTTTCATTGGGGTTTTTACTTAAAGGCCTATGGAATTCACGCAGATCTCCCAATAAGACAGCCACCGGCCACATGGCCAACGAGAGGCCAGATTTTGTAATTGAATGCACTGTGAGCGTGATGGAGGAAGACGTGTAATAGGCCCGTGACACGGGGTGGCCTTGGTCTAATAAGCCACTTTAAGTAAATGGAAGAGGAGGTCAAAATGAGAATTATTGACACCCCGTTGCCCTTAACCTGTCAACCAATAAAGCTGATTAGTTTTTGTCAATTCATCAGCTAACCGCGCTCCTGGGAGCACGAAGCGCGTTTATTTGCTCGGGGGAAATCAACAAGTCAGGCAGTGGGCTGTAGTTTCCAGTAAGGGATTACAATTTAATTGGAAACCGCGATGATCATGAGCGATTACACAATGATAACTTAAGAGATATATTTGTAGCCGTGCGCAGAGAAGCTCCCGCAAACACAACGAAGGGTATCCAAAAGACAAGGGGGCGCGCCCGCCATTATCTAGTTATTATATTGTGAAGGGCTAAATAAACAGTTTCACCTCTGGGCGTTTGGAAGAGGTGTTTAATGAGTCGGAAAAGTTTTTTAAGCATTGGGCTCACCATAAATTGAACCAGCACACAGTATTATTAAACTCCTTCCACTGTGGTCAGCTATATCATGAGATCTCGCTTTGTCCCCTCTGGTTTAATTTAATTAAGGGTCCGCATGAATATTTCTATTAAAGCATCGGTGAAATATGGAGCCGTTTTCTATTGGCCTGCACCAATCACCCAGATTTATTACTCCTTTTCATCGCATAGTGGAGAGAAAATTATTAAGACCCCTCAGATGGAAACAGACCTTAAACCTTGGTCTTTTTTGAAAGCTGTTAATTTGCTCCGTAATTACTTTCACAATTAACTAAAATACAAATCAAAGTGACAAATCGGGATAGTTTATATATTAATTACGCCGGTAAATGTGTTCATTATGAAAAGGCAATTTAAAGGGACCTGCGCTGACTTTTTTATTACAAAAAATACATTTACTAATAATAGGCCCAATTTTCAGTTTCCATTAACTGTAGGCTACCGACTGTATAGCTTTGACCCAAAAACCTATGTCTCATAATCGTTATATCTATTAGGCCTACGTTTTCTGAACTTCTGATAGAAAAATAAGAAATTACACGATTGGCTTCTGGCCACGCCGTGACTGTTGGAGTTTCGAAGTGACATTTATTTCTGCAATAATAATAGCCTATACTACTTATTATTATAGCCTAACAATGATGTTTTCAAATGAAATAAAATATCTGGTTGGGTAAGTTATTTACATGGTACAGTTGGAATGACTATTTGAAGGTCAGTATAAAAATGTAAAGCACATTTTGATGTAAACATGCGTCTTACCCTATAACTTATAAGGTGTTTCCTCCATCGAATATTGCAAATGTCATATTATGCTGGGCCTGATGACGTAGTTGAGAAAGCAAATGTCAAACTAAAATAATTGTACATGTATATGCCTTTGATAATAAATATACGAATGAATAAACGAAATTATAATAAACATGTTTCTCTCTTTTTAACATTTGATGAGCAGTTTGCATTGGTTTATTATATTTGTCTGATTACACTTTGACATTTTTTAAGAGAACCTTTTTGCAGTCCTTTGTATTTTGATTATGAAGATTATTTCGGTTTACATACTTATTTCTATATTTATTAGCCCACATGAATAAAACACACAGATGTAGGCCTATGCACAATGCGTGGAGATATTTACCCACAAAACAGCCAACTGTTTAACTTATTAGTCTATTTTCATGGTAGGCTATTCTTAAACAGCATTGCTGATACTTTGACTTTACCCCGTTAAACGTGTTGAAAACCAATTACTTTCATCCACGATTAAAATGTGGAGCTATAACATTTTGACAGACACAATTTACCTGGGGGACAGGCAGAATATAAAATACCAAACTACATATTTTTTATATTAGCTACAATAAAACATGCATACAATTTTAAATGTAGAATTCACTCAAATATAATCCAGATATGAGTTTAGACGTTGAAGCATTTGTCTCATAACAGAAATGCTATGCAATCACCTTTGCTTTATGAAAAGCATACATTTTTACCTTTTCATTACACAGAACTATCTTTTATACTATTAATGTGGGTCCATGGGGTGGAGTAATAAGTTCGTGTAATGTAATAATTCCTAATTGATGTGAAATCTGCCTTTCTATAGTCAAACGCATGAAACAGCCATCAGTACAATCCTGCTCATAGAAGACTTGAGACGCGTGTATTTTAAATGGCGTCGATTCTGTCCAATCAAGGTCTTAACCGGACGTCATCGGTCCAATCACCTTTCTGGTCATGCCGGAAGCGGATATAGTTCTATTCTGTTGTGTTGATTTCTGTTTAGAAGAGGAAAGGGAGACCGCTCTAAAGTTCTTGTTTGTTTTCCTCCATTAAAACAGTAGTTCAAGGTAAACGCTTCAACATCTTAAAAACACACACTTCGTATCTTGTGATTTGAGAAATGTCAAAAAAGTACACGCGGGTTAGAAAGATAACCCCTGTAAAGTTAGCTGGCTCAACGTTAGCAGCCCGGTAACGGTCTAGCGTGCTAACACTATCAAAATAACGCTACTTCCACACGTATGAAGTAACAGTGCGGCACACGACTATTAACCGCTTTAGTAAAGAGTTCAGTCAGTGGTTGTCTTGGCTCGTTTATGTGATGTAAAAGGCATCGTTTGCAGTTTGACAGCTGCTGAGTCATGAGCTAACTGTCTAGCTTGCTGTCTATTGTTGCTAGCTTAGCTGATATGCTCGAATTCGTTTCCATTTGAAGTCTCATTACTGATTTTTCATAAGGCAGTGTAACCAGAGACTGGCAGCAGTTTGTTTTTAAACTGGAAAGTTCAAGTTGACGCGTAAAATCATAATAAGCATTGCAATAGTATCAATAAGTGTTGCGAGGACCCGTCTGTTTATTTACATCACGTTTGGTCACGAAGGGGCTAATCGTATGGGTGATGCATGTAGATTCTGTGATTTGTGGAAAGTATAGCCACGTGAATATGGTCCTGGATTAGTCCTGTTTGTCTGACAAGATTTGGAGCTTATGATCTGATTCACATTCTGTTTCAGATTGCGGGGCGACCTCAAAATAAAGTAGTAGTCAATAAATGGAAAAGATCTAACAATGTTCAGCTTTGAGGGAGATTTCAAAAGAACCCCCAAGGTGTCACTTGGTGGAGCGAGTAAAAAGGTTTGTATAATTTGATTCACATATAAAAATTGGTTATAATATCTGTAAGTTGAAATTTCTATTTGCAAGTCCTCTGCTTTTGCCTTTCAGGAGGAAAAGGCATCTCTGCTACATCGCACCCAAGAGGAACGAAGAAAAAGAGAGGTAATCCAGCTGATGAGTGTTCAAAGTTCTCCAGAGTACCCAGAGAGAGTTTTGTACACTATGCTCATGGATGCTTGTCATTGCTTCACCTTTATGCTTATTTATTATTATTATTGAAAATGATTGAAAATGATTTGATAATTATTGAAAATGACCATCAATTCAGAAATATACAACATTAATATATTAAATATATTACTAATATATATATATATAATATATCACTTTCCCATTCATTTGAATGGGAACGTGTGTCCAAAATTTTGACTGGTACTGTGTGTGTGTGTGTGTGTATGTGTGTATGTATGTATGTATGTATGTATATATATATATATATATATACACACACACAGCAATTTTATCAATAGAACACCATTTTGCAATTATGTTAGAACATCTACTGATTAAAGAAGCAATGAAACTGGTCTTTAGACTAGTTGAGTATCTGGAGCATCAGCGGCTCAAATTACAGATTATAGGCTCAAATTGGCCAGAAACAAAAAACGTTCTTCTGAAACTCGTCAGTCTATTCTTGTTCTGAGAAACGAAGGCGATTCCATGCGAGAAATTGTTAAGAAAACCCCAGTCATGTGCCATCCACAGGGAATGGCATTGCATTGCAAAATGGAGTGATAGCCTTCCTTCTTGGACAAAGTAAATGAGCTTTTCTTTCAAAAACTAGGACATTTCTAAGTGACCCCAAACTTTTGAACGGTAGTGTACGTCCACTGATTGCCACATTACAAGCTATTGACAATCGCTTGAGACGTTTAGTGCGGCAATCTTTGTAGTTTTATCAGAAATGCATGGTATAAATTCACTGAAAGGACAGACAACAGCACTGTAGGCTTTTCTCTGTGAAGATGTATTTGCTGTGCTACCGACTGGTTATGGTAAGAGTTTGATCTATCGGTTAGCGCCATTAATGGTGAAGAAGATGAGAATCCCTTTGTTATAGTGTCGCCAGTTAAATATAAGATTCCAAACAAGAATTAGTATTGTAATTCTTTATAGTGTTGATAACATAATTATAGAAATGAAACAGTACAATTTATATTCTATATTAAATGTATAAGGACTTTATAGCACAACTTTCATGGCATTTTAGAAGGTGTGGGCTCACGACCCCATTTGTCTGTGGCTGTACTTGCTGAAACATTGGGATTTTTTTTCCTTCTCTCCTTCAACCAATTTTTTTTAAAGCTTAAGATATATCTCGATTCTCACAACTGCACGAAAGTATTTGATTCATATTCTAACACCTGCTAGGCGTTCTTTGAGATTTCCTTATCTACCCCCGTCGTGCTTAAGCTTTGTGTTAGAAAAAGTACCCTTCACACAAAGATTTGTCTTACAAAGTAGTTAAGTGTCGTCAGAAATATGTCCACACATACCTTGAAGAGCGGCGTGAGGACTACGGCACCGGCGTTGCCGAACTCGAAAGCGGTGAGCAGCTGGGGAAGGACTTTGTGTTTACAGAAGTCCTCAGGGAAAGAGTCTAGGTTCTCACTCAGGTCATGGAAGAACTGCTGCTTCTCTGCCGGTTCCTTGATCTGAAGAGTAGATACTGTATTTTACAGTACACTGTCTATTACGATGTCAGTGTGCATTTTCTGGCAACAGGTGGTGGAGACAGGTCATTGTAACAAACATACAGCTTTCATAATCAATTGGTATTGCTACCGTTTAGGTTGTAATTCATCACAGAAATGTATCTGATTACCGTCTATGTGCGTTTACCTGGATCTCCTCTAAGAAAAGGTTGCTCTCCACAAAACTGTTGCTGAAGAAGCCTGCTGGTGCTCTGCAGTTCTGGAGGAAGCGGGCTGGGTTGGGTCGAGCCCGGGCATTGGCCCCTACCAGCTCACAATAGTGGGGCACCAAGGCCTTTGGGATCTGTGTCAAGACAGAGGGCAAGACAGCACAATATCAAGTATGCAAGCCATGCAGAACCTCGTCGCATATCACATGCAACAACAACCGCTATTATTTATGTCGTACCTTCCCCAGGGAGCGCAGGGATGAGGCACGAGGCAGCGGCCCATTGAACACTTCCCAGATCAGGCAGCCCAGCCTCCATACTTCCCCTGCCCTGGAAAACGGTCCACAAACATTATTATTAATATTTCAATTTACATTAGGAGGACACACCAGATGTATGCATATGGGTTCTCTTTGTTTCATTTGAAGATGTATTTACCTAAAAATGTGACCACCTACTAAAAAAAAAAAATAATAATTTGAAAAAAAAGAGGTAAAAACTAGTGTAATTTCTGGCCACAGGGGGTAGAGGCGAGCAAAAATAGGTTCACACACACACACGTTTGTTAGGGTTGAGCTATTCAACAAATTCAAATAAAAAAAATGTTTTATTTGAAAGAAGGCAATTTTGAAACCAAAATTTCTGATTTGATGAGGGGCCGGGCATCATATGTGAAACACTATAAATTGGGTAATACTCCACCCACCCATCATAACTGGCAGTTACAGTGAGTGCATATAGTCTCTGTGCAACTTTCCAGTCAGAAGTGGCTCACTGCGGTGGTGGTTTGAGTGACACCATAACCACGTTTGAAGGGTCACAGATTTAGATATGGGAATATAACCTTGTCTTGCGATTATGAAAAAGACACAAAAGGCAAGAGTCTCACACAGTAACAACCGCTATAGACATTCCTGCATCAGACAGACTTCTCAAGCAAATATTGTCCAAACATGAACCTCGCAGCCGTGCAATTTCACTTGTCCTTTAGTTTTAATAAACAGCTCAATGTTTGTTATTCTCTTCCTGCTATTCAGTTTCTCGAGCACCGCTCTACCTTCTCTCTTACCATTTCTCTCCAGTAGTGTTGCTGCTAGCTATCTCCGGTGGGTCATATTTCTCCATGTCAGGGTAGATAGTCCTGGGGGTGGGCAGCGAGAACCCAGTTGGGTCACCCTGCTCTGGGGCCACGTGGTCTAATGCGCCCAGCTTCCACTCGCCAGCCCGATCAACAAACACCGCCCACATGCCCAGGTTGTTGTGCAGGAGATGGCAGTCGTTCACCAGGAAGCTGAGAGCTTTCTGTGGGTGGAGAGAATTGGGGGGGGAGGGGGGGGGGGGGTAAATAAGGACATGCAAATGTGAATAATGAAGGAGACATGAGGTACTGATTAATATGACACCAGGATAACACTGTACATGGAGTAGCATGGGGTTTCTTGACCCCCAATATTATCTGTTTCCTTTACACATCATCATAAATAAAATGTTACATAAAATGTGCACCTGAAAAGCATGTGAGTCCATGCTCTAGAAAGAAGAATAGCTAGCAAAAGGTTTGTATCCTCCAGTGATTTACTCACCACTATCTGGTGCAGACCCCAGGAGACCTCAAGTTCGCCAGAACCCCCCTTCTCTGCTCGGGCCTTCAAGTGGACAGCCAGGGGCGTCACTTGCTCAGTAACCAGGTAAAGGCTCTTCTCTGTCTGCAATAAAAAAGGCAACAAGATAAGCTAATGCACACTGGTTTGTCATAGCAGGACTGTAACTGATTCTAAACTACTGTGGGCTCACACAACAAACCGTCAAATAGGTGGTTATGTCTCAAATGTTTTAATTTTATTGCATTGGGAAATTCTAGTTCAAGAAATCACAAGATGTTCAGGACAAGGACAATGCAACCTATGTGAGGGAGCCATGCAACTTTTGAAATTGTTCCAACTGGACAGTACACTAAGGCTTTGCAGCAAATAGTCCCTTTATGCACTCAGGTTCGTCATACCGGAAATTATCATATAAAACAGGGCTTTAAATAGCGGCAAGTAGGAATCTGAATGCTTTGTTTTTTTTCCTACTTCTGTAAAATATCTTTGAGTTTTCCCACCACAGATATTGTTCGTATTGTTGACCAGTTTTTCGTTGACGGAAAGGACAAAGCTGGGGAAAATATATATTTCACAAGAATTACGTGCATGAATCCAAAGGTAACGTTTGCTTTAGCAACGACTAGGTTAAGTTATGCAAGTCAATCCAATGTAAAGCAGTGTAACATTCTACAGTATTTCGATCCATATTTTGTATGCAGTTTATCGTTATTTATGTCTATTGAGTGCCTTATAATAACGTTTATGTTTTTACAGTGTCCAAAGTAGTGCACAGCAAGGAACTGCAGTTGCAGTTTATTTTTGTTTGTTATTTTTGCAAGTTAAAGTTTCATTTACTACGGTTGCAGCCAAGTGTGTTTCTGTTGTGTATTTGGTCAGCATGTTGGGGATGCATGATTTCGATTGGACACTACTACACTGAGGCCTACTTAGTTATAGCCTTCATTGCAGCAGGGTCAGCAAGTTTAGGAATTTATTATTATTATTCTTTAACTTTGATTGCACCAAAATCTGGCAACACTGATGAGAGAAGTGGCTTCAACACTTCACAAACCCTAACCAGGTAATTCTACATTCTCAGAATACACCCAGTGAGCATCACAACTCACAAGGCATGATTCCAATAGCCTTGTCAGCTGGCCATGCTCCTAATGTTCCTCCTCGCACAAAAGGAGCAGATACCGGTCCTACTACTGGGTTGATGCCATTCTACAGCCCTGTCCAGCTCTCCTTGTGTAATTGCCCGTCTCCTGGTATCTCCTCCATGCTCTTGAGACTGTACTGGGAGACACAGCAAACCTTGCGACGGCATGTATGGATGTGCCATCCTGGAGGAGCTGGACTGCCTGTGCAACCTGAATGGGCTGCAGGTACCACCTAATGCTACCAGTAGTGACAAAGACACTAGCAAAACTCAGAACTAGAGGAGAATTGGTCAGGAAGGAGAGGAGAAATTGTCTGTGGCCACCACCTGCAAAACCACTCCCTTTTTGGGAGTTGTCTTGCTGTTGCCTCTCCAGTGCCCCTGTTGTCACTTTCATTTGCACCAAAACAGGTGACATTCAGGGTTTCCTATACATCGTTTTATTTGTGGCGGGCTGCAACAATATCAACAAATTTTCAAGTTTTGGTTTACGATTTAAAATGGGTAAAATTGTATCCCACTGTAGAGCTGCATGCAGCGATTTGATCAGTCCCTCCTTGCAAGCTCACACAATATTGCTGCGTTTACTAGGCAGTTGGGCAGGGAAAGCAGAGCAACGAGACTCAATGCATTTGCTATGTGAAACAGGCAAAAGTTTCCAGATGGTGGCCGCTAATCCCACTCCTACAAATTTACTTTTACTTTTTAGTAAAAAAAGTTTACTTTTGCAGCCAATGACTAGAATGACAGAAACTAGATCACATGTTCACAATCTTCTGTGTTGGACACAAGTAGCTAATCAAACCAATCTGAATGAAATGGAGTAAACAATCGTTTGATAGCAGAAATATTCAAAACTTCTTTGTTTTGGATTTGACCCTGTACAACTACAATTAATGTCGCTAAAAATATGTCAATTCAAAAAACGGTGTCAAATTCCGTTGGTTTCCCTGTTGAGTGTGTCCAAGTAGCAACAATTAGCTTGTTGCTAGGCTAAACTATGGAAGTAAGCTAGAATTTACACATTTGCATTTTAGCAGACAGCCGATGATAGCTGTATTAAAAACATAAAGTGAGATTTCTCCCGTTTTTTATACTAGTTTATGATGGTAGACAGTGTGTTGTACACAATCAGAACCAAATTTGGGTGACACTTATTTCCTGGCAATCAAATTGTTTAGAGCACAAAATGGTTTACAAGAGTAAGTTGTAAGTCATCATAATTAAACTCATGTTTACCGTTAGCCCTGATGACAGCAGCAGTCATCAGGGCTAACTTAATTTATAAAGCATCATATTACATAGACATACCATTAAATCATCAATAAATAATTACCAATAGCTTAAACATTCTAAGAGTTTATCCAAAATAGGAGAAAAGCTTTTCTTTTTTTTATATAGATAGACAGATAGATGGTCGCCTTAGGTTAATGGGAGTGCTATGAGGTCAGTGGCAGAGGTACCAAGATGGATTCTGAAGAGGTGGGTCTTAGGGCTCTTGTGGAAGATGGGTAGTCAGAAGGACTGCAATGCTGTTTATGCTGAGCCAGTTAAATGCAGCCCCATTTACTCACTCACCTCTAAACCATCAACATAGGCGAGTATGTTGGGGTGGCGGAGGGTCTTCATGCGTTTGAAGGCAGCCTTGGCTAACTGGGTCTGCTGGTCCGTACCCTGAGCCACCTCAAATACAAACACAGAGATGGGCTCTCCATTTGTCTAGAGAGATACGATAGAGGGATTAAGAATAATTAAAAAGTGATGTCATGTATTAAAAGAAATGCTTCTTTTTAGAGTTGAGGCAAACTTTAGGTGGTTAAGATCACCAGATTCACCACTGTAGTTGATGAACTGTCAGTCTCTAAATGACATGACCATCCTTGCTAACTAGGTTTAAAAACTCGGTCATCGTTCAAGACTGGGAATATGGCCATACTACATGTACACGTAGGCAAGGATAGATCTGATATAACACAGGCCAACTTGTGAGTGTTTAAACACATATGGATCTCTCTCATTATATATATATATATATATATATATATATACATACACACACACTTCATAAATGTAGCAAGGGTGATTAACTTGTGAGTGCCAGGAGGTGACGTGGCGACAACTACGTGTCCTGCCCATCGGTAGAAACATAACCTAGGCGATAATTACATTAAAGACACACTAATATTTGATAAATAGAATAGACACCACTAACACCTTAATATATGGCTAAAATGCACAAAAGATTAATACAATTCCTCTAAAAGAGAAACATGAAATTGCGGCCTCTGCAGAGCAGCAGCCTAGTTAACTAGCCAGGTAGGACGTTGCGTTTCTTACCTTTCTCTTCCCGCAGTGAAGACTCCATAATCCAGACGTTTCCTGGGTGTCTGGTAGAATTTCATAAGCAAAGTCTTTGACCGGATCCCTAGCAAAAAAGGACCACATCGCTCTCCTCCAGACCGCATTAAACCACACACAAACACACTGCAGACGGTCCGCTAGCGAGCTAGCCAGCCAGCGATGCTTTTTCTTCTTTGGTGGTTGGTATACAAATGAATGTCGCCATAGCGCCCTCTATTTGCACTGGTTTCTGATTAAATTTTCAACCTTCAGTCCCAATTCCAATTGGAATAAAATAAAATAATTCCACTGCTAATAACGCTCATTGCACAGTACAAGATGAATGAAATGAAAGACTAAGAATAATGAAATATTATTGCCAAAACAAATTTCACAAATCATTCTTTCACATTCTTTATTGATTGTTATACTTGACAATGAGTGCTTGGCATCGTGTATTATTGCCACCTGGGCTGGAATGTGGGTTAGATACAGATAGTCCACACAGTTGATCTGGGTATGTCAAATGCCCCGGATTATTCAGTATTTGCCAACCATGGGCACAGGTAAATGGTGTCATCTAAGTAGGGCTGGATGATGGGCACAGTGGTGTTGAGATGGAGTTCATGCTCATGTGTTAACAGAAAATTACTGATAACAGCATTATGTATTTATTATTGTTATAAATTATATAAAAATGTTATATTCTGCCATCCTTTATCTTAATTATCACAGGATATTCAAAGCATGCAAATGCAAAATGATCAATCCTGTTATAAACTGTTAATGTATTTTGTTGGACAGTAATTGTATTCTAAGAAATAACTTTAATATAACTTTCAACTTCCTTGGTTAAGCTTATTTTGCAACTCCCAATTGGCTCTATGCATGCATAACTTCCGTGTTTGACACAAGGTCGTTCTTTAGTTTCCGGTAGGTGAGATTTAAAGCGGAGGAAAACAGGATTATGTCAGAGTCGTCGAAGTTTACTCGTTTGCTAGATTTGCCCAAAGTGAAACTGAGAAAAGTAAAATTTTGCAGATTATGTACACTGCGGCACACAGCAGTGGTGGCTCAAAGTGCTGTCCTCCCGTCTTTGAAATTATAGTTTCATAGGTTTACATTCATTATGATATTAAGTAAACATAAATAAATCTATCTATTTAAAGCAAGCAAGCATCAACAAAATTAGCTTTCACCAAAATACGTCATGTGCATAGAGCCTATCAGAAGAGTCAACAACTCAGCACTAATGCCACGTTCCAGTTACCTCAGAAGTCGGGAAAGCTTTTGTTGTGCTTAGCAACACCAGTTGAGAACGTATTACGCTGTATCTTGCGCATACAAACACAATAGCAACATCTCCAAAGATAGAAGTTGGACAGTACTGTGTGTACTACTGAATTAATGAGATACAAATAAGACAGAAGTGCAATTAACAGTATACTACTACAGCTTTCACACTGTTGATGCGTGGAGCAGCCATCTTGAATTTTGAACTCAGGGTTGGTGAGGTTCCTCAGACTTTCCGAGTTGGAATTCTTACTTGAGGGGGCATTCCAGTTAAAACTTCAGACCTGGAACTGGAACATTCCGACTTCCGAGTACAGCTGGAACGCGGTCTAAAGTTATGTGAGGGAAACTTAAATAAAGACAATAATTAACCCAAACTTAATGCACCTGTGCGGGGCTAATCCCCTGCAGGTGCGCAGCCAAGAGGAGAGGCATGTAGCGTGCACGGGCTCATGCACGCATCCTATCCAGTTGTCACGCTGATCGTGACAACTGGATTTGAAACAAACAAAATGTTTCAAATGGTGCCAGATGTGTGTACATGTGTGTCATGCTGCGTTCAAGGCGACGGTAAACTCGGTAAACCCAACTTGGGAACTTCCAACTAAAAAATGTGCGTTCACATGATCAACTCGGAAAACAATAAGGAATGCCCGCAGTAACAGCTTTGCACATTGGTGTTGTCTTTGCAAGGAACGCATAAATGGGATTTATTGCAGCTTTTTGCCATGATTGAGCAAGTTGGAAAATATATTAAAAATTCAAACATATCACATAAAATTGTAAATTATTTGTTAAATATAATTAATGAATGTTTGTAATTTTACTGTCTTACCAGTCACAATGGAGGACGCCATGATTTTAGACTACAATCATGGCATCCTCCGTCGTGACTGTAGTTGTAATGGGGTCAGGTCGGGTAAATCGGGGTACAGAATTTTCGCACGAGTTTCTGAGAAAAAAATCCAACCCGACCATGCGTTCAAATCTTTCCGAGGTTGTCATTTCCCAATTTCTGACATGTTATGAACTTAACATGGCATTTTTGGAAGCACCTGTGTTTTCTCACTAATGAGAAGCAGCTGAGAAGCATACATGCTTGTCGTCATCAACTACAAACCAATATTAGTTAAATGTCAGAGTCACCACCCATGTGGGCTGTTGACTTTCAACAAAATTTTAATGCTGACATTAAAATGTCATCATCATTCAGCCAAAATGATGGTTTTGATGAAAACTCAATGCTGTATCAATGTCACCTTGCTATCTGGGTCTCTACTTTCGTTATCTGCATTCTGTCAAACAGAATTATTGTATTGCCTTCTCTGTGAAAGATATATCAGATGATGCCTACAAATATGGCCAAAATAAGACAGCTGCCTTCTGTTGTTTTTTGACTGGGACATGAATATTGTCATGAGCGGGCAGCGCTCCCTGTTTTCCTGTCGTGTCTGTAATTCTCCCTCTCCCTAGTGTATCCTGTCTGT
>JAOEHI010000013.1:3600918-3632078 GCA_025447815.1 Percopsis transmontana
TATATGTGTGTGTATATGTGTGTATATATATATGAATATGAGGGGGCTTTATAGTTTACAAAAGTCTATTATTATAACCTATATAGGTTATATATTAAACTATAAGAATATATAATTTAACACTCATCTTGCTTTTTTTAGTTAAATATCCAATCATTCATGTTGGACGTACATAAATAAATACAATGCAACCAGTGTCTGTGCTATTTATAGGACGTACACTTGGTTGTTAATGCATCAACCTTGTGCGATTGACAAGAGAGTGTTATGACGTAAAAGATGTGCTAAATGCCCTTCATGAATGCTTGGGATTAGCCACTGTTAAAAAGCACAATTTATTTTCTTGCACTGAACATAAACTAAGGACTTGGATCTTTTTTCAGTGAGACAATGAAGTACTACAAAAAAACCACCAACATAAAACCAAATCAACACCAGCCTTTCAATATAGCATTTTTATAGATCGCGGAGCTCTCAAAATCCACATTACACGACCGCGTTTACAAGGCGGCCTGATTGAGCTGGCTTCATGTGTTTCCATGCTGTAAGCAGTACCGGTAATGTAAATAACAGTGACACGAGGCAGCCGGTTATCTGTGGCCCTCACCCGCTGGCATTTACAACCGCCAGGAGGAAGCACGCATGTCAGGGAAGCTGTCAGAGCTGGATAAGGGCAATTACCTCTGCTCAGGTTGATTATTAGGTTGATTATTGCATTAGGACCAGGATGTCGGGGGGGCGGGTGGCGAAGACAGCGTGCTCCTCTGACTGACACGGGGCTATCCTCCCATCGTCAAACCCCTCTTGTTATTTAGGTCTGGTGCCAAACTGGGAGGCCTCTGGTTATGTGATGATTTTTTTAATCACTTCACCTAAACTGTGTAAACATAGAAATGATGATTTCATCTTTGCTTGTCTGTCTGTTAGCAGGATTCTCATTCAATTCTGTTGAAAGGTCAGTCATGGATTTCGATTTCCGTAGTCATCCTGGTCTAGGAATCATTGGGGAATGTGAAAATGGCCATATAATGATATTTCTCAGCAAAACGTTTCTATTTATTAGGTAAGACAGAATTTAGAGGAATCCTCACTGTTCCCATTTTCCCCTCCCCACTCCTTTTAACAGCTTCCTCCAGCGCTTTTACCATAAATCGTGCCGTTCGTCCTCCATCATTATCGGATATCTGTACAAAATAATTAGCTCACTGAGAAAGATTAATCACTGCAGGAGTGGATGGGATAGCTTTACAAGAGGCTAAGGGGAGCAAATTGCATCCTAGCGTTGATTTACTGCGCTTCAAAAAAGAAAAAAGCGGCTTGCCGTACTGTCTTTCATCTAGGCTCAGTGGCTTTAATATACATGTACAGTATCTAAAGAAAAAACTTTCTCTCCTCACCTCTTTTCAGTGGACAGGTTAAAACCGTGATTCAGGTCATGGAAAATAGATTTGATTTTGATTGGTTTGCTAATTGGGCCTAACCTGTGTTTGTCCTAGCAGGTACACTATAATTCCGATTTAATTGTTAAGCACTGGGTATTTGGTGTCATTTCTCTGACCGTTTGCCGTTAGCTAATTGTAGCACTTTGTCGCTAACGGGTGCTCTCTGTACCAAGTTAGTGCAGATGAACACCGTTGTTCTCCATGTACTCTTCAAGTGACTGCTGTGATTTTTGTAGTTGACCTGAGACAGCGACAGTTGGGGGGGAAGTTGGGAGCCGGCTTTGTCCTCCTTAATGGCGATCGTTGTGACCCGAGCTGCTTGGCTTTGCTTATTTTCTGCTGAAATGCATATTCTTTCATTACTTCAAAATGAAATGATGCTGTTGCGATTCATCAAGCTGTTGAGGCTGGGCGTGCAAGCGTACACACATTCTCCAGCACACACCAGCACGCACACCCGCAAGCTGTTTTGATGCCTTGACTTTGTTTATTAGTGGTTCATTCCATGATTGAAATGGAGGTTTGGGTTCTCGCAGGCCGTAAATCAGGGTGTCAGCCGGTATTTTAGTGCTTTGTTTCCCATTTCAATCAAACACTCGCATCACTTGTTAAGAGCCCGGAGCACTACGCCTGATTCCCTGCTACTCTCCTGAGCCTTGTACTGCTGACAGATGGCGAGGGCTCAGGCCAGACCATTTCTCAAGTCTTATTAAAGGGCCGCTGTCACTGTTGGTGGACTCGTTTTCATATTGTGCTTTTTGAATTATTTCGGACAGAGCAGTTGAATGGGGGATGCATATATAAATGTATGCGCTGTGACTCCTCCTTACACACTCCCCACGGCTTTTTGTTCCTTGTCAACTCCTCCTTTTGTCTCTGTTGACCTCTCCTCCTCTCTTCTTGCGTGAATACAAGGAGCTGTCCCATTAAAAGCCGGCATCCTTATAGGTGCCAATAGAGTCGCTGTTTAAGCAGGGGTCCATTATATGCAGGGGCCACTTTATTTCACTTTTCAGCTTACTTACCCCGATATTGTCACCTGTTGTTAACCCTTGGCGTGAAAAGCCACACAATCAGAGGTGTGTACATAAGTGAGTACAGCACACACCCTTGAGGAGAATGCGTCTTGGCACCTGGGTGCTATGGCAGGCTGAGTACAGGCCAGTGTTGGGGAGGTATACAGCGCTATCATGTAATTCTGTGGGAGTGGAGCAGCACGCTGGCGCAGTGGGGTCACCGCCAGGGCCAGGACTCCCCTCGTCCTGTCCTCCATTGTCTCAATCCCGGGCCATTAAGTTAAATGGGGGCTCGAGCAGGAAGCCAGAAGGCTGTTTATGACCCAGGCCAGGGGACCCTCGCCAGCAACTAGTTTACTAATGGAAGGTGCCTTGCCTAAATAAAGCTTAATGGCTCATTTAATCTTTTTATTTTTCTTCTTCTTCTCGGGACACGCGAGTTATGAAAAGGTAGGTAGAGAAAGGCTTAGAAAATCCCACAGAGTAAATGCTGCTTAACAGGGTTATTTATTTTCCTTCCAGCTTTTTACGTGTGTCCTCTGTTTAATTGGTCCTGCTTAACAGTCCTAGCGTAGAGGACGACTATGCAGAAAGCTATTTTAAACGTCTACCCATTGATTGTTTAATCTGATTGAGTCTGCTCTTTAATTCTCTTGTTCTTTTTCAAAGAGGCCCATAGGGGTTGTAAAACAAATGTTTTGAATTTTATTTCTCTGTTTGCTCCCATTTAGGCTCCTGTACAGTTTGGCTTTCAACGCACGTTTCCTCAGACATCTCTGGTATCTGATAACGTCCATGACGACAAAAATGATCACCGGGTGAGTCATCTGAGTGTTTTTGGGACGGTGGAGAATGTGTCTGTGTTTCTGCAATTCCAACCCGAATTTCCAGAATAATAACTCGTTACGTTCTATGTAAATTGATATTTCAGCTGTAGACAATGGACCTTATCTTTAACTGTTGTTGTCTCTCTCTGTCAGCTCCATGGTGCCCCTTCTGCAGGTGATCTCTCGGGGGTCTCCCATGTCCCTGGAGGACTCCAACCGCATCATCCCTCTGTTCTATCTGTTCAGCTCCCTCTTTAGCCACTCGCTCATCTCCGTGCACGACAGCGAGTTCTTCGGCCACGAAATGGAAGGTACTGCCATGGGTTCCTCTAGAGCCAGTTATTAAACATTTTCTGTCCTAGGTTTTAGGCTTCCTTGTCATTTGTCTGGTCTTCTGCTAAACCTCTATATGAAAGATGATATGGATTGTCCCAGCTGAGCCCTCCTTCATATTGAGAGGGACAAATAATAGACTCATAATGTGGTGATGGGCTAGAAGATAATATCTTGGTGTGTGTCTGTGAGCAGGCCACAGCCAGTCGTCCATGATGCCCTTCACCCTGTTGGAGCTGGTGACCCTGTCTCGCTGTCTGAGGGACGCCTGCCTGGGTATCATCAAGCTGGCCTATCCCGAGACCAAGGCAGAGCACCGCGAGGAGTACATGGATGCCTTCCGCAGTGTGGGGGTCAAAACCAACATGGAGGTGCAGCAGCGCATCCAGGCCGAGCAGAAACGCTGGGTCCAGCTCTTTAAGGTGAGGCATGATAACCACGCTCAGGCACGTTGCTCACATTTCCATTTGATCATTGATTATTTAGCCGTCAAAGCTGATCAAAGTTTGTGTTGGTACCTCTCGAGGGGTGGCTAAATGCGTTTACACGAGATGTCTTCAACATTTTAAAGCCATATTTTAGATTTATTTTTAATGTAGTTACACTACCTTTTATAAAACAACATACATTTTTTCTGTGGTATTATTCGTTTTGGTTTCTATGCTATAATTAGCTTGGTCTGTGTTTGCAGAGAAAAAATTGTGCAAGGAATAAAAAGTGTGGCAATTTTAAAATACCCACAAATGTGCATAAATGATACCGGACTGTTAAAAAAGTTGAAATGTACAAATTCTCCAAATGTCTTGATGTTTCTCGCTACATTGGTTGTATTATGTGACCCACTGACATAAAAATGAACTGCTGTGAAGTTGCTCTGTGCCTGGGAGCGTGGGGACCATGTGTTTCTTTCGCTAGGGGATATCGAGCTGTTTGTAAACAGGTGAGGACTAGCCAGTGAGCAGCCACAGAGGACGGTATTATAGCAGGGGAAATGAGGCAGATAACATTAGCATTTGCTCTCGCTTTAATTCTTTGCCTCCCTCTCTTCAGTCCATTACTGTTCACAGCTGCTCTAATTAAGCGGCTCGTTTGACTGTTTTTGACTTCGGCGGAGGGATTTGAAAGTGAACTTCGGCAAGCCGCGAGAGGTGGCAAATGCGCTAAGAAGGCGACAGAAATTTTCATAAGAGATCTGCTCTGAGGCCTTCTGTCAGACGAAACGACCCATTAAAGAAGTGGGGAGCAGGGAAAATGCATTTTCCAAATTGAACAGTGGGATTTACAGTCGGTTTAACGCCGCTGACCCCTAACACGCTAATGTTTGGTTCGTGTCATCAGCCGTCCCTCCCCATCTTTTATCACCTCTATTGTTGAGCTATCTATTTAATTGAAAGAAGTTAATTGAATGAAAATGATCAACTAAGCTTGTATTAATATTGCTAATGGAACTTTCTTCTTGGCCATGTTTGGAGAGCGATGTCACACTGGAGTTTGGGAAAGGCCCATTAAGTCTTGCACTTAACCCGATGGGCTAATTAAGGAATGCTTATTCATTCCTCGAGTCACAGGGTGGGCTCACTCCAGACCCATCGGCACGTGCCTTTTACAGCGTTTTGCACTTGCCATTATTGCCGCCTCCTGTGATTGGCCAAGATTGATGGTCGACCTATGAAAATGACGCGCTTTAGAAAAGAACATTTCGACTGAAACAATCTAGCTGGGTTGTTATATGGAAATGAACTGGCTGTAACTGCTACGGCAGTGCAGAAGGGCTCCCTGGTCTAATCCTCATAGATGATGGGGAGAATGAGTGGAAGCTGTAACTAGCGGAGGCCTTTATTAGCACGCATAATGTGAGCCGACACTAGCCTAGAGGTTAGAGAAATGGGCTGTGACCTGAAAGGTCGGCGCTGATGCAAATGTCTTCCATTGGTAAATTGTATGAAAAAATGTTTCCCCCTCACATTACCATTGCGGTGCCCTTGAGAACGATTCATAACCTTTGTTTTTTTGTTGTTGTAGCACCTTAGTTCCCGGCACCAGAACTCTGGGATATTCCCAGTTGTGAATCACTGGGCTTGTATGAATGTGGAGTGTTGATTGCAATTCTATAATACCATATAAAGACCTGTTTTCACCAGTTTCCCAACCCAAGATGACGTGATCCTTGATATACTGTAGGTTAACACACATTGCTATTCCTTTGCTTGAGGTTACACACTAGAGACTAGAAATTGTTTGACTGAATGTAGAGCTAAAATATCCCTATTACAAAGAATTGCCATTGATTGAAGAGAGAATCGAAATAAAATACGTAAAAAGACTACCTGTGGCGGCCAAAGTTGCTGGTTGCCTGTTCATTATCACTCCGGAAGATATGTATACAGTAAAGCGATTACAGTGAAATATGCCTTTCATGGGCCATCTGAGAACCACAACGGTACTGGCGCTGTGAACTAATGGTGCTGATTCTGTTGCACTCTTTGTCCTATGGCTGATGTCAGCAGACCTCTTCAGTAATTAACAGCGTTGGACATTGAGCGACGGTGCTAGTCGTTTTTCTTTTATACTACCCATAAATGGCACACTAATGGCTGAACTCTCAAATTGCTTTTTTTTTTTTTTTTTAATAAGAGAACGCATTTTGTCTCGTTTGAACGGTCTACACTTGAAATGGCTGTATTTATCTCATATTCGTTTTCTGAAATTAACTTGGTCTGTGTTCATGCTGTGGTTTTATCATCGTCTGCACCTAGCGACAGATGAGCCAGCATTGTTAATCTGATGCCTTATATCTATGATTTATTACCCAGGTCATCACTAACTTGGTGAAGATGGTTAAGGCGCGTGACATCAGACGACCCTTCTGTCCTGCAGGTCACTGGCTCTCACAAGAGGTCAACATCCGAGCAGATAAGGTAGCATGCCGTCAACGTAACTGATTTGTTTTTGTTTGTCCTTTTTTTTTTTTTTCTTTTGTTGTTCAAAAGTTCTGCATGCTTCCACTGGAGAAACTCTTCATGCTACATATCACTTCTCAACATAAAGCCTGCTCAATAGACTTTTGCCTCACCAGGTTACCCAGCTGTATGTACCTTCTGCTAGACATGTGTGGAGAACACGGAGAATGGGCCGCATAGGACCTCTGCAATCAACTCTTGACGGTACAAATTATGCAATACCTACAGAACACTGACAAAGCCATGAAAAAACTATTTACTTAAACTCCTGGTGGCTAGATTGAATTGCAGTAGTTTAGTGTAAGTAACTACTAATGAATAAGTTAGTAGTCAGTACTAGGTGGAGAAAGACTGGATTTGTGTAGCTTGGATTAGCAAGATTTTATTGATGGAAGTGAAAAATGGCTGCAATTGGAGATTTTATTTTATTTTGACAATTGTGCCAGTTCCAGACCTAATTCACATTGAGAACTTGAAAACCATGGTTGCATGTTTTAGGTACGCAATGTAAAAGTTATGGTTGTTTTCGATTTTATAGAATGGTAAAGAAAAACCATTCCTAACTATACAGAATGTTCAGATACATTGAACCCAAGACTTCACAGTACAGACTCAAGCTACTTCACTAAACCACAAATGCAAATTTATAGACTTGTAGAATGCTTGTTGAATCAAAGCCCAGGGAATCATCCCTTCGTACTATTTCAAAGTCACCTTCCAATTCATTTTCTGTGGCTTATGTAGCAGAAATGGAGCTATTAGGGTAGCAGAAATTGCTTGCTACAACTGACAAACCCAAAGTGATTTCTGCAATTACTGCAGGACTTGGTGTACTGAATGTCAGATGAGAATGACAGTGTAAGAAATGGTACAGCTGCGTGGCATGACCAAAGTGGCTGCCAATTTGCTAAATGATCCTGTGCAGCTTTAAAATGTACAAAACACCCCAAAAAGGGATAATATCTCTGGCATTTTTGACATACAATTGACTACAATAACTTTGTCCAGTTAGCAGCTCATTAACCCAGGCCAATCCGCTTCTGGCTCTACTTTTAGCTTTTCCAGGCTGCCGTGTGAAGCACGGTGTGAAAACAAGCTGATAACAATGTGTGTATGATCTGCCTAATGCCACTAACAGGCTGTATGGGATAAATTCAGTTAGTGTGAAAGTACCTGATGAGCCCAGCCACATCTGGTGACCGTGTTTGTCTGGCCTTTTCTCATTTTGTTAAATGGACAGGCCAGCGGCTGATAAATGAGCAAGATATTGACCATTTCGGGGCCTTATTTCTCCTCAGAGATGGAAACCTGATGGAGAAAATGCAGATCAGATTGACTAATTGAGCAGAATAATTGAGCTGTCGAAGGGAAGTGAGGGGGATGAATAGCTATTTAGCTGTTGTGGCAGTTTTTTTTGTGGGCTAAACGGTCGAAACCCAGAGTTTAATACAAAACAAACGTCGGCCTAATGGATCTAGTCAGGCAGGTGGATGGGCAGCTCACAGTTGACTTAATTAAATGTGTGTATTAGTGTAGGATGGTGAAGGGAGGATTGAGTTGTCTTTAATGACCGGCCTGTCAACAGGCATGGTAAGTTGTGCTCTCTGTCAACTGAAGGCAAGGTAGTAAGGAAAGGCTGTGCAAATTCTGTGTTGTATAGCAGCCAGCAGGAGTTTGGATGGAGTAACGGATGTGAAACAATAGAGACCTGGTGTCTGCAAGCATGCACCCTGCTTAAGTGCTCTGGAGCAAAATACTAATGAATGCTAGTATGTTGCAGCAAACGCTAAACTGTAACCTCTACTACATTCAAACAAAATACCATATTTTTCTTGCCAAGGCCCTGCCCAGATACTCCAAGAGTTCTGGTAAATGTAGATTTACCTGGTCATAGAAGGACCCACATAGCATGGAATACAGTAAGACCTGTTATTTTGCTGTGTTCTTTCTTCCCATATATAGTTGGGATGGAACCTCCTCAGCTGTCTGTGTCTGAGGAACGACACCTGGCCATCCTTACAGAACTTCCCTTCGTGGTTCCCTTCGAGGAGCGAGTTAAGGTAAAGTCTTCTAGTACATATGGATGAATCACTATATTGTCAAGTTGCAATCAATGGGTGAAGTATTTTAAAACCTCTTGTTTTAGACATAATATTTCCATATGTAGTTTAAACATGCAGAATACCTGAGCAAAGTTAGCATTGTCTCTTTAATCACCATAAATCTATTGTTAAATAAGTACTTGTTAGAGTTATTAATCATTGTGCTTTTTTTGGACAAAAAAAATACCCCATTTTCACTGGGTGAAATTAAGGCATTTTGAAAAAAAATATGTAAGGGTTTTCCCAAAACCAAGGACTATGAAACTCAACTCATTAATAACCACAATTGCAACTAAATTATTTAGCAGATTTATCCAAAGCAACAAACATTGAGTTTCTATCAATCGAGCATTAAAAATGGTATTCCAGTAATATTTGAGACCATTTATGTCACTAAGGTAATCAAGTGATAGCATTGTATTAAATGGGAATACATACAACAGCGCACGACATTCTATTGTTAGAATTCTAATTTCAAAGATAAATGAAACCAGATATCTGAATGTTATTAGTGAGTTTGCCGTTGACCCTGACAGCAGACTCCATTTGTGTCCTACAGATCTTTCAGAGGTTGATCTATGCAGACAAACGGGATGTGCAGGGAGACGGGCCATTCCCAGATGGCATTAACATGACCATCAGACGTAACTACATCTACGAAGACGCCTACGATAAGCTCTCGCCTGAAAACGGTACCAGCCTATATTACAAGAAGAGCGCCAACGTGTTCTTTCATGTATTTGGGGGGTGTAAATGTAAAGAGGCACCAACAGAATACACAGTAATAGCGGTGTTTGTCCCAGCACTTTGCGCATGAGCATAAATGCGCCATTGTGCATGTTAAACACTGTTATTGGAAAACCCTATTGCATTCTATAAAATCGTGATAATAAAGTTCAACGGACCTGACGGCATTAAATATAAAGGTTAGCGCGCTCGTCGTGCCGCGTATTGAATTTCGGTAAGGCATAATTGCGATTATAATGTATTGCACAAAAGCCTGACTCAATTATTTTAAGTCACCTCTTTTTGTCTTTGAATTTGAAAGGGCACTTTTGTCAGGCAATTTGATTAAAAAGAGCAGTCGGAGGCTTGATCTCCTGGTCTAAAGATGTGATCTATATCATTTATGTGTCTCTAAGTTATAGCCGCCTCGATTTATCGCCACGCATTAATTTTCCTGAAGCATGACCCCCCGTATGTAGTTTGATTTGAATACTCCTCAGGTCAAGGAAATGTTATTTGTCATATTTACTATGTGCTTTATTTCTTTTGCACTATTTTCAGATATGATAATTTTTCATAAATTGAAAAGGGTGCTTTTATGTAGCCTGGTTGTGTGATTCTAAATGTTCTTTTCATTGAGTACCCTATACAAAGTAGATGGTTAAAGGCCCAATCTGTTAATTCTTTGCAGCAGTGGTTATTTTGAGCATTACAAGAACACGAAGGCTGTCAACAATTGCGTTGTCATTCATTCTGTCGACCCCGTCTTACTTACCTTGCAGCTCCGGCTTTCAGTCTAGGCACCATAGCTCATACAGTTTGATAATAACTGTCTGGTCTTGAGTCAACATCCCTTGTAGGGCTTTTCCTTCTCACCAACAGTAGAATCATTTGAAAAGGGAACGTGTGTTGTTGTCTTTTTTTATGTTTTCCTCTGTGAGGTGGAATGCGTTAGACAAATACATTATGTCTATTTATTCTTGTTCCTTGATGACATAGTGTGACCTTGTCTGGCCCCACACCTATCACTGATTTGTAAGGTTTGAACAACAGCTGTCTGGCATGTTAATGCATACTGATTGAATCCCTAATTCAGCTTTCATTAATTATTAATGGAATACTTGCATTATATATGGCCTACCCATGGAACAATGTGTAAAACGCCCCACTGGTACCTGCAGTTTTTGACTGAAAATATAAGATTTGAATTTTAAGAACTGGCTTAGGTAATATGAGAAATAATTTCCGCAATTGTGTGTAGTTTTGTAGCTGTAGTTATAGAATTACTACTAATAAAGTAGATGCATAATAGGCTTTTAAGAATAGCATAGCTCCACTCTTCAATGTCAGGAATTTATGTCAGATTAGAAACTGAATGGTATTTAGTTCCCACAAGGACAGTCAAACAGCACAATGCATTAACTATATAGGGGTCGATAGGATTATAAACATTTATCACTTGTAGAAATTGAAAATACTTTTAGCCTCGTTTACCAGTTTTATGTATTGCGGAGATTTAAGACGGGACACTTTCTTTACTCTTCAACCAATCATTGTAAAATAAATGGGGAAGTCCAAAAAGGAAATCAATGAGATTGTCGTAATGTTTAGGCCGACTGCCATATTTATCAGGAGTGAGTGAAAATGGATTCAGAGTTTGTGGTGGCCATCAAGTTTACTGGACAATAAAAGTTGTTTATTCCTGTGTTCTTGAATCCATCTCTTCATTAATTCTCCCCCATTCATTATAGCCATTCCTAAATCTAGACCTGATACAAAAACCTCACCCTTGTAAAGGGGGGTATTTAACAACAAAAGCTTTTATCTTTTGTATGAATCTTGCTATTTTCAGTGTTATTTAATTGAAAAATGAGATTGTACTCATTATTTTGCCCGTTTTTTTACAAAATATTTTTGTAGAAACAAGGGTTTCAAATCTAACACATGCTCTTTTTGCCACAGAGCCAGACCTGAAGAAGAGAATTCGAGTGCATCTGCTGAACGCTCATGGTCTGGACGAGGCGGGGATCGACGGTGGCGGGATCTTTCGCGAGTTCCTCAACGAGTTACTCAAGTCGGGCTTCAATCCCAACCAGGGCTTCTTCAAGACCACCAACGAGGGTCTGCTGTACCCCAGCCCCACTGCAGAGATGCTGGTTGGAGACTCCTTTGCCAGGCACTACTATTTCCTGGGCAGGATCCTTGGAAAGGTAAGACTTAAAAGTCTGATTGAGTAAGATGAATACCTCTTCCACACCCTTAAAACTAGGGATGTCGCTATTAACTTTTTTTTGGTCCCCGGTCCCTACAGGAATTAGTTCATATTTAGTAGCCAATATGATCTTTTCTTTGTATAATTTAGTTATTAGACTTGAATAGCTCTGCTGTAACTGTCAACACATCAGTTCAGATGGATTTGTCTCCGCAATTAATTTTGAATATTCACAATGCCATCATTGTCAAGGGTACCTTTAGTACACAGGCTAACTCGTGTTTCATGGAATCACCGTTGATTTGAGTGCAACGTTAAAGGTAAGGACTCCAGACACAAAAGATTGTGAACCTGGAGCTTTATTAGACCTATGCGTAATTTTGTTGATGCCATTGTTTTCTGTCCGCTACTTGATGTCACCATTTATTAGAGCCTAATGTTTTTAAATCATCCTTAATGCATCCGCTGGTGATTGTTTATTGAGATGCCTTTTCGGTTTTGGGTAGGGGGGGTGGTCATCACAAGCGCAGAAGAATTACCTCATGACAAGCGGTTGCCTCTCAATTAGGACTTCCATTAGCCGATGATTCCTGCGTCTTGTTTGTGTAGTGATTGCATTTGGCCCGCACTAAATCAGAGAGCCTACGCAGACAGGACATAAATAAGCGGCCAAAGCACGTGGTAATAGCGTTTTGATCTGTTTCTACAGTCAGGAGCATCTCGAGAGTCCCTGGCTTGGCCCAAGATGATCCGGTGCACTTATCAGAACACTGTTACTCCTCTGTAGCTGCTCCACCTTCTCCCAGCCTCCCCCTTTTTTACTGTGCTCTCCACAACTAATGGTTCAGGCAATTAGACGCTAGGAAATTAATTAGAATTTGACTTTGAATTAACCCTACTTTAAGTTCCTCCTCCTCCATAAATATAGACGTTTGAGTGGCCATTTGAGAGGTGTATTGATATTTGTTTAGTGCCCCTTATTGCCGGGATAAAAGGCAACCGTTTATATAGATCGGGATTGCATCACCGGCGCTGCGGTGGGCGCAGCACGCGCTGTGGCTCGAGGGACGAGGCGGATTAATATAGTTAATTAATGTCTGAGGTGTGGCATTGTTGTGGGGTTGATGTATGACGGGCAGGAGGGGCTTGCCTTGGGTACTCACTGAAATGGGATTGAACATCTGAATAAAGGCCGGCCATCATCCTTCTTCCTGACTGGTCCACCCAGCTGACAAGCAGGAAGATTTAAGTCACAAATGGGGCCACATGGAAGCCCCACTACGTCCCACTGCTGCTGTTCTTCAGGCCTTAAGAGTACAAAGTACATTTTTAAACACCAAGATTGTTCTATTAAAACATTCTTTTGCCGTCACCTAATATGACTTCTTGTAGACAGTGTGTGGTCTATTAGGAGATCTCCAGACCCGGTCAACAGAGCCCTTTCCAAACTAGTTTTAAGCTCAGGTGGTGAGGAAAGTTAGCTCTGCACCCCTCCCTCCATGCTGTGCTGTCTTTACTCATTGATCTCTACCTGATAATTCCCTTTAGAGTGTAGGGCTGGTGCCCCTGATTGATAGTGATGCGTTTGAAAGGCATTATAATTTTATTGATTCTTAATGTTGTAAATTAGGGGATTTATTTGGCAGCTAACAGAATGCACCTGCAATGTCATTGGCATATTTTCCACCTGATGGTGCTGCGAATTGCTTTAATTACGTTGCCACGGCACTCACTTATATTAAAAGGCCCCGGCCGTGATAATTAATTCTTTCCAGCCCAAGTCATTTTGGCACAATTTCTGGCAATAAACACTCATAAATAAAGGAAATGGCATTAAAAAAAATAAGGCTACCGTTTTTTTTCTCTATATTATTGCTGCCTCTTCCGGGCACAAGTGTTATTGATAGGTTTCAAGGGGCTACACTGCATATGGTCTGAATTTAGGACCAGCCACGGGAGAAATGCTAAGTGGATTATTTTGCATAAAAAATAGACAGTGTTTGAAGTTGTGCAATTAACCTGTGTTTAGAAAATAGCTGTGATTTATGTGTGCGTGTGTGTTTAAGATGCATGCATTATGGAAATCCTCTAGATTTATAATCCATTTAGCTGATGCGGTCAGGGTTTTTAGCGCTATCATTTATAAAGACCTGTATATTTTAGTGCCACCAACGGGCACCTTTTTCGGACTATTCTAGTACATTAGCTTTAGGTTTTATGAGTCACCTGCTCGGCTGTGGATCTTAATGGCATTTAAGGTCAAGGTGAGGATTGGCATTTATAAAGTTTAAGGCGGCTGAAATCGAGGCCTGTGTGTTTTAGATAGATGGGTCCTCGTGTTCTGCCATTTTTCTCTTTGTCATGATGATGTGATCTTATCTTATCACATGATCCCTTGATATTTAAATGATGCATGGTTGATATTTTAAATCTTGTGTAATGCGTGTTTTCCTCAAGGGTTGGAATATGTACTTAGCAGCAGTAGGTATTGTTGTTGTTAGCCTGTTCATAATGAACATATTGAAAGCCTTGTAATAACCTATACTTACCTATACTGTGTTTAGGTGAATTACATGTGCATTTGTCATGTGTCCCTAGGCGCTGTACGAGAACATGTTGGTGGAGCTGCCCTTCGCCAGTTTCTTCCTGTCCAAACTCCTAGGAACCAGCGCTGACGTGGACATCCACCACCTGGCCTCTCTTGACCCGGAGATGTACCGCAACCTTCTGTTCCTAAAGAGCTACGAGGACGATGTCGAGGACCTGGGCCTCAACTTTACTGTGGTCAACAACGACCTAGGAGAGGCTCAGGTAGCTGGGAACTGGGGGGGGGGGGGGGCATTTCTATTCGCTCTTCCGTTTTTCTCTAGCGTGTAGTACGGGTGTCATGGTTCACAAGAAACAAAAGTCAACCGTGTGATCCGCCTCCCGCGGTTCAGTACACACACAGTTCCGCTTGGTTCGGCAAACAGACCGCCGGTGTTAGGACGGTGTTAAACAGCGTCGGTGTGAAAGCACCACTCGACAAGGGTAGCATGTGGCAATGTGACACTGAATGTCTTCTGAAACAAGCGTCTGTCTTGTCATTAAAGTCTAATACTCAGGAGGCTCTGTTCTGCTACAGAGCCGAGGATAGTCAGCTTAGAAGCTATTTTTTAACATGGACGGCAATGACCAGATACTAGTTGTTGTTACATGCCATCAGTACAGTCTGGGGTCATGTTTAAATCACTTTCAGATGGCATCTGTAATGTAGCCTAAATGAGGCCGAAGGGCTCAACATGAACTACAACTAGAACTAAAAAGAGCTCGCTTTTATGCAAAGTGACTTACATTGGCAGCGACAAGTATTTAGCAGTAGGTAGGAATTTGAAAGCTGGCTCAAGGATGCTTACAGGCGGGCTAGGTACGTCGGGGATCTGAGACCTTTCGTTTGGCTGTCAACCCCTCTAACCTGTAGCCTATCCTGCCCCATGCACCACAATATAGTGGTGCTGTCTGTAAAATATAACGTGTTACAGCAGCTATGGCAGCTATGGAGAGCTAGAACTAAGTATATGCGCCCCCATTGTGTCCATAGCTGTTTGGTTTTGAATTGATTTATTCCCAATACTCCTTTACTGGAAAGGAACTGGACCGTCATAGGCGCTACCTTTTTGAATGATTAACCTGTACTGTTCCTGTCTCCCACATTCAATACATCTCATTCACTCTCCTCCACTTCCTCCTGTTGGCCCTCTCTGTATGCCGTTAATAATTCATTTGGCTCAAGATGGACGCGTATTCAGTGCAGGCAGAGATAAAGCACATCGCCCCTCGGCCCCGCCGCTACTGTTGACCGTTCCACCTGCCCGTACTCCGGCAATTATCACACCACACGCCTGACAGGCGCACCTAGCCGCTCTTTAGCACGTCCGCTTCAAAGCTCAACACTGCGTAGATGACACACGGCACTGAGTCACCGGGCTCTGGACCGGCACTCTGACCCCCAGCCCCTTGTTTGCTCAGGGCTTTACACTCCTTATTAGCTCTTCCTCAAACAACGGCCTAAAATGGCCGCGCCACAATGCAGCCCTCCCCATTGCAAATAGGCCATCGCAAACATGATAGGGAAAACAATTTGAGAAAGATTAGGCACACACCCGGGAGCAGTCTGCCCTGCATCTGCCCTCGCCAGATAGCCAAAGCAAGCAAGATAACGTTTCTAATTCTCTTACATTAACACATAATCAGAAACCGTACAGCAGCAGCCATTACCCGTCACCAGTACTCCGTGAAGTAAGAGGTGTTCTACCTGAATTAATGTAGTCTATATCTAAGAGGTAAAAGACCAGCCCTCTAATTTCTTATGAGCTCCAACATCTTAATAGTTTTAATGTAATTGGAAGGCACTATAATTCATCCATTACCAGGCTCTGGGAATGAAGTTAAAGAGACCTTTGAGCACAACTGATTCAGTGCTGAATCCTCTAAACCCAATGAAACGGGCCAGTCAAAGAATCCATGGCCAAATTAAAATGGACCAGATGTTCAAGGCACAGACACAGGAGCTTGTCCAGCAGCACACATACACTCCCGCTGAGTGCGGGGCGGGGACATATTTTAAATATCTCCAAGATTGATTAAATTTACCTAGCACAAAAACATTTACTTTTGGTTCGAGGGCATCTGGGCTGGTGAATACAATCCAAGGATAATGGAATATTTCAAAATGAATGTTAGCCACTTTCTTATTGTGATATGGTTCCTATCAGATTAATTGTCTTAAAACACAGTCAAGCAACTTTAGAGCTTGACTTACGCATAGGTCTAAGTTTACATTTACTTTATTCAAGTGAAACCGCGTGGAACCACTGTAGTCACCTTTTCCTTTGGGCCTTTTCTGCCCAGGTGGTCGAGCTGAAGCCGGGAGGAAAAGATATCACCGTGACCACAGCCAACCGGATCGCGTACATCCACCTGGTGGCCGACTACAGGCTGAACAAACAGATCCGACCCCACTGCCTAGCCTTCAGACAGGGCCTGGCCAACGTAGTCAACCTGGAATGGTTGCGCATGTTCGACCAGCAGGAGATCCAGGTAATTGTACTCGTGTGTTTGCCTTTCGCTTCTAAAGAGCCAGATCCTTGTGTCAACTTAAAACTTAAAATCGCAAAAGGCTTCAACCCCTCTCGCTTGTTTGCCGTAGGTGCTGATATCTGGGGCCCATGTCCCTATTTGCCTCGACGACCTGAAAAAGTTCACCAACTACTCAGGTATGAGCTCATGTTGGAAAACATGTCTTTGATGATTGTAAAGAAAAAAAAATGTCTGGGCTCAGAAGACTCGATATCACCGCTCCTGTTTCAACACCGTTTTAACCATGTTTAGTGTGATATTACAATTGTACCGCACATATTTGCAATAAGACGCAGTGATGGAACCGCAGTGATGGTCTGTTTCTTTTCATGTCTTCTAGGCGGCTACTCTGCCACCCACCCTGTCATCCTGATCTTCTGGGTGGTGGTAGAGGGCTTCACAGACGAAGAGAAGCGCAAGCTGCTTAAGTTTGTCACGAGCTGCTCCAGACCACCCCTGCTGGGCTTCAAGGTGAGGGTTGAACCGAAGTTCAATCCTTCTCTCTCCCCCTCCTGCCGACTTGTTTTCTCCCCCCTCTACCCCACGCCATCCAGTGTCACAGACTCAGACTCTGCTATCGCAAAGTTTACCCAGCAGTTAGACAAAGGTCAGACGCGAAGGGAGTGTTCTCTCTTAATAGGCATGTAATGGAAATACCTAGACTGATAACGCCCCTCAAATGATCATTTTCAAGTTAACACACGATATGATTGGGGGCTGTCTGGCAAGGCCTTATCGCCTTCTACTGCCACTGTTAATAGTTCATGACCTTCTTGTGTAGACCGACTCTATTCTGAAGCTGGGCCTGCGAGGGCTTGGCCAGAATCCTTGGCTGGATAAATATTGCTGTTTCAGATCCCAGTAGCAGGTTGAACGTTTGAACTTTTGCCTTCTATTTGACATGGCTGGGGAAAAAAATGAAGAGTAATTTATTTTTTGAATGGATGAAACGGGAAAATCTAGGCCTGCTTAACATCCCTTTAGCGTTGCTGAATCATTGTTGCTAAACTGTTATTTCTGAAATGTTTTCCTAATAGGGAGCCATTCCACTATCTCCCTGACTTGATTTGTGAGACACTGAAGTATTTTGAGATTGGAAAAAAGGCAGAAAGTGTGGCCGTAAGCCATTAGGAGTTTTATGTCCCTTACTTAGTATAACCAGAAGCTGTAATCATCATATGATTGGTTTTTACTACTCTCTATAGCTGTCATTAGTTAAGAAGACGTAATTGCTGGTCTGTGATAGAGGGAGGGGCCCAAACTCTCTTTAAAATGCTGTGCTATGGTTCCTTAGGAGGTACAAGAGTTGCCTTCTCTCCTCATTTAATGAATTTGACTTTGGGAAAAGTGTGGCCACCCCCCCCCCCCTTCCCCCCTCCCTCAAAATCTCCTTCATGGGCTGGAGAGGGCGGTAATTCGCAGAGGGAGCGGCCCTCTGACCTGGCCCTCAGCTTGTGCCAGCTAAGCCTTAATTAGCTGTCGTGAAAACGGCCCAGGATTCATTAGAGGAGAAATAGCTGTCAGGAGAAGCCATTTAAAAAAGATGATGGAAACTCAGTTTTTTCCAAAATGATCACTCTGGTAATGGCACTTTCTCAATAAGCAATGATGGTTTAATACGGTAATTGTCAGAAAAATGGGGTCTTTACGGCAAAGCCCCTCTAGAGCCATTTAATCGGGATAGTATGGCTGCTGAACTATACCCACTAACTTTAAATAGCAGGATGAAATCAGGGGATAGGAGCTGAATCTCTGGCTCGACTTGTGATTGAAACGGTTAGTGTCATAGTGTACAGATGAGGTAGCCTTATCTCAAGTTGGCTCCTTTTAAAAAAAATAAATAAATAAAAAAATAAAAAATACTAGACAACATGAAATTACCGTTCCTTCAGCATCTCATTCAGAGGTCAAACTGATGGCTGGCATCCCATTCACTACCTTTCAAACGGTGAGCTGATTCCCTAAATGTATCCTTCAGCTGAATTAGCCTCATGCCTAATGTCTGTCTTTTACCATTTATCCCCTTATGGAACATGACATTTATTGCTTAATTGCAATTGCCTTGGATATTGTTAACATTACTGACGTCGGTTGATTCCCATCAAATTTTTTTCGGCCTGTTATAATATGCCCTGTTGAAAATCCTGTCTAAAAGGCATGGAGTGTTCCGCTGTTTCCCAATCTGTGTCCACTGTTTTTGTCATGCGTCTATTTAGGCCTATCTGACATAAGAAAAAGAGATAGTCTGCGGCAATTTTATTATAGATTCCAAATGCTGCCAACTGGTCAGATACACAGTACAAAGACACTTCCCTGGTGAATGGAGGTAGCTCTTTACGACAAGCTAATAGGCATGGGAAATGCAGTCTTTTTTTTCTGTTCTCCTCACAGTGCCTTTAAAGTCCCAGTACCACCAGGTGAGTTAATGTGACCTCTTCTCAAGACTATGTGGGTGTGGACAGGCCCGTCTGATTGACATCTCCCCGACTCTCCTATGTTAATTGTGTTGCACGGGGACACCAACGACACCATCTTTATGATTGATCCAACTTGAGACCTGAGACGAGGCTTAATCATCCAGATAATTGTATGTGGTTGTACGGGGACATTAGCATCTTCCCAGACTCTCTTAACGTGTCCGGTTGTGCTTCCAGGAGCTGTACCCGGCATTCTGCATCCACAACGGGGGCAGCGACCTGGAGCGACTGCCAACCGCCAGCACCTGTATGAACCTCCTCAAGCTCCCGGAGTTCTGCGATGATCAGCTGATGAGGAACAAGCTGCTCTACGCCATCGAGTCCTCGGCCGGGTTCGAGCTCAGCTGAGAGGACGGAAGGCGACTCACAGACTCCATGCCAACAGAGTGGCCTAGGAAAAGACTGCTTCATGAGTGAGAGCAACGATGCACTGACCTGCCTGATTCACTGTGTGTGAAAAAGCCCAAGGGTGATGCAGGGATCACCCACAGACTGATTTATAAGGGGTGCAAGGATAAAGGGGATGGGAAATTAGTTTTGTTTTTTTAATTCTAATGGCTTTTAAGTAATAATTTAAATGTGTATTCCATTGACAAAACACTTTAAATCGATAGCTGAACCCCACAGGGGTGCCAAGTGCAAAATCGAACCAACAAAAATTTAAATAAAGATCTCCATGGCAACAATAGCTAGTTTGTGTAATATACCATGAATAGCAACCACTGAGTCTTTTCACCAAAAATTGAGAGGTCTCACATACATAAGTTAGCAACAGTTAGCAGGCGGGAACAAACTGCAGGACACTGTAGCCACCTTGTGGTACGCCAAGGGCTCTGGAGGCAGAGATGCTATTACGTATATCCCCATTTTAATTTCAGGTCCCTTAAAATGATATTGATCTTTGGTAATAGAATGTATAGCTTCCTTAACTTAAGTTCAACCGCCATTGGGTTTTTTCTGTCTCTACTAACTAGTCTACGAATTCTGTTAGACCAATATTGAGGAAACAATTGTCTTGAGGAATCTTGTGAAGACCAGAAAATGCTTTGATAAACGTGTTAAAAGTATGTTTTTAAGAAACAATAGAAGCCAATGGTGGTTTGGAGGAGAAAAAAATATGAATTTAGTTCATTAAAAACATCCCGGACTTGTGGACTAATGAGCTACTGTAAGAAAGCTATGCAGTCAACAGTTTCACTAAAGTTCAATGTCTCTTTAAGTTTTTGTAGTTTCTTCAAGTAAGCTAATAATTGTAATGTATTATAACCCTACTATAAACATGTATTTGTGTGGGTACAGTATGTCTTGTCACAATTGACTTGACTAGAATGGGCAAAAAAAAAAAACTATTACACATAGCATTATGGAATTGTGAATATGTATATGTTTACAACTACTCTTGTATGATCCAATTATTCAATATTTGTACAAGTTTGTTTCACTGTCCTTTGTTTAGTAGGTGAAGGACTCATGTTTTCACACGTGCTTGCTAACGTGAACAATGTATTCCTGCAGCCAGTGCCCAACGGTTTGCTCTTGGAGAGCAACAGCTATGTCCAGTTGATAAAAAAATTATGATTGATCAGTGTACCGATGGAGGGAGAGACTATGTCGATATGAATAAACCTCCATTCTTTTGCATTTTCCCTCTGTAAGTTTATTTTCTTGTTGGTTGTAATTTACAGTAATAGCCTGGACATAAAACAGTGCTTTGTGGGGAAAATCTGCTGAATTTTATGGCCTCTGACATATAATTAAAGAAACATCCAGTTAAGAAGCACTGAGCACAACTATTCTGGCCTTGGGATGCATTATCGGCCTGGGCACAAATTAAGATTGTGAGCGTTTGTGATAAATCTGCCTGCCCTCTCATGCTGCGCAACCCAGGAGAAATCCATCCCTCTCTGGAACGATTCCATTTCTCCATCCACCCCCCATCCCCACGCATATGAAATGGCCAACTACTGCCCCCTCACTCATTGCAAACTCCAAACCTCATGTATCCAATGGGACGGGAGTGCTCAAAGTGGTAATTTGGTCTTAAAAACCCTGCCTTGTCATCAGAATAGATTTGTCTCAATTACTAAGAGATTTATTTAAGACTATTACCTTAGATGATGATGACAGAGTTATTATAGAATCATATGAATCATTTGGTACCTGATATACTTAAGCTTGTACAGGTCTTAAAGTGCTAAATTAAGCTTTTAACCTTATTTATCTTAATGCAGGTTAAGAAAACAACAGCCTCTCCAGATGCAGGAGTGCTCCTTTTCAAGACTTTTTAGTCTTTGCCATTGGCTTTTCATGAAGCAAGTTGAAAAAAAAAACTACATATTTATGTAGTATTTTTTTATATATAATTGTTTTTTTTTTTTTTACAACTTGCTTCATCCATCTATCAACATCAACTGAACATCTGCTCTGTAAACATTAAACTTTCACATCAAATTGTAGTCTTTAATTTGAAATCTGAAATCTGAATTAACAATTGAAACTGCATTAAAGAGATACATTTCCTTTACATTCTTTTTTACATATGGCTGGCTCATCTCTCATTAAGGCTGCAAAAAGAAGAAGGCGTTTATATTTGTTTTCTTACACCTGTGTCAGTGTAGTGCAGTCACATCTTTATTTAGCTGTATCAATTTTCTTACCCAACAGCTACAACATCTTTAGAAATTGATCACTATGGTCTTATATGCATGCCTATTAACAATATAACATTGTATAGTACTGTCCGCCCTCAGGGGGAGAAGCGCGCTGTTTACTACCTATACATCAGTTCCATCTAGCGGCCAAAAGTTGAAACTACATATAAAATATATTATTTTTCGGTAATATTATGTCAATAAGCATAGCGCCGTGTCGTGTTACGTTATAGCAGTTTTCTACTCACTACTTATGGTGCTTGCTGGTAACTCGGCGGAAGTTCACTCTAACAGATTACCTTAGTTGTCTTTGCACACATTGGTTAGCTTGATCTGATTAGGGTTTAATAATTTTCAATGATATTTGGAACTTGCTGGTTAATTAATAATTTTTATTTGAAGTGCTATTTATAAATTTTGTTTATCTCGTTTGATCTGTTCTTTCCTTTGGGGAGGGTATGCCTGTGTATAGTTACCCTGCTAGCGGTTGCAGTGGATCACTGCAATTTGTATCGTAGTGTTCAACATTCACCTGTTGCCCTGACGGTTGTGTGCGTGTGTGGCAGTAGGCTACCTAATTTTCTTTACTCAATCTATGGTGTTCTTAGACCCATTGTGCTTTGAGGCACAGCAGGTGTGCCATCTACTGGCTCAGGAGTGTTATTGCGTCCCACACCAGATTAAACTCTATTCCAATGTATGTGGTGTGGGACGCAATACCACTCCACCGCTGTAGTGGAGTATCTGTAATAAACAGACAAATTAGCCATATTTTCACATGTGACAATGACAATATGGCTACTATGACATGCACAGGACAGTTAGCTACCACGCTACCAGTCCAGCTGCACCTGCTTTCTAATGTACTAGTCGCCTACACCTTTTCTCACATAAAGAAACAACACATTTGAAACAGGAAGAGAAAACACATGGGTGTCTGAATTGAATAGGCCTACTTAAAATTCATATAACAAGTTGGAAAAACTAGTTTTACAGGAACAAAAAACATTTCTTCCCACAGAAAATACAGGTAAGTGTTATGGTATATGGGCCTGCCCGGAACAGGCTGTGTTGGTATGATAATAGCCTGTGATAATGTAATAATTGTAGATTTCCAATACGTGTAATGCAGTTTTACACACTGACTATTATGCAGCTTCCCCTAATGGTGATCTCATGGCGGCATGGCCACCATTCAACTAAATACCCTAATGTAGGGAGTAATCTAATGTGTTCTCTGTAGTGCCGAACAAAACAAACAGTAGGTTTGAAAGTTTGTCTTCAATGATAATATCTCATTTAACGTTCATACTAAAACATTAACTACTGTAGAATATGTTCAACTGGCCACAGGAGATGGGCTTCCGGTATCAGCGTTTATTTCATGTCCATAAATCACAACACACAAATACATTTTGCAGTAGTTTGCATTTGTTTCCATCTAAAAAGGGGTAAACGTTCTTCCTGTCTAGCCTGTAAAAAGAGAAAATCTTAATTCACAAGTTTTATTTGGCTGATTAGATCGACTGTACACTCGGTCTGAAGTTATAATGCTAAATATACATATAAGAAAGACTGAACAAGCAGTGTGTGCACCGGCCCACACCTGACCAAGTTCAATCATCCGCATGGACTCAAAACACCTTGAGTGGACCGGGACTTCAACAACTCCTTTAGACAGGAAGAAAGTGTTCCCCTCATAGGTAGCACTTTCTGGGTCACTGTAACAGGCCTGTAGGCTCCCCCCACTGTAACAGGCCTGTAGGCTCCACCACAGTGACGGTCCGGTCACTGTGGAAACCTCAGTACGGCCTGCCTCCAACGGCGGCAAGGATCTCCTGTCTCTCCGCTGCAGTGGGCATGTGTGGCTTCACACCGTCTCTTCGCCTCGGCAACATTACGTTGTGCTACACAGACAATGAAAAAGAGTTTATTTACATTTACATTTTCAGCATGGCGTGCTATGAAGTAGAAAAATAAATTAAATAAATAAATCGGTGTCCGAGGTACCGAGATGAATTCTGAAGAGTGAAGATATTAGAATTGAGATATTATTTAATATTCAATTGTGTTAAATAGCAAGACAAAGACAGCAATGTATGTTTTTGCATAACAGAAGCACAAAGGCCACTCCCGTCTCAGACAGTAGATTTCAGTCTTGCATTTACATGTGATATTGTCACTTGACATTTGTATCCCAAACCTATTGTCTGTTTTCCTGTGCCCCAAAACAGGCTGAACCCTCACTCCAACCACTTGGTGTGGCAGCTTCCCTTTCATTCATTTGTTTAGGTAGTCTATTCAGCTTTATTCAATTGTCTAGGTGTGTCTAGTCATTTTCCCCCCCAAACCTTAGTGGCCACACCTCAAACCAATGACGGCTCACCTTACCTGTGACTATGACCCTCCCCGGTTTACTTTGAATCCTTACTATTTAAGGTTGCGTCTCCTATTGTTTTTCAGAATGAATTTTAGTGGAGCATTGCTAATGCGAAGCTAACGTCTTCTCCCTTGTGCGCACATTGTATTTATCGCATTGTTATTAATAAACATGTTTCTTGATTTAGCACTTTCAAGTACAGATTGGTCTTTAGTTTGTCTATTTATATTTTTACCAGCAAGAGGTGGGTTTTAAGTCTCCTGCGGAAGATTGATAATGATTCTGCTGTTCTGACCGCTGCAGGATGCTCATTCCACCATTGCGGCACCAGGACAGAGAAGAGTCTGGACTGGGCTGCGCGACTCTTACGCACTGATCGTAGCGACGGAGGTGCCAGTCTGCCAGTTGAGGTGGTAGATCTAACTGCTCTGGCTAGGGCTTTGAATCTTACCATAGCTTGGAAGTAGAGCAGGGCTGTTCCTTGTGCTGCTTTGTAGGCCAACACTAATGTCTTAAATCAAATAGAGGCTGAGCGGGGAGCCAGTGAAGGTCTCAGGAAAAGAGGGGTTACATGGGAGAACTTAGGTTGGTTAAATACTAGACGGGCTGCTGCATTTTGGATTCGTTGTAAGGGTCTGGTAGCAGAGACCGGTAACCCAGCGAGTAGAGAGTTGCAGTAGTCTAGACGTGAGATTACTACAGCTTGGACTAGGAGCTGTGCTGCTTCGTTTGTGAGGAAAGGCCTTATCCTTCTGATATTGTAGAGGGCAAATCTACAGGCTCGGGTCGTTGCGGCAATGTTGGCTGCACAGGACAGTTGATTGTCTAAGACAACTCTGAGGCTCTTTGCAGTTGGACAGGAGGACACTGAGGTGTTCTCAAGGGTAATGGACAGGTCCATTTGGGGGCAGTTCTTAGCCGGGAGGTAGACTAGCTCTGTCTTTTTAAGGTTGAGCTTGAGGTGATGCGAAGACATCCAAGCACTGATATCAGCGAGACAATTAGAGATTCTGGTTGAGATCTGCGTGTCAGATGGGGGGAATGAGAGGTAGAGTTGGGTGTTGTCAACCTAGCAGTGGTAGGAGAATCTGTGAGAAGAGATTACAGAGCCAAGAGATCTAGTGTACAGTAAGAAGAGTCTGACTCTAGCCGCTTTAAAAGGCAGCTGGGACTAAACCTGTGGTCAGGGAGGAGTTGATCAGGGATGTGAGGAATGGTAGGATGTCATTAGAGATGGCTTAGAGAAGAGATGTAGATATAGGGTTAAGCGGGCAGGCAGTGGCCCGGTTGGATACAATCAGTGTTTTCATGTCTTCTGAGGAGAGGGCAGAGAAAGTGTTTAAATTATCGACAGGCAGCGTGGGAATAGAAGGGATAGAGGGAAGTGCAAAGGATTGGCTAATGTCTTTAACTTTTTTTTTTTAATACACGACTTAAAGAGCTTGGCCCATGATCCCTGCAGAGACCTGGTTCCCCGGTATCGATTAATATTAGGTAGGGAATCCCATGTAAATGATCAGCCCCAGAAGCCTGTGCAACTCCTCTGGGTCACACCATCCCATGCCCCTGCACTGTTTGCATACGACGTACTACTAAGTACAAGCTGACACCCCTTACGTTAGTAAATCTACAGATATCTGAGACAATGGCATGAGTAAAAACCTCTATTTCACGCAGTGTTTTGGTGGCAGTCTGCACTGCCCTACGCACGCCACCTAAATCTACACCCAAGGGACGGCACGGAGTGAACGGTATTCGAACTGGTGCTTCTGTTTCCCCATCGGCATAGGGATTTTTTGGACTATACATTTGGAGAGGATTTTAAAATATTTCATAACTGAATCAAGATTACTATATGTACTTTACATCATTTAATAGAAATAGGTCCTTCTGATTAAAATGGTATGTATATCTCATTGATTGTATGTAATATACTGAAGAAATAGTTTTTTTTTTTGTGAGACGGTCATCCAGCACCGGAAAATGGAATTTTCCACACGGGCATGAAAGGGTTTTAAATGTGTCATCTCAATCATGATTGAAGATAGAGGCCTACAGTTTACCACAGTTCTCCATCTTCCAGTCCTAGATAAATCCTTACACTGAGTCATTACCTTAACCCATGCCTCTTTCCTACAGCGCCACCTATAGGCAACATGTAAATAATCATTGACCAATGAATAGCAAATGGGAATCTTTAATTAAAGACTCACAGGTCGCAACATATGTACGGTACTGCCCCCAAGTGGTTGAACGTAGTGTTCATAAATGCTGTAACTTGTGACGACTCCAGAGGCGTCTTCTGCCATAAGAACGACATTTCTCCGTTGCTTGTGCTGCCTTGGGGGTGAAGATTTTCTCCTGAAGCCTGAGTTGCCGTCACCACCACAACTATTTGTGTAGGCCTACAAAGAACATTTAATTGGGGTAAAGCATCTCTAATGAGACAAGCAACGGACAAGAAAACCATTCAAATTATTATTTATTTAATTTGAATGTATTATTAACGACACCCAATAGCCTAATATCTGTAATTGTAATGCTGAAGCGAAACCTAGTCCAAAATTACACATTATTAATTTTGAACTAGTTGAACTAGTCATTATAGTGATTAGTGATTAATATACGTATATTCTCGAATTGCAGCTGCTGTAGTCTTCTGAAAAGTGAAATATTTATAAATAACGTCCTCCCCATACTGTTACTGCGTTTGCTCCAGACGCATTTCACGTTATTGCCACTAGATGGCAAACTAGGTATATATGAAACGCTTCACATCAGTGGGTTTCCACCACTTTGTACCTGCAGTCTACTACACGGTACTACAGCCCGACGTCTTAGTAGAAAACATATACAACATAGTATGACAGATATAAAAAAATACATCAAATGCAAGGAAGACCTTTCTAATAAATTAGCTATAAGACTTTACGACCCATATGTGTTCATTCATTTGTCAGAATAGGCTATATGACTACACAAAAAAACATTTTAGAGTTGTCTGCTTTTCCATTAAACCCACCCTCTGTCAGCAGTGGTCGTAACCCCATAATTTGGAACGAGAGAAGAAAAGCACGGTTGCTCAAACGCACTCAATCGCGCCCTAATCCGACTGTGCGATGCGATGGGCGCTTTTTATTTAATTACCTTTATCGTGAGGACAAGCGGTGCTTAATCTGGTGCAGTTAAATCTCAAATTCCCCGACGTAGGCCTACACGACTCGTGCACCTACTTGCCCACCCTTGCCTGCGGTTGCGCAAACGCTATAAACTTTACGGTATTTCTCACAGTGCGCAGTGTGTGTTTGACCAGGAGCCCACGGTTTTTTGAAGGCAGGGCTAACAACACCAACAATAACGCGTCTGGGAGCCGTAGGTCTACCACGATGCATTACATTTTGTACGTGACCTACCACACGAAAAGCCGAAGAGAGGCGCCGCGCTCGTAGGACGCGTAGCCTATTTGCGTCAACATATGTGCGCGTAGGTTTTCTGTGAATGGACGACGATAGCACAATATTTCGCAATCTGTTTTGCTTGCAGTTTTATGGCGCGCGTGGTCTGGACTATTTTGTCTTTATCCAGTTCTTCCCGTGACCATCGTATGACGTCCGTAGAGTTGTATGATTAATGGCATGCAATAACAAAAGGGTGTGAATCTCTTCCGGCGTTGAAACTGTCTGAAAAGGCGCCCTGGGCTGATTAATGTCCATTTCTCTCCGCAAGATGCGTTGAGCGCCACAGCCCTGAGCAAGACGTGTGGGGTTGCCGAGTATCCTTCGCTGCGCAGACGGAGACGCCGTCTGCTCCGCCGTTACACTCGACAACAAACGGGGCCGCCGTCTGAACACACGGAATAAAATGACTATGTCCGTCCCGGAGAGGAATTCGGGATCCGAGGGGAAGGAGGAGGAGAGCGAGGATGAGAGTGAAATACTGGAGGAAAGCCCTTGTGGTCGCTGGCAAAAGCGAAAGGAGCAGGTCAGTTTACGTGTGCGTGTGTGCGTGTGCGTGCGCGTGCGTGCGTTCGCGCTGCTGCGCACATGCTTTTCAGTTTCCCCCGTCTGTTTTATTCTAAGCCCGGGAGAGCGAGATGTTGTCGATGGACGAGAGACGTTTCTACAGGCTGGTCTACCCAATTTGGCTTCAGTAACAACCTTGCCAACTGACTGAACGTCTCTCTTATGGCGCTATAACATGATACTGTACAATCAAGGAGCTGGAACGGAGAAACCAAGCCATGGGCACTGTGGGCCCAATGTGTGTTGTCAAGTTGCCTCGGTTTGTAGAGTGGAGTTTTGTTGCGTTTTATTTAAGGTAGAGCTATATGCTATTTCATTAAACACTACAACAGTTTGATTGCCAGGCCTACTACCAGTAGCTAGTAGGCTAGAATACAGTAAGGACTATGATACGTTTTTGCAGACACAGTGGTAGGCTCATGTTTTTCCGAAGCAATGGATGTGACAAAGACAAATGATTCAATATTTTTTTTCCCAACGTCATCCGGAGAACTTAATAGGCCTACTGAGGACGTTGACTGGAGGGTGAGAGGGAAGGTCAACACCCCTCATGCACAAAGACAGTAGAACGGCGTTTTTATGAATGGAAATCCGAGAAGGTTCCTTTAGAACCCCTGTAGTTGTGCTGAGCTAAGCCTATAGCTAGCCCGCTGATGGATAGGAAACACAATACAATAGATCTGATAGACTCCTGGTTAAATGAACGTAGCCTATGCAGGAGAAACACCAGTCGCGGAATCGCAGCTGATCGTGCGATGGCGGAAAGTGACTTGTGAACGGGTGTACAGTGGTGGAGCAGGGGTGCGCCTCCACACACAGACTCCAGATAAGCCTTCAGAGTTTAAGTTAAAGGTTATCTCTGTGTTGCACACGGAGCCTCTTCCCAGCTGCCTTCCGTGTTCCGTGGCACAGACGGACACAAACACCCACAGAGTGTTTTTCCACACATTGATTACCCGTCAGGGTGCCTGTGTTAATAGCATGTCAATCATGCCTCATGCCATCAGTGATGGCAATACCCAAACATTTATCAGGTCATTCATATTTCTATTTCGCTATTTGATATTGATATTAAACAATACTGCATGTTCACTTCTGTTACAGTATTTCCATATTTAATCTCTCCCCTGACACAGGACAGGGGAAAACCACCTTTATTCCCTCGCTGTTGTTTGTGAATTATGAAATGAAAGGCATGCGACGCTCTTGTTGCGTCACCCCAGACAGCCAGTGTCAGCACAAACCCTCATATGTACCATATTGGAGGCCAAACTGTAAGCTACACCATCGCAATCTTATCTTAGCTACAGCATAGCAGGACACTCATTGGTCGAGGTGTTTGTGCGAAACTTCAAAAACACATGCCTCTCTATCACCTGAGTAGACACTGGCTCTCCCTCCTCTCTACCCCGCCTCGACAGAGCTCCTAGGCTCACATCATTCGCTACCCCTCCCCTCCCCTACTTAAAAAAAAAAAGAAAAGAAAAATGAAACTGTCTTCTTGTGAAATCCGTGTTGAAAGAATGCATCTGTTGCCTAGTTTGTCCGGCGGGCACGGGTGTGTCAACGCACAGCAAGTAAATGAAGTCAGTGGGGCAGAGGTCACAAGGCGCACAAGACACGTTTCATATTCAGCTTCCATATTAAAGTGAAGGCAGGCTGCCCAGGGTCCCGTGGTCCATACATACAGTACGCGTTACTGGTGACTTGCTCAGGGAAAGTGCAGGCGGGAGTTAAGTGGCGTATTTCATAATCGGGTCGTCCGGACTTCGACCCACAGAGCTCTCATGGATTTTTTCCAAGGGGTCCTGATGGTCTTATAGGAGAGCTTTTAGCTCAGCCTCGTGTGAAATGGCTTTCTTTTCACACACTTTCTACGGTTTCCTTCCCATAACATTGTAGTAGTAACAAAGTTTTTTAACATCACAATAAAAGTTAATGTAAAGTCTGTTAATGCTAAATTCCACGGTTTGTTCTCCTCTACGATTCAGTCTGGAAACTCTCAATTTGAGATTGTTGTTGTGCAAATATGTGTCAATCAAATCCGAACCAGAACCAAAGCACCTAGAAGCAACATTAGAAGCAACAAACTCAACATCCAGTCTGCATAGCGAGCTAACCAAACAGCTCACAGCTACTTTCACCATCAAAGAGTATGTGCCACCAGCAAGCTAGGTAGTCTCTGCTGTGGGATGGGCAAATGTGAAAAAAGCCACCTAGGAGCCATGACTACGTGAACTGAGAAGTTTGCCATTGGAGCCCAACATGTTACAATGACTGATTTCTAATACTGTAAGACCCGGAATCGCAGCAACTTCTTATAAAACGGCGGTCTTAAATCTGCACTAAACTCAAATGAACAGAACATGGTTGGAAAATGACATGATAGTCATTTTCCAAGATAAGTTATCTAAAGTTACCCAGGGTTGCCGTCGCTTGTAAATGGATGGAGAGAGATGGAGAAAGCTGGAGACAGAGGTCCCAGGACGCAGGGGGGTGTGCGTAAGAACTGCCGAGTTCTTACTGTGGCGAGAAGTGATGGAACGTACGGGCCACAGCGTTCGCGATGACACAGACTCTTAATGGTAGTAGTCAGCCTAGTGTTCCAGACCTGGCTTTTATATACGCGGTAAGGCGGCGTTTCCCAGCCCTCTCCTGGAGCAGCCCTTGTCCTGCACCTGTTAGACCTCTCGCTGCTCCAACACCGCTGACTCAAATGATCGGCTTCTTATTGAGCAGCTGCAGGAGTTCATAACTTGTCGGAGCTAGCTGTACACCGCACAACATACATCGCCTGTAAATTACACTTACAATTACCATTTAGCAGACACTTTTATCCAAAGCGACTTACAATTACATGGTGCTATTACATGGAGCAGGTAGGGGTTAGGCAT
>JAOEHI010000013.1:3637755-3650091 GCA_025447815.1 Percopsis transmontana
CCCCCCCCCCCCCCCCCCCCCCCCCCCCCCCCCCGCCCCCCCCCCCCCCCCCCCCCCCCCCCCCCCCCCCCCCCCCCTACCCAGAGCAAGATCTCAATATTAGTGGTATTTATTCCTTTTGTTTTATGGGACCATTCTACTAAGACCACAGTGGTGTTTTTTTTTTTGTTTTTTTTAATATCTATATTTTTTAATTGTACTTTACAATTCAGCCGAATGCACTTAAGCAGGTTGATTTTGATTCTTTTTTGCAAGGGGGGGGGGATGCTTATTGCTTTTCTAGATGTAGCCAGGGGAATCCAGAAGCTGTATATTGAAACGTATGCATGTCATTTCTGCTTTCTCATTTGATCGACTTAACAAAGTTGAATGATTGAAGCTTAACACGTTTGCCCTAATTTCTTTAACTTGAAAGTACACATCGCTAACCTGTTAGCCGTGTTCAGACCTATGTAAATACGAATGATGATTTGAATAAATTGAAACTATTGATGTGCATTTAATTTTCTTTTTTTTTTTTTTCTATTGGTTTTGGAAAGTGTGTTGTGTTCATTTTTGCATGGTCACTGAATCCAGACTTCTGCTGCTTCTGTTTTGACCATAATTTGATGGACTCAAACCATGATCCCAGACCACAACAAAACATTGTTAACGGACAAACAGGGGTTTTTGTGTACTTTGTTTATTAAAAAAATAATAATAGTATTGATAACATTCTAATAAAGGCAGGTTTCCGATTTGGAAGTTAAGAATATTAGACAATAAAGATAAAATTTGACCTTTGTGATGGGCTGTTGTCGTCACATGGTGTCTGTGTGTTGATTCTGCTGGCTTGAGTGGCACGTTCCTAACTCTCATCTCCTGGATCTACGATGTGTGCTTGCCTGTTCTCACTTACAACCTGCTTGACACCATCACAAGAAGGAAACCACAGCAGTTGCTTTTCTTGTCCACTCTTTACCCATCACTCAGTGTGTGTGTGTGTGCGCGCGTTATCTTAACCCACTAATCTCTATTTTAATCACAGCGGTTTGTTTTATCTGTTCTCTCCTACATGAGTATACAGACCAATGCATTCTAGTCATTTAGTAGATCTTATCTGTGTTCATAACCAAAGGTAAGTGCTTAACTCTTGATGTCACACATACCAGGTGAGAAAGAATACCTTCCTCTAAAATGTGCTTTGCCCAATAGTTCTTTATCTGTCTTTGGCCTTCCCATCTAGAAAATGTAATTATCTTGAAAGAACTGCTGATGACTCATTCACACATTCAGATCTATCATACACTTAAACTTCTAAAACAATATGGATGCTACAGCGATTCTAAGCATTCAGCTTTCACGAAGGCGCCAAATTTGAATGTAGAAAGTATTGTTTCCTTTAGACATACGTTTCTGAGTTGAAATTGTAATAAATGCATATTCTGACTTAGGTGCAAACTAACACCTAGCTTGTGTGTTCATCTCTGGCACGACGGTTCTGGAATGTGCCCGGGGCTAGTTTATTTAGACATGCCTGTGCATTTTTTTTTTTGTAAGTGAAAAGTAAGGGTAGGGAGAAGCTGTCACGACTGAGAAATGAGCCTAAACTTACGTGCTACCCCTTACTTAATGCGAGGTTCCGTCACATTAGTGTGTAGGCTACCCTATAGGACATGGGCGGCGGTTTGAAGGCCTTTTGTATGTAGTCCTGGTTACAAGTTGATTGCAGTAGTGTATCTCTACTGTGATGTTCTGTTTTTTTTATTGATTGTATTGCAATGGGTCACATAACTTGCTGCTGTGATTGTAGATTGCTGTAGGCTATTTCACCAAGCGGATATGCCAGTTCGTTCATATTTTGGAGGTTTTCAAACTCATGTGGGACTGAGTGGTTTGTTGGAAATATGTTTCTGATACTTTGATTTAGTTGAAGGATAAAAGGCTCAGTCTGTAACGTTAGCCTACATTTGGATCCGTCACACTGTTCGGTTATTCTGACTGTAGTCCCAATGTCTCTCAATCATTCCTGAACGAGAATGATGTGGCATGACTACGTGTAGGTTCCTATGTAAGACCTACTCATGTGTTGCCCCTCATGAATATGTTTTTATTTACATTTTTGAACTACGTGTTACTGAAAGGGCAACGTCTATACTATAATAAAGATAATAAAATTATTGTAGGTTACAATGGCTCCCTCTTCTGGAAAATATAGATTCATATATCTCCCCGTGTAAATAATGAAAGAAACGAATATACTGTAAGAGAACTACGCCTATTGGTTGCCAAAAATAGTGAGCCGTTTGCTGACCAGTGTACAGGTCAGTCCACACACTATACACATTTGGCCACTAGATGACGCTGTTCCTTTACAAATAGCAACATGACATTTAGCAGAATCGCCCCTTCTGTCTCAGAGAAGGCACACAAGGCTGCCTGAAATCATTTGACAGTGAGTGAGTGAGTGCTTTTGTGAGACAACGCTAAAATATTGTATTCAAAGGTTAACGCTCAATTCAAAGAATATCTAAATACTAATATTTAAGCCGGTCTGACCAAAGTGAGTATTAAAACACTTTCGTGGTTATGAGTAGGCCGCGGCTTCGTGACCGCTTCGCATGAAGTGTCCATACGGACGCTCCAGGCCACCTGCTACTTAATGCACTAGCACAAGCTATCCACTGCAGACTTTCGAAGTTAGGCCGTTAAATAACGTCTTTTACACTTCCAGACGTCATTGGATGTGCAGGGCTGAACCTTAATTCAACAGATTTGTGAGTTAAATTAAAAGGTACATTAAAAGCACTTTCATCTTAGGCAGTTTGATTCACCATAACTTTTTGAGTTAAGTTTTTTGTTGTTGTTGTTAGCAGCGAGCTAGGAAACGTCTGCTAGCCTAACTACCTATTTCCTGCTTCGTTTCCTAGTCCCTGCTTCGTTTCCTAGCTCCTGCCTACCTATCCAAACCTATCCAAAATGTATGTTATACTGAATCTTTGACTTAAAGTTAAATAAAAAGGTATATTAAAATCAGGTACATTAAAACAAAGCAGGAACTAAGAAACGAAGCAGGAATTAGGAATCAAAACTAAGAAACGAAGCAGTGAGCTAGGAAACTGGGATGCTAAATCTTTGATTTACAGTTAAAAAAGCAGGAACTTGCATGCACTAGCCTGCTCCGGAAAATATAAGGCCTCCTTTTATGAGCATTAAACGATGTCATTATCTCCATAACACTCTGATATTATTTTGTTAAAACTAATAAATGATTGCATTATTCAACTTGATGGTTAAGAAGGAATCTTAAGTATCCCATCCCACTATAGACAAATATTGATCTGTTGGCGCTGGGATAGGCTACTGCAGCATGCGCATTTTGCAGGTCTCCATTTCCACATTGTTAAACTGATAGCATCAGCAGACATTTTCCAAAGGGGAATATATGTTGGGATTTTTCAGAAGCTGGATAGAGACCTAAAGCCAGCCTTGAGATGAAGCCTTCTGTTGTCCTGTCCACTGAGACTTGCCCTCTCTCTCTGCAATGTCAGTCATTTTAGTGTTTCAGTGTAGTTGAGGCAGCTAACCGACTGGCAGCACTCAAAAACAAACCCTCAAAATAAATAATAGAGCAGAAACCGCACAAATCAATCCAAGTATTAAGTATAGATATACAATTTCTTCCTTATTTTCTGTCCAGGCATTTTCCCCGAGTGAGAAAACACAAACTACCTGAGACAGGTGGGTTCCAGCCTAAGTACCGTTATGAATAATTTGTGACAAACTGGGGTCAAAATGGCAGAGGAGCTGGAATAAGACACCCATTCAAATGCAGTGATTTCTTCTATTACCGTTAAAGCTAGTTACATCAAAGACATATGCAGGCTTTCCAGATTACCTGTTTGTGTAGCATGCAAACCCTACAATCTGGCCTGAAAGTAATACCCATGTCTATCCCTCAACACACCACAACACAAATACGCCCTTAAAGTGATATTGAACCTTAGTCAATCCCTTGACCGTTTCTATACACAGACGTGTAATGAAATATTCCAATTGGTATTTAAAACTCAATTAATTTTTATAAAATAAACCTTTATTGGCATCCATTGTATCTCAAGAAAACACTTTTCACCCGTTTATGACACTAGCCGTGTCATTTCCTGGAAATGTGTTTTAATGAGATTCATTTTCATGAGAATATATATATATATACATACACACACACACACACACACACACACACACACATATACATACATACATACACACATACATACATACAGTATATAAAATCAAAAGCTGTCGAGTGACCTCTCATTCCTAACAGGTATAGAGACAGATGTGGAAAACTAACCTGCTGATATGTCTCTAATAGCCGCTGGTTTGTTTAAGGCTGGCCTGGCTATTAGGTGTTATGGAGGGGTTTTTTGAAGGCTCTAAATGGAACCAGGTTTAGGAATGCGAGCATCTGGTCCCCTTTCACTTCTCCACTGCCTTAATTACACAACACAATGGCGATGAGATCTGCCTGTAATCTCTCAGCATAATAAATCCCCCCCCCCACACACACACACACACCATACCCTGCCTCTAATTCAATATAAATGTAAATTACCTAGAGAAAAGAATAACCAAATCTCATTTTATTTACATGACTAATCACAATAAAGTCAGGCACATGAAATATGAATGAAATATATGGTCGGAAATGTGGTGGTGGTGGGGGGGATTGTCTTTAACTTTTTGTTATATGTCCTCTTTGTTGTTTTACAGCAACTACAGCAATATAGCGTCTTGCACTCAACTCGCTGCAATAGATGTATGTGTCTTTCTTTTGATTGTGTTCCCAGTGCCAAGGGCATTGCAAGGTGCAATATTGCCTCTTTAGTGTGCTCTACCACTACACACACACACACACACACATACGGCTCACATCAGAGAAAGTTGTGGTTGTCTACAAGGGGGCTCTGATGAGCAAAACTAGTAAACATTAAATGAAAGTAATTTTTTGTTTTGCTTTAGCAAATTAAAAAAAGAAAAGATAAATCTTGCATGCTGCATGGGCGTGTACATGTGCAGTGTCGAATAAAGTGCAACAGATTTGCCTTTAGACCGAAAGGTGGTACAGCTTTTGCTGAAAGTAATTCCTTTAAACTCACTGTGATTGGATACAAAATGCTAATTATGCTACAAATCAAAATACCCATGGATCTGTATTAGAAAAGGCGCTTTCATAATCTATGATGTAACAATTACCTAATACGATGCTGCATACTGTGCCTTTAAATCTCCCAATGACCAGCACAACACATCACACTATTCAGCCAGAGAGTGGGAAGGGCAACGTGTCGTCACTGCCACCTGTGTCCAGCCTCTCTAATCTGCCCTCCCCCCCTCCCCACACACACACACACACAGACATGGCAGGCGAAGACACACTGGAGGACGACTCCCGTCGCCGTAGGCCCAACGGGCTCCCCGGCCCGCCGCCACCGCCGCGCTACCTGAGAAACTCTCCGCAGAACCCCTCGGTGGAAGAGGAGGAGCTAAGAGGTCGGCCCCGCCCACTCTACCACCGCTACGGAGCTGATGAACAAAACACTTTAGGAGTGGCGTTTTAATAATGGCTGCTAATTTGTCTGCCTTTGTGTCTGACGAGGGCACAAAGGACGGCTGATGGCGAGTGCCACGCTTGATTGGCAGGTGTAAACACAGAGGACAGAGGTGTTCATTAGAGAGCTGTGTTCTACTCGTCAGTAATGTCTAGAGGTCAAAGGTCGCCTTCTGTTTTTCTTCCCGGGGGTCAGGAGGTTATATTCAATAGTCGAGTAATTATCCAAAACGTGCAGACGCTGAATGTTTCATAATGGCGGCTTCGTTAGTTAGGTGGACAGCCTTCCATGTTGCGCTGCATATTTCCTGACGCTAATGTTAGCCAAACAAAAGGCCTTAATTCTCTCTTTTGAGATAAAGACACAAGCTACTTAACCAAGTTTCATACTTCTTGCGAGGATGAAGATTTGAGTCAGTACTGTTGAACTGTTTGTTGTAAATCTAGTATGTTAGAAAACCTTAACTGAAGTGATAGTACGACACCCATATGTGAAAGAATGATTGCTTACTGACGTCATTTGTTTCCCTCCTAAAGGATACACAGACAACAAACGGAAGAAACTGTGTATGAAGGAGGCCGAATCTAAAAAGAAAAGAGCTTCCAGATTGTTTCCTCGATTTGGTGGAATCGGTGCCTGGTTTTAGACCCAACAACCAACAGACTACAAACCACACACACACACACACACACACACACACACACACACACACACACACACACACGTACTTATTTGCATAAGTGCTGTCATTCATACGTGGCATTAGTGGTTCTAAGCTATGTATTGTAGGCCCAATATTCGCCAAATGTAATCCTCTTTTCAAGAATGTTTTCCCTTCAATTTGATCTCTTTTAATTTTTCTTCCTATTATTTACTTTTTTTAGGGGTGTGTGTGGTAGGCAAACGCATAAAAGATTTTGCTTTATAACAGGTGAATGGACATTTGCAGTACTGCCTTAGCTGGCTTGTAAGAGGCATGCAAATGTATTACTATATATTAATAAAAGCTTGTGGTGCCATATATGTGAAGGTCGGGTTAGTCAGTGAGTCTTTTGACGAGAGCGGCATGGAGGCAAATAAATACGCCGCATGTAAAGACGCTAAAGAGGAATAGAACAGAATTGTATAGAAATGCAAGGCAGAGGACAGGGCTTTATTACAGGAAGTTAAAACTGAAATCCAATCTTTTTTGAATGTATAATTACGCTTCTCAGTTGCGTTATTGCACCACCAAAACTGTGCATTTCTGCCCCAGCTCACTGTTTATCTTTTAAATACAATGGTACACAAAAGTGTGGCTGATGGGAGGAAGGTGGGAGGATTAGCCACTCAGCATGCATTTAGGTGTGGGAGGGGCATGCATTCAGGTGTGGGAGGGGCAAGGATAATTATTCCTTATTCCTTTATAAATCGAGTGTCCCTTTTATTAATTTTAAATGTAATTTTTATTACATTTACCTTGTGGTAAACCAACATACAAATTGTAGCATGCCGCTATCGATAATTTCCACAGACCGTCTGTGATTTTAGGTCAAATGTTGTTATGTCAAATGATTTTGGAATTACAAAGATGGCAGAATTTCTAGTGTCAAAAGCATGACATGTCAGTCAAGGAATGCTGCACGGCCCAGTGCATTGTTTAAAATAACTATTAATTTAAAAGAAAAATTGTGTAAAATCTAATGTTAAAACTCTTGTTGAGCCCCTAAATGAAAGTTACATTCTAGAATCAACACCAAGCACCCTGCTGTTAATCTTATATAATGATTATCATTAAATGCACATACAGTCACTGTTTTCTGTATTTTTTTTCTTTCAATACTTTGTATTGTTTGGGTTCAGCATAATGTTTATGGTCTTCAGTTATTATTTTTTATTTGCTTGTGATGTTGTCCCTAAATGTATTCATGCCTTGCCAGATATGGTCAGACAAATATTATTTTTTAATGAATCTTGCAATAAAGCTTAAATCTACTTAACTCTATCTCTGTTGTGTCTGTTATGGTATTTATAATATATGAATTAATATAATCATCCAATCATATATCATGTATGTCATATCACATCTAAAAAGCAACAAGGACAGTATAGTTTAACAGCATCTAACACAAAACCCCTTTCATCTGTTGATTTGTTGTTGTCAACTGCATTAGCAAACAGATTCATTAAACTGAGGTTGGGGCCAGACACCATGCATTAGGTGGATCTCTGGAACCACACGTATTCTCAGTTTAGTTTGAATGAGCCTGCAGTGTTTTGTATTATTCATGCAGTGGAACGCGTGCACATGACCTAGCAAGTCATTTGGCCCCTGTTCCCATGCAGGCAGCAGTCTCCAAGGATTTAATTAAACAGTGTTGAGGCAGTGGGCCATCTCCTTCCATTGCCTTTCATTTACACCCCCCCCTCCCCGTGTCATTACACAACTGTTTCTGACCAGGAGAAATTCCAAAATCCTCCCATTGACTTCAATTCTGAGGACGATTGCATTCTGACAGTCTGCTGTCAGCCTCTTTTAAGGGGACAGGCAGCTGCTTTCACCCATATGTGGAGAACACATTTCTGCACACAAACAAGTCTTGTAAAACACGTGCATTTTCTCTCATGCACTAATATGGCAATGTTCTAAAACAAGGCACTGTAAGGCCTGTTATTGAGTAATGTCTATAAATTATTATAGCACATGAATATCAGTGGCCAGCAAAGATTTAAAGCCAAAATATAGTTTATAATATAAAGAGTTGTAGGAGACAAACAAGTGAGCTGAAAGTAGTTTGTGTTAGTGTATTAAATATGTAAATTACGACACATTAACATTACACATTGACAAGTGATTATTTTTCAGGTAGGTGAACATCAAGATATTGCAGTATAGAATATTGCAGTATAGAATATTGGCAAAACAATATTTGTTTTAATATGACCAAAACAAATGCATGTTGCTGTTGAAATTAATAATGTCTTTCAAATTGCACTTTATAAGATTAAGTCAACATTAAATAGGAAAAGCTTTAGAACAGATAAAATAATATTTTTCATGCAGAGAAATTTAGTAGCAACAGTGTTAAAAAAAAAAGAGAGAGAGAAATAGAATAGGCTGAATCAGTGTCACAGCGCTTAGTATAAGATGCTGTGATTGAGGAGAAGGTTTTACAGAATGAGTATGGCATACAAACAGCCACCTGGACAGGCTCAATTTGGAAAGGGATTTAGACAAAGCCCATTTGGAGAGTGTGCTCAACAGATTACGAGCGACCATCATACAAAGTGTCCTTTTAAACCAACAAAAGCTCCCCAATAACGGTCCCAATTCCACCAACAACAATGACTGAGATAGTAACAATTTATAGTAACAATTTAATTAGCACTAATAATCCTACTTTGTCTTTAGCTCAAATACAGGATTTATGGTACCTGAGACAAAAGCCTCAAGTTGGGTCTATGTCTACTAGCAGGGTCATTTGTCTGATACACACATTAATTGAAATCATGACTATATGCTATCCAACTGCCAATTATTCTGTATTTTACAGAAGCCGCGATGGTGACAGCTTCAGGTGCTCTGTAGGAGCTGAGGGTGAGCTCTTTGGCACGGAGAGAGAGCTGTCTGTGATAATCTGACTATTAGTCTCTAGGTAGCGGGGCTTAGAGGGTGTGGGGGTACAATATATGTATTGGAAGAGGGAAGGACACAGTCTCATTAGTCTGAGTAAACCATTTCTGTGAGGATATAAAGCACATCATACAACAAGAAGCCTCACCATTGTCTAATGAAATGGAAAATAAGTAATTACTTAATTAGACCTATTCTTCGTCGTGGAATTTAGATGTCTTCTGTCCACCCACACAGTGTTAATGTGCCTCTTCTTTGTGGGTGTGTCAACAGCCAGCTTGACTGACATCTCCCTGAGATCTCCAATGCTGCACCTTGTTTATGATTGGTTCTTTTTTCAGTATTGGCAGATTTGAAGCATAGCTCCACCTAGCTTCTACCAAAGAACAGTCTGATAGGCCAAAGTAATTAAAAACCAGTAGGGATGGGCGATACCACTGATTTTCTTTTCGATCCACCAAGTAATTATAAGGCCAGTACCCCGATACCAATACCAATAATTGAAAAAGTCTTCTTGTGTACACAAATATCTGTGATTTCTACAGTGAAAATTAGTAAATGCAGATGTCACAATAGTTATATTTGGCATTGGTAAAAATAAACCACTAAAGATCAGATTTCTCTATTTTGTTGAAACAGCTCCAGAAATTCTTTGTTTTTTTTCTGCCATTGTGCGGAAGTAAAAGTAGTTCCTACCTCGAACAAATTAAATGAATAAAATAGAGTTCAATATATATACTGTATATAAAATTCACTACTTAAAGTACATGGCATAGATTTTTTATGTGAGGTATCAAAACCGAACCATCAGGATCGGAAGCATCGATACTTTTGTATCAAGCCGCCCATCGCTAGTTAAAAATCTTTCAGCAGCCAGTTTCTCCCTTTATGGAATTTGAACTTTAATGAACTTTACAAATAATAACTTTAATAACAATACAGACAGTGCATAAATTTTATGGAAGCTATTATTTGAAAAGAAAATGTGATTTTTAATGGAGAATTTGTTGCTTTGCAGTGATACCCTTGATGTTTTTGGGTATGTTATTGATTTAAGGAAGACATTCATTGTATTCTCTTTCAAGATGAGCATTCTACAAAGTGAATTGAGCTTTAAAGCCTGGGCAACATCATGGAAGAGCAATGGCTAGGGACTTATATTGTAACATTACATTTTTATACTGTAGGAACTCAAAACGTTACAACAAAACAACATTTTATTTTGCCTGCTCAACCCTTCTTTAAGGCCATTAGGAAATGAAAGTATAACATCACTGAGTCATTTAACTATTTAATAATATTTATGTCTCCTCTTGCAAGAATTGGCCTAAACTTGTTTAATCCCTTAAGGACCACATACATAAATTTCCTAGTGCTACAGTCCCATCGGCATTACAGTGGCCCTTAGAATATTAAAGCTCCGGTCCACCTACCTCTTCTTAGGTTGGAGTTGGGCTGAGCTATTCTGCAGTATTAAAAAAAATTAAATCATACGATGTTAGTTTTCCCACCCTAACTGATGCAACAAAACTGGCATAGGCAAAATCAGTTAGTCTCTATAATACTGATATACAACATTATCTATTGAACAGAAAAGCAGCTATTTATTGTGGTGGCAAGCAACTGTCCTAATTTACCGTTAACTACACAAACCAACAGTTAATGTTAAGAACATTTCATATCAACAACAGTTCATACCAAACATTGTGAACCATCTATGAACATATAGCAAACATTTTTATACTACAGTTCATCTTGTTTTACCCTTGACTGATCCCTACTTGGTAACATAAAGGTTATGAAATTGCAAAGATGTGAAAAGAGATGTGCAATTATCTCGCTGTGGTTAGATGCTATCATAAAACCGTCTCCAGCCTGTAAACAGCAGAGCAGACAAAACAAGACTCTCTGACAGAGCAGACAGCTCTGATGTTAACAGATATTATTGCACCATTTGGCCCAGCAAAAAGTGAAAGTCCGTTCTAGTTGATGTCAAAGGTTGACCGAAAATATAATTTAGATATTAATTGGACATGGTGATGAATACATATCCTACAGTTTGGATCACTTAAACCGCTTCAGCGGCAAGTTAAGAAATAATATTTTGTCAGGGTTGTGTGCTGTGAACTTAAGAAAACCTTTACACACTAACAAACCTATTGGTAATAATACCACACATTATCCACTAAAGCTACAGTCTTACACATCAGTTTATCATATTTTTGTAAATGATCACTTCCAAACCAAACACTGTCTCATGTGCAATGTCAGCCTATGGACAGCAGGGGTGTTTATATTATATACATTCCCATAAATATCGTATGTCCACACTAGACTAGATTAAACTCAGAACTGAAAGGCTTTCATGAATAGGGAACAGGTTGAATCATTATTGTATTAGAATGTATTAGAGTGAAATAGACATTATCTACAAGTATAAACAGATTAAGAAATGTGTATAATATTAATATCAATACATGAATGAATCATACAGCCAGTAGACTTGAACCCACAGCCCAATGTTCTCCAGTAAAGAAAAAATTATATGCATAAAGAAATATAGGGAAAATGAAAATGATTATGATCGTGCAAATGTTGTGGATAAAAGAAACAGCATTTTGTTCTCTTAAAATTAATACTTCTGGCCTTCAGCTGACCATCTTGGTCAAAGTAAAAATGTTTCCGACTGTGGGATAAAGAGCTATGGTTCTTCATCGTATCAAAGATTGCAGAAAGATATATCACACACCTATACATGCATAAAGCTAGCACTGAAAATACCCTACTCCTACTCTGGCCAGCAGCACAATGTTTCCCTGCGTCCTCCTCTCTCCATTGGCTAAATTTTGATTAGGCATCAAAGTTTCTGATTGGCTGCAGCCATGGCATGGAGAGTTGTTGCTGTTGCTAGGACCCTGTTGCTAGGACGGTTGCCATCCCAGAGGCTCAGCAGGAAACATGTAATGAATCATGGATGGTTGATTTCTCTCTAAGCGGCCTAATCTGCGATGCAGATTAGCCTCGCTCCTGGGGGGGGGGGGGGGGGGGGGGGGGGGGGGGGGGGCGGGGCGGGGCGGCCGGGGGGGGGGGGGGCGGGGGGGGGGGGGAGGCTCAGTGGCCATCGAGGGC
>JAOEHI010000013.1:3667822-3678443 GCA_025447815.1 Percopsis transmontana
TGTGTGTGTGTGTGTGTGTGTGTAGAAAGAGGATGATTTTCTGGTTGTAAGTGTGTGTTTTGAATTATATGACATATACTTCAAACAGAAATGTTCACATGAGAATTTATGGCATGAGGTAAATAGAACATCTGATGTTGCAAGAATAATAATTGTAGAGCTTTCTGGACAATTAAAGCATCTCTCCATAATATTATCTTATTACATGACTCAGATAGCAGGTCCTAAAATACGCAACACACCTACATCCAGGCATCTGATGCAAGCATAGATTTTGTATATTTAGATCACAGAGAGAAAAAACACTTGAAGAGTTTATTTCCAAAATTCTAAACACCCATTGTGGTAAAAAAAAAAAAACCTTTACTGACTTCTCAATAAATACTAAAAACTCATGGAAAAGACTCACTTTGTCTGGTCAGTAGAGGACAATTTGGATAAATGGATCATTACTAAAGGTGGATATCTCATTTTGGAACTAAAGTCTTCATCTTTGTCATTTAAAGTAGCTGTTAGTCACACTAGGATACACCACGGTTAGAAAGCACCTCATATTGACCAAGGGTCCCGTAGCAGGAGTGCTGATCTAGAATGTAGAATTCCGGGACCTAGGTGTACCTACAATCTGTTGTGGCTATATGGTCACAGAAGACCCTATATGGTCACAGAAGACCCTCGATCAACAGTCGTACTTTTTGTCGATTTGCGAATATGGATCTGGGAAAAACACAACATTCATAATCAGTATAGATAAGGGAAAAAAGGAGGACAGGGAGTTAGGGGGTGGGCAGAGGAACCAGCGTCCACCAAGGAAGAGAAATGGGGGGGGGGGGTTTGCAAAGCCTTCACTGGGGGAGCGCCTTTAGAATAGCATTAACCTCCTCTGCCACCGCTGTCAGTGCAAACTCAAACTGCTCCTGAAAGGGAAGAAGAGAGGATAGAAGGAGGGAAGGTGGGGGGGGGGAGAGAGAGAGAGTTTAAAGCACATTACACCCACAGCACTTTTCCAGCCTTGTTTGTGTGGATTTGTGTGTGCACAGTGTGCAAGTTTTTCGCGTCAAAGTTCTGTGTAAGATCTAGTATCATTTTGCATTTCTATAAGCATTTCCATATGTACATGCATAATACCTGAGCAGAATAAGTATACTGCTGTCATAAAACCCCTCGTTTGAGAGGAACTAATTTATTGCTTTGTATTATTTGTATTCGAATCCGAGGCACAAATGCACACACCCTCATTTTTGTGGTGCCCTGGGACCCACCTTTGCCATTGCACTGCCCTTAGTGGCCAAATAATACACACTAATCCTTTAAATGGATTAAATGACCTATTTGCCATAATGTGTTATCTGTGCTGAACTTAACAGGGTAAAGGCAACAAGCTAACCTAACCAAGTTAGGTGGAAAACACACAAAAAAAGTATTTGTATTTTTTCCAGTACATGTGTGCGTGTTAAATGACCCAAGAACACCACTGAGGTATACAATAATGACAGTATGTGCGTGTCCCCTTAAACACCACTTCCTGCTTGACCAGGATTGCTTTGGGCCACAGACACTGGGGTGAACCGTCTCAAAGTGCATGGGTAGCCAACGCAGCGATCGATCCAGCCTGGTGTGTCTTAAAATGGAGCTTTGAGTCAAGCTGTCTCTGGACGGAATGTGTGTGTGTGCCCGTTTGTTTGTGAAACTGACTCATAGCTGGTCCCTGGGGAACACAACAGAGTTGATCGATGTTTGCCCGAAGGACCCGGTATTTTTATATTCATCCAAGACTCCAGGCTTCAGGCAACGGCATCCACTCCCAGTGGAGAGGTACATGGGAGTTTGGAGGTAACAGGCTTCAGATGTGTCAACACACGAACCAGCCATAGCCATGGCCTGAGGATAGGCTGAATCAATACAGAGGCAGTCACCAGTGGCTGTATTTTTAGTTTTGCACAGGAGGATTACCTAGAGTGCTCACCTTTTCTATTTTTTGAACATGTGTTCAAATACACCGCTGCAGAAAAAAATAATCAAAAGCACCCAAAAGTTTCATGATTTGAATACATTTTTCAAGTCTACATAATGCCAGTGTTTAATGGCAAAAAGGCACTGCACTGTGTTGTATAGAATTGTGCCGCTAGGGGGAGATCAATGTCTGTTTGTCAAATCTGAGATAGAAGCAAGGACCAAAGGAAGCCTAAATGGTAACATAAGTTTTTAGTGTGGTGAAATAGTGTCTACAAGACAGTAAAATACATTTTTGTGGGATCTATCAAGTAACAGAATAGCATAACCATGTGGTGTCTCATAATCAGTTTTCTAATCTTCCAAATGCGGCCATACATTTCATAGCTCATTACAATCTAATATCTGTGTAGACCCAGCATGATGCTGCAAAGTGGGATCAACAATATTAAAATATAATGTTCACTTAGACTCGCTTAGTGAACCTGTGAGGGAGTCTTACGGCTCGGTGTGGAAAGCTGTTCTAAGCTGGAAAACCAGTGCATTAATGAACCATCAAGGACCGCCACACTGCTAGCTGGCAACAGCCATAAACACAATCACCCCAGCATGAGGTTGGACTTCATGATTACTAGTCTTTTAAAGTACCACAACAACGCAAAAGAGACCTCTTATCATTTGCGACAGTCTCACAAACTCTATAAATGACCCACTGTGAAATGACATGTTCAACATACTGGAAAGAGTGAATGATTTATCTGACAGTGGCAGAAATCTTGCCTTTAAAAAAAAAAAAAGAAAAAAAAAAAAAAGAACATAAATATTGGGTCTTTAATTATCACTATATAAATATAGAACAACATTGAACTTAACAATTGTGAAATTTGTTTATTTATCATGTGCAGAACCTAAACTCAGGATTGTTGCTTTAATAATGCTGTCAAATATGTGAATGAAAAACTACTACATCTACCCGTTTAGATGTCAACAAAATGAAACATCTCTTTGGAAGGAGGAATAGGCACAGTCCTCTCGTCCAAATCCCAAAGCAGTTCTGCCTCCATCGTTTCATCCCATCCACTGCACACAAACTATCCAACCTCTGTCTGAACGCTGGGAACCTCCCACCCCCACCCCCACCTCTTCCCGCTACTCCAGCTCAGAGCCAGGGACCTTACCTTTGTCTGGACCATGCCGGCTCTCTGGTCTCTCAAGTGCTCTAGGGTAGCGGCAATATCAATCTCTTTAGCACCTGCAACAGACCGCAAATTGGACTGAGTTCAAAGCAGTAGGGTAATCCAGCTCACATCTGTCAATCTCCCTTTATGCTGGGATCCCTTTGGAAACGGCGCAGCGATTGAAAATTATTACATTCATCCCTAGAAAGACTTGGGCGAGTGCCACAGACTGTTTCCCACTAAAATATGCAGGAGGATATTTTTGGAGTCTGGGAAATGGGCAATAATGCGTTCAGAAAAACGCATTGGCTTTGCTGTGATAATCTTGTGGAAAGAGGTTTTGAATTATGTCCGTCTATGAAGACTGATAAAAAGCTTTTGATATAGCTTTATGTTAATATGTGAGCTTGTGTGCGTGTGTGTGTGAGAGTGTGTGCATACAATCTACATTCCCTAATTGTAACTGAATAATGATTTATAGCAATGAGAACACAGAAGATGCATTATGCAACAGTTAGTTATTAACGCTCTATTGGGATGTATCTGGTTGTTTTTTTGTTGTGCAATGCAAATCCCTTTCGCATTTCATTCCTTTTTCACGTTTCAAACGTACTTCAAGTTTCAAACGTACTAACCTAACCATAACCTAACCCTAACCCTAACCCAGCCTTACAGTTTTTGTCGAACCAGGACGCTAATGTTCGAGGGGATCGTGGAAGATTTTCTTCCCAAGTAAAAGAATGTACTGAACAAGAGAGAAAAGGCATAGTAGCCCCCCTGAGCTCTCAAGACTTTATTCTTAAAGTGAGGGTGAGAGGGGGTGAGCACCCAAAAACCAATAAGAAAAAGAGCGAGAGAGGAAAAGGGAGAGAGAGAGATAGCGAGTGTGGGAGAGAGAGAGAGAGAGAGAGAGAGAAATTCCGTTAATGAAGCTGGACTCTCAAACTCCTCTAGTGCTTTAGTTCACAAGGGGTTGGGTTCTTGAGTAATGGTAACGAGAGGCGAGAGTGAGATTAGCATGACTTCCTGTGTTGGATCCTGGAAACGGTTGGGCATTAGCATCAGCATTTACACTTTGATTATGTATAGGGGACCACTGCACCTTTCCCTGAACCATTCTAAATGGCCAACTTGACTTTGGGAATGAGTTATAAAGGCCCATTTTAAGGCCAGATTCTCTCCCAAACTGTTCTGATGAACTTTGGTTGGAGTTGGGGGGTGGCTGTGGGCATGGGGGGCAGAGGTCATAGGTTAGAGGTCACAGGGCAGGCTAAGCTATTGTGTTTTCTGCCAGTGTGCCTCAACAACACAATGGTAAGAATAGACTGATGCAGCTCACAATAGCTGCAAAAAGAGCGAGAATGCATATTAAATCAGAATTCCAGACACAGTATTCCAAAGATATATATTTTTGGTATTTTTGCACACAAGCTTCTCTCTCTAGGCTAGAGAATCTTGAAATGTTCATTAATAAATAAGCGATCATTTTTGTGGACCTGGTGCTAGTTAACAGGAACATTTTCAAATATGATTTAAAAAAATATATATATTAAAAATTAAATATGTGGTTTGTGTTAAATATTTAATAAGGGGTGAAAATAGAAAATTCAAGCTTTGGGATTGGTTTTCCATGCATATGCTATCTAAATTCATATAGAAATTGCAATGACTGAGGTATGAGGTAATTACTAATGTGACCAATAGTTTCATCTCTTTATTCTCCTCTTTTCACAACATTTGATTTTCTGGATCCTTATTTCCTTCTATCCTGGCACCCCAGACCTCGGTCACCCTCTAATGCCTCTCCAAGACCATCTGTCTAAAAGGAGAGGCTTTAGCGTTGCCAAGGCAATGCACACACACACACACACACACACACACACACAGAAGCCATTGACTCTTACCTTTAGCCATCCTATTGAGGACCATGTCAATCAGAATGTATGTGCCACTCCTACCAGCGCCGTCACTGTAAAGAAAGCAGGGCAGAAGATGGTCAATGTTGTAGAGTTAGAATCTTCATAATGTTTTTTTTTTAGTACTGAAACAATGACTCAATTTCACGCATCCATGTGTCTATATGTATATGATGTACCTTTAAACGAGTGAAGACATACTGTAACAAATTAAATACAGAACACACTGTAAAATGTGTTACAGTGTGTTCAAATATGAACGTGATTATGCAGAAGGTGCGTATGTGTGGTCTTGAGACTGGGGAGAGGGGAACGGTTTCACAGGCACACCGGGGACAAAGGCTTTTAAATGCATGCACCTCAGGAGCAGAGGAGAGGTTGAGAGGCCAGGGGCGGTTTGGAAAACAGCTTCTGGAGAGCCTTGCTTTTCCATTTCTCCAGAGATAGTCTTATGAAAAGCCTCCCTTTGTGCCCGCCGGCCATTCAATGGCTCTGCATGTTAATTGCAAACAAGGCGTGCACATCTCTCTAATAAAAGGCAAGGCCAATAGAACCTTCTGAGCGCCAGAGTTTCATTAATCCACTGCTAGACGGTCGGCCTGTGGAGGGAAGCCGGCCCCCACGCATGACTTAACAGGGTGCGACTACTAAGAGTGGCTCGACAGATACCTGCTGTTTAATGCAGCCCAATCAAGGCCTGTTAACTAACCCAGCCAAATGGGAAATGGAAGTGTCTTTGGTTGAGTGTCTTTGAGCCACAGCATTTCCACAGGGACACAAGAGACTGAAATAAACAGCAGCTCCAGCGGACTCAGATTAGAGTGAATGGACTGAGTGGGTTTAAATAAACAACCTCTCCCCTAAATTGTCAGGGCGTGACAAACATTCCCTAGCCCAAATCCGTGGGCTCATCAAATAACAAAGGGTTCGGGCAGATATACTTGCCTGCATTGAACAATTATTGGGCATGATCGACCTCTGTAGCACTTGTTAACCTTTCTGAAATGAAAAAAGAGAATATGCATCATTACTGCCTGCTTGATACAATGTAAAAAACGTACGTCGCTAGCTCATATTTTGTAAGAAATCTTAACATACTATATATAAATATATATTCTTGTACGGTCTTAAAGGGATAATAAAATATACATTTAACTAAATATAATACTGTAAGTCAAAATTCACATAATAAGTTTTTCTTGACTGAATGAATAGTCACAGAATAGTCAAATGTACTAGATCGACAATAGTCAAAAGTACTTAAATATCCAGTAGATTAGATACAGATTCAGATACAGTAATCTAATCTACTGTAACATCGGCCACTGCGCAGGTGAAAACAAGTCCATGTCCAACGATGTAAATAAAGGGAAGCTGATTTAAAACAATGTAGTTGTGACGTGTGGGGTAATGGATGTGCTGGGTGTGAGATGCTGTGATCGCTGACGCATTAACCTCGCCAATTACGAATGTTATGCGCCACAGGTCCCCGTGAAGGCCGACACGCCTTTTCACAACCCAGTGTTGCTATGGAAACGGATTACACGGATTCATTTCATTCTATCTTTCATTTAATTTTCATTCTATTCTATCAACGTTCACCTTTTAGTTTCATATTTTATGAAGCTATGACTATCGTTCACAGTATTTTCTCTTTTACCTTTGAAAACAATTCAAAATATGCAATTAGAAAAATCAAGATAAAACAATTAATACATGCACTAATGTCTTATAATGATTTTATAATATCTTCTAAGACAGACAGGTCAATATGGATGGCCTAAAATTCTTTTTGTATTCCATTATGAGAACATACGGTGTAATATCATTAGCCGTAAATATTTTAAAGGTAATAAAAGTATGTTTACAAAATGTTGTATTTTCCCATAAACGTAAATTGTTCATTTCACAGTTCAAGTTTCAAAATGTCATTTAAAAATTTTCAAATTGCACTTCTAATCTCATTTTGGAATGATTTTCCTGAGAAAAGAAAATCAGTGCCAGGGTCTCTACAGAAGGAGCGATGAAGGCTGGAGGTTCCATGCAAGCTAAAGGAAGAAATAGCGACAGATTTGGAGGAGATAGACTGTATGTGCACACGAGCTTGGCTGAGGAGACGCAGTTTCCAATGATCACTTTTGTGACTATGCAACTGGGCTCATATTACTAGCTGCAACATCACAAAAATGACACTGGCAACCGCTAAATAGCGACTGGGCCGAAGCCGTGACACGTGACAGTGTACGCCGCGTGGATTGGAAACACCGCTGGTATACCATCCAAATGACCTGGCGGTAACAGAGTTACAACAAAGCGCTGAGGTCATCTGGATCCGATATATCGAGTCTGTCAGAAGGAGCACCCATTATAAGAGCAACTCAAGCAAATGCAATATTATGATCCATCAATTGAGAGAGAAAAAAAGGCCCACTAAGGCACCTGTTCCATAACTGCCAGATACTGTACCTGGAGACAAGCAGCACACAGCCTAGCTTAAAAAACGGTACAAATTGCATCCAAGAGGGGTGACGCAGTAAAGCGAAACCTCTCATTATTTTTCTCATCTGCATCACAAACCAGGGTATAGTAGACTTCCATCCGCACAACTGACGCATCTATTCTCATTTGGAGAGGCTTTCCTACCCGCACCGGGCATTCCCAGGGGGGCTATTGCCACTTGTCTGCCAAGCGCACGTTTGATGAAGAAGGTTATGCAGTCGCTAGCTTTTCGCTCTTCCAGGTTTTTTAAGCTAGACGGCTCCCATTTAATTGGGGGTTTGAATTAGGTGGGGTCTTTCTTCTCTGAGCCAAGCCATGCAACGCGGGATTGTTAATTTGCTGCATCACGAGTCAAAGCGGGGCGAAGGGAAGAGGTCCAGGATGAAAGAATAGTGCAGAAACACGGGCCATATTAGAGACGCAACATCAACCATTCCAAGGCAGCAAAAAATAGAAGTATAGAAGGAAAAGCCACAAAGGTGAGGAGACAATAAAGTGTACACGTGTTCTCAGGCACTAAAGGTCTATGTTGAACTGACTGAGTTCTCCAGCTGCCATTCTCTGAAGACTGTAGCTGATCCACGTCTATCTTTTACCTGCGGAAGTCAAGCAGGGTGCGGGCTGAGTCTGGGATTCCACGGTCCATCCAGGACAGGAAGTGGAGCTGCGTGACGGTGCGTGTCTCGTTGGTCTGCAGGTTCTTCAGGTAGAAGCTCCGCACCAGGAAATCCTCACACCAGATGTGTTCTGACACCAGGTTGACCTGGACAATCGACATAGACAAGTGACTGCACTGTAAAAAAAGAGATATGTCATCCAAGCATATGGAGACCGTACTGAACAACAGTCACCTTTGAACTATATGATATTTTGTTCACATAACACCTAGCTAAAGTGTCATATTTAATCATCACCACTTGACTATCCTACATCTTGTGGTGCTGAATAGTATAGCATTTTATTTCACGTGAACATAACAACAGCTGGTAACTGGACCAATTTAAGCAACAACTAATGTTTTATAGTGTTGCAGCTGGGATGTGTTAATTAGATTTTGCTAAATGGAATGTATTACCAATGTTACATGCTGCAGAGGTGGACAAAACATGTTTTCCATGAGGCAACAGGTACTAACCATGTATTAGCTCCAAGCCATTCATGCACTAAAGCTGATTCTAATTAACACAAATCTTTAGCTGGGCAGTGCAACTAATTAGAGGAATTGACTGCATGGTTACAACAAATACATGGTTAGTACTTTTTACTTCCTGAAACTGTTCTTCACACCTCCGAATCAATGTTTATTCCAAACTGTGCACTGGCAATTGCTTGGTGATTTTTCACCAAGTCAATTGCAGTAAATGAGCAAAGGTGACATGCTCATTATGCTTAACAACAGCTACACTGTAAAAATCTGGGACGGTCACCTGGAGTTGATTGAATTACATTTTACTTGAGCTGAAGACAACACAAACGTAACTTAAATAAGAACAATTTCAACCTATCAACATGTATAAATACCTTGATACTGTATTGTAATATGCACAACGTGAATCAAGGAAGTGGGATAGTGGGGTCTTTATTCAGTAGTCTTTGGACATTTTTTTATTAGATTTAAAGTTTATGTATGGTGTATGCCCTGTTAGCTCTTATCGCCAGAACTCTCTATTTGATTAGAGTTTGATCGGAAAGGTTTGTTTGAAAAAAAAAACTGTAGAATACCGTAGTAAGTCTATAGGTCAAAACTAACGCTTTAATTTAGATTACGAATTCAATATCTTTTTTTTTTTTTTTTTTTACAGTGCCGGCTGTGGAGCCCAACTCTTGATCTGCACCATTTCCAGGTGACGTACCTCATAGATGTGGTAGATGTCAGAGCCCTCGTCGGGCCAGTAGTGGTGACACTGTTTGATGCCGTTCTCAGCGAGAGGGGTCAGCATGACGACGACGACACAGCCGCTCTCCCACACCATCTGCACACAGAGCGGTTACCCGAAGCCACATTAAGACGCGGAGGACAAAAGGCCTTCCCATATAGCATGGGAGGAGAGACCAATGTCTCCCCCAACTATACCCATTGGAGCAGTATATTGCACATTAACATTACACATCGGGCCGTTGTGTCTGTCTTGGTCATGAAATTGATTTCTCAATTAATGTCACATCTCTACATGGGAGCAATGATAAATGATCGATCGCTAAGAAGGATGGATCGGTCTTTGTGTGCCTCCCCTCGCCCAGTTAGCTATGCCCGACCGCCCTGCTCCATTTAATCTTATCACAACCTAATGTGTCCTTGGGATAAATACAGGCCCGTAGTATTAGGAAAATGAGGGAGAAATACAGGTTTTATGAATGCTATAAAAACACAATTGCCCTGTCTGTACGCTAATCACAAGCTTCTGGACACATTACGCAGCAACGGTGCCAACTGTGCCAAGCCAAGATGGCCCTCATAGCAATGATGAAATTGAAATATTATAAATAAATATTTTTTGAGCGACATGGACGATGAAATTGTAATTCATGACAAAACCGTCCACCTCCATATTAAATTCTATAGTCAAGAACATCGCAGCTATTGTGTTTTATAGATGGTTGCTATGGTAGCCACGTGACTTTGATGCGTTTCTTTGCCTAAAAGGCGAAAGAAAGGGAAGTCAAGCAGCTGAGGTTGCTCCTTGAGGAGAACTTGATGAGGTCACACTCCGATTGTTTTTGCAGAGAGGGGCGTCGGAGCTCAGGGCTCCAGCGGTGCTAAGGTAATGGGCAGGCACAGAGGGAGGGAGGGAGGGCAGGGGGGATAGACAGGGGAGTGAGAGATGAGGGGATGGAGGGCGGAGGGGGATTAGTCGGGAGCTGCCTTTCAGTTCGTTGCCGGGGGGGCAGTGTGGATTAGATTTGCCTCCTGCGTAGGCCATTTGCATGTGGCTGCCCGTGTTTCACTGTTTGTTTACGTTTAATGGGGGGGGGGGGGGGGGCCAATTTTTTTTTAACAAAAAAAAAATAGTTAACCAATTTTAAAAAATTAAAAATAAAAATTTTTACAAAGCACAAAAGCTGGTTTTTTGGGGT
>JAOEHI010000013.1:3703709-3715251 GCA_025447815.1 Percopsis transmontana
TTGGTTTGTTCGCGCAGAGCCGACCATAAACAGGCAAGAGGGCGAGGCTGTGTGTTAGCCATGTTGCTGTACTGTTCTCTGTAGATGAGCATTTTTTTCCAAAGAGACCCTTTCTTATGTGAGTCCCATGCCAAGCAGTTCAAAGCGGTAAACATCAAGGTAAATGTTATGCCTGTCATCTTGACTATATTTAAAGCAAAGAGGCGTCCCACACACAACCGTTGACAATGTACATTTAAAAACGTTAACAGTCTCATGGCGTCCTAGTCTGAAGTAGTAAATCACACCATACCAGAAAAAATGTAGAAAATTATACATATTTGGTGCCATTTTGAATGGCCTGTACTTGGTGTATGGGGTACAATATAGTGAGCGTAAGTAAAACCAGCAGTAGGCCTTAGGCAGGGTCCAATTATAATTCTATAATAATAATTCTAGAAAAAAGCATCAGTGTTAACAGATACTGGAGCAACTGACATACTGTACAGTAGGTCTACAAGGGTCTTTATTTGTTTTTAGCCAACTCAAATTACCCTTGGGTTTGCATTCATCCAAAACAAAGGAAATATTTCCAACATATAATTTGTTTTTGATGGGGGACCTATAGTGGAAGGGAAAATGTAATGTAAATAAAATAGATGCCCACTCGGAATGTTTGCAAAAGACACACCACCCAATGACAACGAGCGATTGCAGGTAATACTTCAATCCACTGTGTTTACAAAGACATATTGCAAAACTGACATTGAAATCTCAGCAAGGGGAAAACACAGAGGCTTTTATTTGATTTGTTTGATCCACACCTCTTTGGACTATTAGCTTCTCGGTTGTCTCGGAGTGAGATAACACCACAATTAATTCAGTAAGTGGGAAACCAGTGAGACAATGTATCAAGTCACACATGAGTGGAGGCAGGCAGGGATATGCAGGCCTGTAGTGGAAGAACGGACGTATAGTCAGAGGTAGCTTTCATAATTGAAACCACAGTCACAAGAGACTTACCGGGCTGAGAGGCTCTGATACTGAGACTGACAGCGGGGGGACAAAGAGAGGTGTTCAGAGGAGAGCTCAGAGTGACTTCTCAAGTTCAATGGATGCCTTCTCACCACACCTGGGTCCATAAACCTTTCCAAAAGTCTCTGAGACACTTTTTTGTATCGACTTGAACTCTGCACAATGCCACCCAATTTAACTGTCCAAAAAGTTTAGAAAGCGTGAGCGGGAATTCCACATATGCTTAAACAAGTGCTTGCATTAGACTAGTCTAAATTGTAATTTAGACTAGTCCTGCTGAGAATCGAACCTATGCTATTGTGAGATGTAACTGTAAAGTAAATATAAATATAACATTCCTTCATCGGTGTCTAATCCCCCAGGATTTTTTACAAGCAAATTGTTGTTGCAGATTGTGTACGACCCCTGAAATTGCAGCGTATTTTGCTGCCTGTGTACGTGTCAGCCATGGCTGGTATACTGTGTATACAGTGGATGTAAAACCACAGAGGGCTGTGCATGATAACAAGGGGTCACATCAGTGGCGGCTGCTGATAAAAAAACAAATTGGGGGGGGGGGGCACAGTTTTGGGGGTGGTGGTAATTTTCTAATACACCACATCCAGCTAACCAACTCCGTTTGTCATAACAAGAGCGGGAGAATCCCTGTCCTCGATCACTTGCCTGCAGCTGAATTTGTGAATCAAGTCGGCCCGGTCCAAGCTTGGAAGGAGCAGGAGTGATAGTAGTAATATTATTGGCAGGTGTGAACATGAAAGACAGCATCGAGTATCGTCCAATCACATTTGATCACAAAACATGAAAACAATACCAATTCGCTGACAACTAGAATTACCGCCCCGTGGTTGTATGCCTCCGCAAACCTGGTCAGTTTCAGTCTACATACAGTACATTTTTAATTATGAAGAAATTCCCTCAAGGCGTTCTTGAGATATCTTGAGATAGGTCACAGAGAGCTTGACCTTTGACCGCCAAAATCGTATCAGTTCATCTTTTAGTACAAGTGAACGTTTGTACCAAATTTGAAGAAATTCCCTCAAGGCGTTCTTGAGATATTGCGTTCACAAGAATGGGACGGGCAACCCTAAAACATAATGCCTCCGGCCTTGGCTGTCACTAGCGCGAAGACATAATATGGGCGACAGTGGCACAGGGGGTAGAGCAGGTCGTATGGTGATCAAAAGTTGCTGGTTCAATACCCACTGACTTCTGTCTAAGTGTCAAGGTCTCCCTGAGCAAGATGCCTAACCCTAACTGCTGCCGGTGTGTTGGATGGCGCCTTGCATGGCAGACACCACCATCGGTGTGTGGATGTGAGGCAATGTACAGCGCCTTGGGTGGCCTGTTTGGTACAAATAAGCACTATATAAATGCAGTCCATTACCATAATAAAAGTGGGGATGTCTGGGGCACAGAGACCTGCGCCCCATGCAAAATCTGAGGCAACCAGTTAGAGTGCAACCTCAGGTCACCTGCTTGCCTGAAGATGAAGGGCAGACTATCAGGCACACTGTACGAGTACACAATTTTTATATCATAATTAGTTCGCATGATCTCATTTATTTATGTTAAACGCGTTTAAGTAGACTTTCTTCTATGGATCTATTTGGAAGGGGGTGTTGGCCCAGCACCCCACATTGACGAACCATCACTGGGTCGCATCCCCATAAATGCACATTTAACATTCTCCCCTACTATCATATGGGAACGTTGGCACAGCATGTGAGTCAAGCTGAGGTTATTTAGGGGGTAGCTGGGCACAGGTACAGAGCACCCCAACATACTACCCCCCCTTTATATTCCACCAGTGTACTGACTATGGGGAAGGGGGGTTCATTGACGGCATTGGAATGGGGGTGGGGGAAGTGGCAGGCAGCTAGCAACGCCAGATCTATCCCACTGCGATCTCACTTGACAGGCGCTGGCTGTGTCTAGAATGGAGGCGAGCGCTCTGATTTCACTCTTTAATTACTGCTAATCGCAGGAACCAAAGTCCATGTTAATGAAGCCACACCACTCAACTAGGGGGGAGAATACGGCAACACTGTATTGTGTGCTATGCTAACAGCGCCGGCACTCTCGGCTCAGGGCCTTAGCTTCTCTTCATGCCTGCCTGCCTGTCTGCCCGGCTGCGGGTCGCACTGTGTGTCACAGAACTCCAGCAGCTTTATAGGAGCACTCTGCCCCCCGGGCAAAACCAAGCAGTGCAGCTTGTCTAAAAGAGCCTCTGTGAATCTCTAATCAGGCTGCCGCCACTATAGCCGTGACGCTGTATTAGCGAGCTAGCCTGGTACTAGCATCTTCCACCTCCCCGCGTGGCAGCCCCTGACAACAATACAGACCAATTACTGATCAGAAACTCTGAAGGCGAGATTAATTATGATTCATGTCAACTTCAATGGCTCTGTATTGTAATTTCACATTGACGGCTCATTATTGTAAATTAATATAATCAATCTAGCCTATTTTCACTTGCAAACCTAATTATACTGTCTTTGGTAAGGGCTGCAATGCTGTGTTTTTCCTTCAGACTCTAAAATAAAAGGAGTTACATCACAAATGGCATGCTAACACTATTTTTGTATCTATGATTACAAGGCTGTCGAGAGAAATTGTATATTTTAAGTAATGTATGAGTGTTAGCCTCTGCATGTGAGCTGAGACATTGCTAGCTAGCAATACTGCAATATTGATGTTTGTGTGTCCTCCTGTCATGTTTGCCAAATAAATTAAATGCGATATGGTTTGATGGTGCTATTAGCAAAAAAAGTTTCAATTCGATTTTTTTTTTATTCAATACATACATATTCATATGCAATTACCATATAAAAGAAGCTGAGGGTTGTGGCTGTAGCTTTTTGCTGGGCTGCATGCAAACCAGCCTAAACACCTGGAACTGAGTTGTTTTCAATGGTAGATATGCGTGGCATTTAACTATTAAATGTCATGTCACAGATAGTAGACCTGCGGGTCATTGTATCATATAGCTTTCATACGCATAAAAGCACAGTGAAGAGGTAAGGGAAGGTAAGTACCCATACCAGTTTAGGTGAAGTTATGCTATAGCAGTTTTGTTACCAAGGATAAAATATAGAAGGCCTTTCCAAACACTGTATGAAGTCAAGGTCCATCTAAGAAGAACAATAAAATTTTATAACGCAATTTAGTTGACCTTGTAATACATAACAAAAGAGTTACAAGCTACATAATTACTGTCAATTAATGTCAATAAGAGGTGATATAACAGTTGATTACATTTAGGCTAGTTTACTGAAGGCCAAGTGGTTTCCATATGGTACGAACACCAAGCAATAATGAATCTGTTGTTTTATGTCAACCACAAATTTGCGTAACTCTAATTCCTAATTGCTACAGGACCATTGACATTACTGACCACTTTAAAGATCACAATAAAACTAAAATGACAATATAATAACTTACCATCCACTGAAAAATTTAATTTCATGGTTTTCGCCATTTCTGAAATCGTCACAACTCATGTCACAACTCGTGAACTCGGAGCTTTCAGAAAATTTCCACTACAAGGTCGTAAATACCACAAGTAAACACGGTAAACACGACCTCATTTGAAGGCACCAGATGTGTTTCACCTGTTTGTCTTTGTCTCGTTAGCACACGGGTGTTTCCCATCAACTGATAATGGTGTGCCTTTATTAGCCCTGTACGTTCTTTTTTCTTTGCCAGATCGTCTTACCTTCTGTGTACTTGCATCTGCATTCTCTTGCCGTTACCTTGTTTCGCTCTCGTTTTTTCCTGGTCCGAACCCAGCCTTTTCCCTACACCGAGCCTGCCTCCTAGGCTATGAAGAAGTACATTAAAGATTCAGTGGCAGCTGGAATCATCCAACCTTCCTCTTCACCTGCTGGAGCAAGTTTCTTTTTTGTGGCGAAGAAGGATGCCTAACTGTGGCACCCCTGCATTGACCACTGGGGCCTCAATTACATAACAGGTACCCATTACCACTAATCTTCTCCGTCTTTGAGCTGCTTCACGACGCTAAGGTATTTACCAAACTTGATCTTTGTAATGCCTATCACCTTGTTTGCAAACGGGAGGGATATGTGGAAGACCGCATTTAACATAACTAGTGGACATAATGAGTATCTAGTTACGCCGACTGGACTTACCAACGCCTGGAAGCGCTTGTTAATAATGTACTCAAAGACCTGTTGAATCAATTAGTATTTGTGTACGATGACATTCAGATTTTGTCACATTCACAGCGGGAGCCTGTGCAACATGCCAGACAGGTCTTGCAGCGATTATTGGAGAACCAGCTCTATGTCAAGGCGGAGACGGTGGAGACGGTGGAACGGTGAGTTTCACCGTTCCACCGTCTCCTTTCTAGGGTACTTTTTGGCTGAGGGAAGTATCCAGATAGACTGCAAAAGTGAGAGCAGTGGAGGAGTGGCCCGTACCAGAAACCAGAGTCGAGCTCCAGAGGTTCTTGGGCTTCTACAGGCGGTTCATCAGGAACTGCAGCACAGTGTCCGTGCCCCTCACCGCGCTCACCTGGTCCATGATTAGCCTCGCCCGGTATCCTAAGGCGGACAGAGCTTTTGGGGAGCTCAAGGGAAGAGGTGGAGGTTGACGCTTCGGACGTGGGGGTTTGGGCGATTATGTCTCAGCGCTACTCAAAGGACAACAAGATACATCTCTGTGTATTCTTCTCCAGCCGACTCTCCCCTGCGGAGAGGAACTATGAGACCACAAGAACCTGGAGTATCTCTGCACAACCAAGAGACCTAATACTCAAGAAGCCAGATGGGTGCTGTTATTTGCATGCTTCAACTTCACCCTTCAAGAACCCCAAGCCTGACGTACTCTCTCAGGTGTTTTGCCCGGCTCCTGCCTTGTCACGTCTCTGGAGTGGGGAATAGAGAGAGTGGTGTGAGAGGCTCAATCCAACCAGTCGGATACTGGGGGGGACCCCGGGGGGTTTCCCACAGGTTGCCTATTCATCCCAAGGTCCCAGGTTTTTGAGTGGGGTCCTTCCTCCAAGCTGACCTGCCATCCTGGAGTACGTCGGACACTTATGTTAATTCGTTAGCGATTCTGGTGGCCAAGCATGGTCACAGACATATCCGAGTTATATGAGCTTGCTGTTCCCATAATAACACATCTAGACAGCCCCCTTCAGGGCTATTAAAGCCACTCCCTGTACCTCACTGCCCTTGGTCTCAGACTGCCCTAGATTTCTTGACCGGTCTGCCACCTTCAAACAACAGTTTCACGGTGGTACATCGGTTCTCTAAGGTGGCCCATTTTATTCCCCTACACAAATTGCCCTCAGGTAAAGAGACAGTTTAGCTTATGGTTCAGCATGTTTTCCGCTTACATGGCCTCCCTTAGATATAGTGTCAGACCGGGGACTCAGCCAAGTTCTGGAGAGCTTTCTGCAAACCTATTGGGTCCACTGCCAGCTTATCATCTAGGTTTCACCCTCAGTCTAATGGCTTGGAGTCGGCAACTGGTTTGGGTAAAATATGCACGTAATTCATTACCCTCGTCTGCCACCGATATGTCCCCCTTTGAGTGTGCGATGGGTTATCAACCATCCTTGTACCCTGAGCAGGATGAGGAGGTCGGGGTACCTTCAGCCCAACTGTTTGTTTGACGTTGCCATAGAACCTGGAAGAGGGCTCAGATGGTCGTTCTCCGGACTAACAGCAAAACGAAGGACCCCAGCTCCACACTATAAGTTCGAAAAAACAAGTATGGCTATCCACCCGGAATCTCCCCTTCTGGAGTCCCGGAGGTTGTTTCCCCGGTTCATAGGGCCATTTAAAATAACCCACATCATCAGCCCCACTGTATGTTTGTCTTATCCCCACACCCTCTGTGTTCACCCCACCTTTCAAGTTTCATGTGTTAAGTCATTAACTGTTCTGTCTCCCGCTTCCAGGAAATTCTCATCCTGATACCTTGTTTCTCTCTCGTTTTTCCCCGGTCCAAACCCCGCCTGTTCCCAACACCGAGTCTGCCTGTTCCTGTGTGATTCCCCTGCCTCCCGACTATGCTTCTCGCCTTGCCCTTGGTTCCTCCTGCTGCCAGCCTGTTGCTGAACCCCGCACCATTCCCGACTACATGTCTCGCCTTGCCCTTGGTACTTCCTGCCATCATCAGTGACCGGACATCGTACCTGTCGCTGACAACTCCTCTCGCTTTGCCACCTGAAATCTCCTGCCGCCAGCCAGTTGACAAAACCTTTTCCACCTTTTTCATTTTTCACTAAACACTGTTGAACAATACACTGTCTGTTGCCTGCTTCTTTGTCTCATCAATCGTAGTGCCTGATATAATTTCCATATGTTTATTCATTAAATGTTGTAATACATGCATGGTTAGCAATTGTTATTCATGAACCAGTTTTTTTAAACCTGAAATTTAGTCTAGATTTGTATGTTGAAATGGAACACCAGTCTGCACAGATCAGTGCCCAAAGATTAACCTATCATCGTTTGTATTATTCTAGTATAAGTAAGATTTAGCTATGAGAATATTTTGTGCTTCTTACATCCTTTTGTCGTAGCAAACTATTACCACAGCTGCAGTCGTCAAAGACATAAAAACGATATTCTCCACTGTGACCAAATAACTTTCCATCCAATTCATGTCATTGTGATTCCATTAATCAATTCTAGTGACAGCAAACCATTAGATGCACTGAAGTGAATTCAGTCAAACAATAATTGTTATTCTAACATTATTTGTATGTCAAAAAGATTTAAATTTAGCCAGCAGCAAGGGCTTCCCCTGCTGCTGTCCACGCTAAGGTGCCAGACGTGCTAGGCAAGGAGACGCATGATAAATGGCAGAAGGTGATACCGTGCTACTGGACAACAGGACTGGGAGCTGGCTAACCCTGCCATAGCATCGTGGTGCCAGTCCCTTGGCATGCGGCATGTTGGGCCAAATGGCAGCTGTACCCCCCCACTTCATCGTGACATTTAAAACCCCTGCCTGCCATCCAGCTGTGGAGACCACAGGGCTCCACCCCACCCCCAGCTACATGTCTAGCTAGCATACAGTACCTGAACCAAACAGCACGCACAGGGAGATACTGAGTTATCGGGAGCTCAACAAATGATCAATTCCAGACTATGGTGGTTTTATTTATCAATTTACTATACTCACTAAGCTTGACTTTTTTCAGGATAGATTTGGCATTTTGTTTGCTTTAGATACACAGTGGATTAGGTTGCCGCAAAATGACGTTTGGTGCCATTTTCACTGAGGATGGCTAGAAGAATATCCTATCTAGTCAAGGATTACACATTTATAAGACTAGAATTCTCGAAAATGTCAGGTTAAAAGAAAATGAGAATAGGTATCGAGAAAATTAAGAGAACTATCCACCATAGGTAACAGTGAGAATGCTTTTCCATCTTTGTAACCCATGCTCATAGCCCACACAGATGTTTGAGGTAATGTGGCTGATTATACCTTTTCTAAGGGCTGCGTGGGCTCGTAAACTCCCTCTAGATTGACATCTCCCCGATTCTCCTACTGTATGTCAGTTTTGTTAGAGCTGACACCTTCTATATGATTGGTTATTTTGACCTCAACAAACCTGTACAAAGCCAAATTACCTTAAAACACCTGACTGGTTTTCCAGGGGCTCTACTTTGTATCATCATATTAACATATTATTTTATATTTACAATCAATCAAAGTTTTTGACTGGTTTTCAAATCTCCTGTCTGCTCTAGATGTGGTCTACTTGGACATAAACCACAGACAGCGAGAGCTGTCCTTGGTAAGTACAGAGTATTGCCTTATTCAAATCCACCCGAAGCATTCTCCAGTCTGCTCTCAGGGAACCAGCAGGGCATCTGGTCATCCTCCTGGACATTATTTGATCTTAAAATACACTGCGAGATGAGAATCCCCTCCCACAAAGGCTCTGTTTAGTTCTCTTAAGCCTGATTTGAGAGCAAGAATCCTGGAGATATAGTAGAGTAGTCCTTTTTGTCTGACATTCCTTGAGGTCACAGAAAACCCAGGTAAGGATAAAGAAATACGCCAGGTAAAAGTGCCAACGGATAGTCAAGTAGTTCCCTCTGGACCTACAAATATAGCTTGTTGGCCTCATCATGACAAAGAGGCAAATACCAAACCTCATGGCACCGTATCAAAAGGCATTTCTGAAGCCCAAAGGTCACGTGATGGTAAAAGGTTGCGGCGAAACGGAGCTCCTGGCTGGGCTTTCATCAGTGGGAGGCAACTGGGGTCTCCAAAGAGGGAGAGCTACTCGGGGCGGCAGGCACAGTGGGGCTGCTTGGATATGACATTTCACATCGAGATCTGCCACAGCAATGGCATTTTAAACACTTGAACAGCTAGATTGTCTTACCTGCGCTGTTAACATTTTTACAGCCGGCAATTTATTTTATTTTTTTTAGCAATTGAGTTTATTACTGTGTGTCTAAAGGAGATTGAATAGATTGTCGATGTGAAAGCCAATGTGGTATCGATTGGCTAGCATGCACACAAACAAGCGCGCACGCACACCCCACGAGCATGCGCTCACTGCATGCTCGTGGGGTGTAGAACATATGGTTTGCAGTGAGACTCTATTGCTCCTATATTCACTGAGGGACCATATCTGACACCTTAGAAAACAACCAACATGGAAAATATCTTTGAAGCAAAGTGCATCGATGGTGTGACAAGCAGAGTGCATCAACATCTCAATCGTCTTTATTTATTTCAGGTTGCACGTCGTTTATTCTTCCTCATTGGAATGGTTTATATGGTTTTCTTTTCGATACTAAAATGGCGTGCACCATTTGCTTTGAGGGGCTGCGTTTTCTGATGGTTACACATGGACATTTGTTATTTTGTATTTCTATGTTGTGTGCACTAGCGTTAGGCTATGTTAGATAAGAAAAGCAAATGGACTGCTCTTGCCTGATAAGCATGCAAATCACACCAGATTTGCGGAAATAGGTATACATGTAGAAAAAGTACTATTAACAACACAAAATGGGAATGTGACTGGCAGTTTTTTAAGACAGAAGGCTGACTGAATGGATGCTGGTGTTTGTTGTAACACACTTCTGTTGCTACATGTTAATAACAAAAATTCAAGTATTGTTTTAGTTGTCAAATTCAAACTTGTCAAATTAATACACGTGTTGAAGCACTGATTATACTAAATACTAATAAAATTGTACGACACTTTTTTGCAACAGTTGGTAACATTTACATTTACATTTTCAGCATTTAGCAGACGCTTTTATCCAAACCGACTTACAATTAATACATTTGTTAACAGTATCATGTAACAAGGTTACTTCACCGATGCATTTGCATTACTCGAAAGTGTATCATTCGCTCCACAAAACAGTTAATAATTGCTAACTGCAAAGTCCTTAATACATCTGTAACAGATGCACAACTGTCAATGTTTTTTTTAGCTAGTCATTAAGAATATTTTAAAATAGATTTGCACTCATTCTCTCGCACACATTCTGGTGCGATAAATTGGGATGAAAGCCTCCAAATCCAGTTATGCTCGCGACCTTGCTCTGAGATGAGTTTAGAATGTGGCCTCGGTGCTCGGTTCTTTGATTAGAAAAACAATGACAGTTTTTTCCCATCTTTGGTCACAACTTTATCTCACTACTTGACATATGGCAGAATTATAATCTTTCACCCCCCAGCCACTGCGATTATGTGGATCGACTAGAAATCCTTTAAGGTTACCAAAAGTCGATGTAGTTCTGCCCTGTGAAAATATACACCAGCTCATGCACACACACACACACACACACACACACATACTCGAGCATAAAATTAAAATGCACACATACACCTTTGCTAATATCCTAGAGAGTATGCACGGGCATGCATGATACAGTAGATACACAAATATTAGCACATATTCATATACATGTGCATTCAAAGATGCATACTCATACATTGGGGAGACGATTCACAGTTAGCAGTTGAATAATCAGTCGACATGCAGCTTAGGGAATTTAATGGTTAATCAGTGCCTCCTCCTGTTTGTGAGTTATCTTAGACATGAGGCTGCTGTCAAGGAAGTGTCAAGGAATCTCAGTTTAACCACCAACTCTGACCCTGGAATATACAGACAGGAAAAGCAGCCTCAACATTGTATAGATATTTAAAAGAAAATACAAATACAATTTTGAGTGTAGCTATTATACAGGCATAAATAAATATTTTGAAGGGGGTAAATTATTTGTGGGGAGATGGGTAGGCTACTGTTTGCACAAGAAAAGAGTAAATAACATCAAATGAAATAGTAGGCCGTCTGGCACCGCATAAGGCGATGTTTGATTTTCATTGTGGGCCTTCACGTACGTGGATTGGCTGCGTAGGCTGGAATCCTCTCTCTGCCTCTCTTGATGTGAGCCAGAATGACTCCCCCATAGCAACGCGCTCGCTACAGCCCTGACCGACGTGGGGGGGGGGGGGGGGGGGGGGGGGGGGGGGGGGGGGGGGGGGGGGGGGGGGGGGGGGGGGGGGGGGGGGG
>JAOEHI010000013.1:3723891-3755321 GCA_025447815.1 Percopsis transmontana
CCCCCCCCCCCCCCCCCCGCCCCCCCCCCCCCCCCCGCGTGGCGGGCGGGGGGGGGGGGGCGGGGGGCGCCCCCCCCACTGTGAGTGAGACAGAGAGAAAGAGAGAACGTCCGTTAAATCCCATTTTCCCCCCAGATGAAGGCTATGCAAATGACCCTGAAGAGCTGAACTCCACCTTGCACTTCAAATTCGGCGAGGGCTGTTTAATTAGTATTTTAATCTATCCCAATGATTCTACCCTGCCTACAATGTATGCAGCATTCTGTCTCATTAAGCCTCGCACTTTTAGGAGAATCATTAGCAAAAATACCCCCCTCCCCCCTTTTCTCTCTCTCTCTCTCTGGCTATTAATGACCCTCCAAAATTGTGTACCCTATCATGTTATCAAGATGGCAGTAAAGGCGAGATGTTATGTGTTACTGCTGGCCTTATAAAAGATGTCCAATGCAGAAATGAGGAAGCTGCATTAAAGTACCATAACAGCACATAGCAGCATCAAAAGGTGGGTAGGAAAGGGGGGGCAAGACCACCACCAGAATAATATTTCCCATCATTACGTCCAAATCGAGGAAGGTAGGGATGCCATCATTTGGTCCGTCTCAAAATAAGGAACTCATTTTCATGTCATGTCATGGAATTGGATCCCACATGCCGGCGATAGCTGCGCTGTGATTGGCCCTGCTGCTGTTAGGAGGCGGGGTAATGAGCGAGGTAATTAGGCCCAGCTGTGTGAAAGTGTGGATGGGAAAACGCCGGCACCGCTAAAAGGTCACACAACGTTTTGGTCTTAATAAGGACCCCTCTGGGTTCACAGCACACAAGTCGAAGATTAGCTGCAATCAACAGACACACACACACACACACACACACATGTAATTCTGACTGCAATTTGACTGACAGGCTGACATTAACCTTCTTATGGTGAAACCAAAGTGGCCTGAAGGTCACTATTTACTTTTGAATCAAAGCCGAGGACTCTCCAATCAACCTGGGGGAGCTGAGAGGCCCACAACAGCCACTTTAAATGTAAATACACTGTACTGGCCAAGCTCATTAACCGGCAAGCGTCTAGGTCTGTGAAGCGCGGTCAGAACTCAGCTGTCGGATCGCTTGTTCTGTCACTGACTGTACAGATACCAGCCCTGAGCTGCTCTCTCACACTGGTCACTCCTTAAATTAACCTCCCAATGGAGTTCTTTCTTTCTCTCTCTCCTCCCCATCCCTGTCTTTTGCACACACACACAACCCACCCCCAAAACACACACACACACAGATTGTGTAAGCTTCAAATTAGCCACCAAATAGTCCTGACAGACTGTGGAAAAGGGATGTCAGGTCTCATTTCAAAGCGGGTTCTCAGAGCATTTTAATAGGCATTGTCTGAGTCTGTCGTGCCAGATCTCTGATATCCAAATCCGATCCCTGCTGTTCGTTTTAGCTGCTTAGCCCCCGGTGTCCAAGTCACAGTGCCCCGCTGGGTCATAACCATTAGGAAGATGAGGCGAAAGATGCACGTTAAAGCCAACTGTTTTCCATGTGTGCGTATATGTGGCTTTTTTCTACATGCGTTCAGTAAACATGACATTTGGCCCCCCTGCTGGGCGAGAAGGCGAAGCAGTCTACGCAGTTAAAAAATTTTTTTAATAATAAATAAAATAAAAAATAAAAAATATATTATGACCGATTCGCTGAATGTGGATGAGTTGAGACAGTTTAGGTTGGTGAACAACTCAGTCATCAATTACTGTAGGCTACTATAATAGAAAAATACTGCAAAAATGCTGGATCAGTGTTCCATTGAACTAGTTTTTCTTTCTTTTTTTTTCTTCCAAAACTATGGCCAAACTTGGATCAAAACTTGCTTGTCCTACTTGGTTGGACCAAAGCACTGTAACTGAGCAATAAACACAATTGTGTAAATACGCTTTTACAGTATGTTACTGTAACAGAACTGGTGGCGCAGGTAGGTACATTTTAATGACCACATCAATCACAGTCATATTTTTAAACAGAGCCTTTGCATCTCTCTTATCTTTACGGAATGTTTATAGTTTAGGAGGAAAACCATCAAGCAATACATCCCAATATACTGGCCTGGCCAGTAAATGTGAAACACGTTGGAATATGTTGTAAACGTTTAAAATAGAGGCAGTTTCAGTCAGCAATCCAAGGAACAATTCACAAAGTCATTGACTAAGATGTGCTCACACACACACACACAAACACACACACGCACACATAGCTTAATCCATCCCAAATTGTTCTCCAAAATACTTTATGTGCCCAACAAGCGTAGTCAACTAGCTAGGTATAATTTTTATTAAAACACTGCGGTGTTCGGCCGTATGTCGCAAGTTATAGTAATTCTCCCCCAACCGTCAAAGATTCTAATAACAGCTTGAATGGCTATCACCCAGATAGCATGTCATTAGTGCTTAAATTCATGAATATATATATTAATTTGAGCTATACGACGTCGGGCTGTTATTGTTAGCAGAGATATGAATGCAATATTGGGAAACAAATCACCCCAGGGGTGCGAGGGTTTCGCATTTCTGCGACATTGCCTCTGTGACCAAACAGAGGCACATATTTCAACGTCGTCTGATTGATCTCTTAATATTGAATAGCAACCACGTCCATTCCATCTATCTTTCTCTCTCTCTCTCTCTCTCTCTCTCTTTTCCCCCTGCCTCTCAGGTCATCTGTTCCCAGCATTCGTCTCTCTATCCGTCACTCGCGAGCAAACAAAATGAAAGTGTTTATTGCAGGGGAGGGCTGAGACGCACGCCTTCCCTTCCCCGCCGTTAGCCTTATCAGCGGGCGATCACTCCAATATTAAAGCTGCCATTCCCCCCTCTGGCACATATGACGGCTGTCTGTATGCGTCACGGCGTAGAGTCTTGGGGACAGAGAGACAGGGCGCAATGAGCGCCAAAGGGAGATGAGATGGGTTCCTCAGTCAAAGTGCCCCACCCGGGACCTGGGGAACAAAATAAAAAAATAAAACAAAACAACAATAATGATATTCCATCGCGCTCTCTCTCCCTTCTGCAATCGCCGTATCAAACTGGCGCTGCCTTCACCGCATGTATCATACATTATTTGTACGTGACCCCTTACATCTCGCTTACTTGGAATTCGGCACGCTGGCACTCATCAAAATGTAAAACAGTTCACCGATATTGCCTTTACATGGACGTGGTTTGTTTACTGCACTTTTTCTTTTTCTTTTTCTTTTTTTTCGGTTCCAGCGGGCTTATTGGCCTCTTGAAATTCCTTCTACAATGGAAATTCTCCCACAGAGGCAAAGCCAATGATCTCAAATTTATTTACGGCAGGGATAAATATCATGTGAAAGGCTGAAGATTGGCAGGTTGGAGCATACAAGCATATACGTATGCACGCACACACACACACACACACACAAAAGCCATTTTCTCCTCAGACAATCCCCAAGCCCTCCTCGCCTCTTGTCTCGTCTAGTTCTTGCATGGCAATTCCTGCTCTGCTCCCCACCTTTTATAAATCAGGACATCGAATCAAAGGACTTTGCCCTCTGGGAAACGCAATGAAGACGTGGGATGAACCTGGAAAATGGATGAAAGGACGGCATAAACAATTCACTTTCACATTCCCTCTGTCTTTGCTAATACACCAAGTTTGTTCGTACCTCGACATCATTAAGTAGCAAATGTCTAGAGGTGCACTACCACTGCTCTCCAGCAGGGGAAAGGAACTCATTAGTGAAATCTTTTGGTTGTGGTTCGAGCAAATACCTGGATAGGAAATGTACTTTCTGGACCTGGTCTGTCCTCTGTTAATGTCCAATGAAGACTCCCTTAACTTCACCACAACGTCCAGTCTTGACACTAGATCAAAAGGTGGCATACATTAAAAAAAATAAAATACAGAGAGGCGAGCGGGCTCTGGTTCTGGAATTATGAGACGTCGAACATGAGAATATTTGTTTCAACTACCGTCACTCCACTCCACCGCAGTTATGAGAAATATATAACATTTTGCCTGGGAAGGTAAAGCCATGGTAAATCCATCTGTGGCTAAGTGCGGCACGTACAAACAAATAAAGTGACAAAGAGTGTCACTGTGGTGGTTCATTCCATTTGTCTCTCTTTACTGGGTAGAAGTGGGGCAGTATAGCTCACGTAGGAGAGATCAGGAGAGCCAGGGAGTGAGGGCTGGACACGCCCACACAGTCCCGAGCAGAGGCCTAAACCGGATATTAATAAATGTTCTTTTGTCCTAAACTCTTGGTGAATGCCACTCTCAACTATCATATCACACACTGTATGCAATTTACTATTATTCATTTCAATTCATTTCGTCTGGCCTTTTTAAATCGTAACGTTGGACTCATGACCTTGGATGAGAGCATTAAAAAAAATACCCAAAATATAATAAATGCTATGGAAGACGAGAAGACAGACACTGCACAGGAACACTGAGAAATGACATCATTAGGCGGTGATGTCCAATCAGCGGTGCCAATCATACAGGCCCATGTCTTGTCACATGGTACGAGCCTGCTGTGAATAGAATGGGGTTCCTGGCTTGCTTATTGTTTATTCACGCTGATCGACCCGCTTCCCCGCGGATAAACCAACACTGCTCCGCAGCAAACCAACTGCTGATATTCAGACTCAATAAACACAACGCCAACCCTTTCCCAGTTTCTCTAACCGAATATATACACTTAAATGTACCCTATATGCAAAACAATGTCTCAACATTCTCATTAAGTCAATAAAAGCCATTTTCTGGCCTGTCTGTTCTCTGTTTTTACACAGCAGTGTGTTCAAAGATCAAAGCTCGGCGCACTGGCGGATGCGAACATGGGCGATCAAGCCTGCCAGCAAAGCTTCAGTTTTTCCTCTCCCGTAATGGTGGTGGTTGTGAAAATCAGCATGCAGCGTGGCTCCTGTTCCAGACAACCTGCCACGGCCTCTGGTATCAAACGCATTACGGGACCCCTTCCTCCCTCCAATAGAACTCGCATGACACTTTTGTAATTACCTCCTCTCTTATTAGAGGGCCTTTGCAAAAGATGTCTGAATAATAAACCTGCACGAGCCCTCCGCCTGCCTCGCGGAAGGATGGGCGGGGCATGGGCACGTGTGGCGCGCACACCGGTGTACACGCAAACGTGCCCTACACACACACACACACACACACACACACACGCGCACATAATATCTGTTGCTCAGCCTGCTGGTTGATTAATAGATTGTGGCTGCTCTGACACTCTGTGTGGAATAGGCATTTTGTCTTTGATAGGCGCTGACACCAATTCTTCACGGACTGCGTGAGGCGGTGGGGTTGGGGGGTGGGGGGTGGGAGAGGGTGCGAGGGGAACCGTATACCGGCAACATGACTCGGTTGGCATAAACCTCCAGATGTGGAGAAGAGACGATTCCCCATGGATGTCGCTCCACATTTCCTCCGGGGACGCGTTTATTTTGGGCGTCGATTTTTTTCTTTTCTTTCTTTTCTTCTTTTCTCCCATTTGACGACAATCTACAGATGTGTGACACGCCTGGCCCTGAAATAACATGTGGCAGGCTCTCAAGAAGATGAACTATGTCGATATTCCATTTGGCAAACAGACATTTGTAGTATTGACATACTTTCAAATATAATGGAATTTGTGCGGGGATGTAAACGTGAATTTAAGAGACACTCGTGATCTGCTCCCTCCTGCCTCAGGGGGGCGCACCTGCAACTTTGCCTGACCTTTCCGTCTGCAACCCGTGCTGTCGAAAACCCGGCTTGTTTGTGAAATAAACATTTAGTCTTCAGATAAAACTCACTACAAGGTGCTATAAACGTAATTAACAGAAAAACATAACTCTGGCTAAGATTTACTTTCTAACATTTATGATTCTCCCTGGCTGTAAAATGCCCTCTATTTTATATAAGTGTGTGTATGCGGGTGCTTGTGTGTGTGTGTGTGTGTGTGTCTTTGCGCGACATGATGAAAACATCTGGAAGTCTGCCACCGTCTGAAGGGAACCTACAGGGGAAATGCTTATTGGAGGAAGGAATGGCTAACCTGACACACACACACACACACACACACCCACACACACACACACACACACACACACACACACACACACACACACACGCGCACACACGCAAATAACAGAAACATGTAGAGACACGCTCTCACACTAATAGACACAGCTGACATGAATACAAAAGCGTGCACACGCGCACATCACAGTTACACTTACTGCACACACACACACACACAAACTTACATTCAAACATAGACTAGACACAAAATCATACACCCCCCCCCCCCCCCACACACACACACACACACGTATCCCCCCCAGCTACACACATACACAGTTCCATCGCCTCCCCACAGAGGGCAAGCTGACAGAAGCAGCCCTACCTGTCATCATGGCAGCAATTATTCTGCAGGCTCTCTCCACGGACTCCTGCGGGGCCCCTCATTTCTAACCACATCACCGAACACACACACAAGCGGTGGCCACCCTGCACTATGGTACACGCCAACAACCCCCCCCCCCCAAACCCCCAACTGCCGTTGCTGATGCGGACTTCCGGCTCCGAGCGGTATGCCGTGCTAATACACCGTGTGTGTGTGTGTGAAGCGTGAGTTTGGGGCGGGGGGGGGGCACAAACAGTACCCTTCCTGTTTCTGTATAAACGTATTACACGCAAGGAAACAAGAACAGGCGCAGCGGAGTCTGAAAATTGAGAATAAATCGATAACTATATACCGGCGACCATCATGAATCGCCATTGGGAATACCCAGCTGGGGAAGGGGGAGGGGAGGCGGAGAAACCAGGATATGAGCTCCGGTGAGTCTGAACGATAATAAGGCTTTGGATATTGCCAACACAGATGTGCATGGAAAGACACAAGGTTCCTTCTCCTTAGTCTGGCCAAGTGGTGAGGGTTGGTGGGGGGTCTCGGTTGCCTTCCTCTTTGATGATGAACAGATTGGTCCGTCTTACACTGGCTGGGTGGGTCGGTGCGTGGAGGTCGGTGCTCTCTACCTTGTGGGTACCCGGGTACTTTCAGGTTTTGTTGTGTGAAGGATCATTTTAGAGGGAAGGAAGGAGGGAAAGGGGGGGAAAAAGACAAGCAATGTGACCTCATTACTGCGGATTTGTTCCGACTGTCATTAGAAATCATCAACGCCATCACTCAAGTCAGGAATATTGGAGGGAGGGCTTCAGGGTGCTGTAGAGTTCGTCAAGTTGATCCCAATATGATGCAAGCGAGGCTGGAGACACTTAACACGTTTATGGCAGCGATGTTCTCTCAGTTCAAGGACACAGATGGATATCTGGAAATGTGTCCAGAGGGCACTCAGTCATTACAATGATGCAAAACTTAATTTTGGCTTCATTTGGTGTTCCTTTGTCAAAACTATTTGAAGGCCAATAAACCCATTCTTTTGCGAACCAAATCTGTCTGCATTGTGGTTTTTTTGTTCTGCAGAAGGCAAAAACATTTTCTCACTCTAAATAGGAGTACAACTTGTTGTGTACACCACACTACAAATGCGAACTCATCGGTCGGATCCGAATGTGACTACCCCATATAAACTGAAAGACACAAGAGCTACTTTGTTTCTCTACCATATAAGGCTAGAGGTTTTTGTAGTTTTAAGAAGAAAATGAGTAGAATATGTAAGTAGAAAATGGCTCCTGAGTGGTACTTGCAATATGCTAACCTGTTAACATGTCCTCACATAAGGATTAATTCAATCAAGGCAAGAGCGTGGAAATGCATGGTAAGGTACAACAAAGGCAGTCATCCTGCTTTGTTCCTTTTCAAACAATTCCACCCTCTAACTAATAAGTTAGACAATGTTCGTTTTCATTGACGAGATGCGCTGAGGTATTTAAAATGCTTTCAACTGCAGGAGGGGAAGGCACACTTTGCTGTCAATGGGATAAATTCTTCGCCTAACTATCCAACTACAGATTTCCCCAAAAGTGGATGAAATAACTCTAAGCTCTCTCCCCCGTGGTTGATTCTGTCCCTCCCTCTCTGTGAGACACGCTTCCAGCTCAGGAAGATGTAATCCTGTCACCTTGCTTTCCTGTGTATACAACCGGGAGTGGTGGGTGTAAAATTAAAGAATAACACAACTGTCTAACACAGGTGTCAAAATAAGAAATGACATTTCCCTTCTGAGATGGTATTCGTTTTGATATCGTTTTGTGTTCCGCCTGCCTGACGTGTCAGAATGCTTTTTTTATTGCTATCTTGCTAGAGGATAAAATGTGATTATCATTATTATGTTTCTAAAGCTGAGAGCAGCTGCTACTATGCAGCAAACAATGGGGAAAGTGGGCATCAATGTGCAAGGCGATATAGTGATACAAAATTAAAATAGACATTCCAGACAACTCTGTTAGCTACTGTATAGAACACACACACACACACACACACACACACACACAAACACACCCACATTACATTTAGGATGCAGCTACATACACTCTACATTTAGGATGCAGCATTTTCCAAAGAATTCCTCTCGGGAGTAGAGCAAAATGCAGTATTGGCAAATTTTATTCCTATTCCACAAAACTACAATATCTATTTGAACAGCTGATTTACGCTCTTGCCATTACTTACGCCCATGTTGTAAAGCCTTTGTAGCGGGCAGCACACAAACACATTTACAAGTTTCCAAGTGGCTAGAGATAAAACTACACTTTAAAAAGAAATCAAACACTGTGCTTAACCCAAAACATGAGTATGAACAAAACATTTGTCCTGTTGCCATTTGCATGCATCCACATAAAAAAACAATAGATACTAAGAAACTCACAAATCCAAACTTATTAAGGGTGAATGAACAAATAATTACATTTCTCAACTACTTGGAATAAAAAAACAATGCTAACCCACTGACAGCCTTGCCGTACACTATACTGTTTTCAGTGTGTCTTTCCAAAGCTCGCCTTCCCTGTCTTTTTAAAGACACCTGTCGGGCTGCACGGCTCATCTCCGCCTCATTTAGTCGTCTGTCTGGGCTCCGAGGGGCTGATTACCAGAAAGAGCTGATTCCACTCGCACGGCTTATCAGACTAATTAGAGCCCCTGGCAGGTGACTTGGAGGAAACAGTGTGTCTCGCGGATGCTCAGTCGCACCGATTTGTACAGGCATGTAAGCTGCTCTGTGTCATGTCATGAGCGGCCCCCGGCAATGTGGTGGTAGGCTATCTCTGCAGAATCTAAATGTTGGCCAAAAGATCGAGGCCTAAAGGGGAATTCTTGCCAAAATCAACCTGGGCCTTATTTTCATATTTTTCCCAACCATAGTGATGTAATCAAGTGCTTCACTTTCAAGTTAAGGTGTTCTCTGTTTTATTTACACACTAGGATGTACGCATTTCAAAACACACAAAATAAATATGGTTTTTGCAAACTATAAGTCACATTTCAAGAGCGACGTGTTTTTCCGATTCAGGAAACTCACTATACTTTCTTTATACAATGTCTTTACTTGCATGTAGCAATGCAGAACAAACAATAGTGATTTGAAAATACCTGGGTTCACATTCACGCCCATGTCAGTAGAATAGCATGTTTATGTGCAGAGAAATTTATAGCATCTTATTTTCTCTATATGCAGCATTCACAAAAATACATTGGGGGAATGTGCTTTTGGGTCTGTGGCCATTAGGCATTCAGTGTAAACAACAGGAAGTGCGCACTTAATTTTCCTTCCGCTTTGGTGTAAACCAAGTCTTGATTGTTTAGATGGTCCCTTTGAAACACATATGCTAGCATACAGCTGCCTGTTGTCAAGGTGGATTTTGGCCAGAATTACCCTTTAAAGCCTTGTGGTTTCCAGACGGCGCAAGGCTGGTGCTATTTTGTTGACCGCAAGATTTTCTCTCGCCTGGGCACATTTGCTAATTTCACATTTGCCATGACATAGCTTGCGCCAAAATGGGCATGGGGGCACAGTAGAGGGTGTGTCAGTCAAAATCAGGTGGCGAAGTGCAAGTTTGGTATCAAATATTAATAATTATATATAATATAATAATAATATTAATTGCGCTAGCGTCTCCACCTTGTCAGACCACATCTTAGCACAGATGCGGGCGTTGTGTGGTTTCCGGTCTTTAGGCAAAAGGTGCACTAAGCAATCCAAAATCACACACGTCACTTTTGTGTATGTTATGTTGCCCTAATTCGTGAATAATTTAACTAATGACAACTGTCTGATTGGATGGGCTGTAATTAAAGACAACCCCCACCACTCCTGACTGGGCCACTGTTGCGCCCGATTACCGCCACAAAAAATTAGCAAAAGAGTATTGGCCACACCTTAGATCGACTTACACCGTGGACACCGTGGTCACCGTGGACACCGTGGACACCGTGGTCACCGTGGACACCGTGGACACCGTGGTCCTTAGCGTGTAACTTTTTGTAAATGTAACAATATTAAAAAGAATAAATCTATTATTGTATGATTGTTTTTATTCTATTTTGTTTTGGAACTGTGATTACCATTTTAGTTTGATTATTACTAACTCGTGTTAAACTTCTGCTGACAGTTCCTTAAAGAGGAAAAGGTAATTCTGCTGAGATATTATGCATGCATAAACTACATATCGAAAAATACTTCAACGCTCAATGACACTAGATTTTCCACACTATGACTTTAAGAGACATCATTGCTTTTTGCTGAGAAAATGTAGGACACCTGCAGGGTTCAGATGTAAACATTTGGATGTGATGATAGATTACTCTCGAAAAAGGTTATTCTGTTGAGGGAATCTTGCAGTTCGAGGCAATAAGAGGTGCCTTTGGGGCTTTTGCTGGGGTTTTCTACTTGCGGTGCAAAGAGACTTTAGAATGTAGAAGATAATGGGCAAGGAAAAGTTGGCAAATTGACATTTTCAGTATGGTATCTACAGCTGTAAAATAACAGAGGAATGAAAACAGGTACAGGTTGCATGGCGAGTGTGTTAATAAATGCATTAGACAGGGGGGGTCCAACCAAACCAATTGAAGGCTGAGGTAAATAAGCGACACATGAGACAGCTACAGAGAAATGGGAAATAAATAAATAAAACGTGGAACACTTAAGAGAACCGGAGAGAGAGTGAGAGAACTCACAGAGGAGAAAAGAGTTTTCTGGTAGTGTATCAGTCGCTGGTAAAAAGGTCACGGGTCTCCAGCTAGCACATCCAGGTGCTAATGTAACACCTCTCACACCTTCCTCTGTTGGCGGGTTCTGACTGCCTACAGCTTGACGAGCAGAGGGACTGTTGTGTGCGCTAGAATAATATCCCATAAGCCCCTTCTCTCAGATGTGGCCTTAACAGAGGTAATTGGACTTGGAGTGTGAGGACGCCTGTGGCTAGACATGCATATAGCTGCAACAGACACCAGCCACAGTCTCCGTCCGATATTCTTGCGGACGATAACCGCCTCTACGCTTACTGTACGCCCTTTGTTTGTGGAGAGGAACTGCTCATCGGATAAACGCACTGCACCGGTGTAGGAACTTCAGCGAACGTGAAACGCGTCGATATAGAAACAGAGGAACAGCATTATGTTAAGCATAATGCCATGGCGGTCTACAGCGAGGGCCAATTATTAAATCCTTAATTTCAACTAACTGAAGTATTTTACTTTTTGCTGGGACTATTTTATCTATGTATCTCTCCGCTCCAATCAGAAACAGACATAAGTACTGTATTTATAGTAGGAGTAGGCTGCAATACAGTAAGGACAGGAATTTGCAAGTTCAGTAAGTAATCTACAAGTTATAGTAAGTATACATATTTAGGAGAAGGTAGCGGTTACATTTAGTACAAGTATTTCGGAGCAGGTAGGGTCAGGGATCAAGACCAGGACCGTTTGGCTGGGAGACAATGTACAGTAATACTGGACCCAAGCTGAACAAGGCTCGGGCTTTCATTCCTTCACCACAAGGCTGTAGCAACAGGTATTTAGACGGCTCTTACTTTTTCTTTTAGAGAGGGAGGTGAATGTATATATGTATTCCTTTCCATCTTGTCCCCTCCCCCTTCTCTCCCAGTCAATCATGGGTGAATATTGGAGTTAAATTGAAAGCGGGGCCCCCTTTAAAAAGAGGCTGGAGATAGGAGCGAGTTATCGCTTCCTCGGCCACCGAGAGCCCTTCTGCAAGACTCGCCACTCCCTCTGTAGCGGCCGGCCCCATGTACACAGGCCACTGACCCGTGACCGCCAGCCCATATCGATTTAAATGATGGCAGAGGACACAGAGGAAGAGAGAGAGCGAAAGTGAGAGGGGAGAGAGAAAGAGAGAGAGATAGAGAAGGAAGGAGAAGATGAGAGAGAGAGATCCCTCTTAAAACTTATCCATAATTCATTGTCATCTCTCTCTCTCTTTCTCTTTCAGATGGGTGCACGGCAGGGGAATCTTCATTTTTAAGGGGGATTAGCAATGACCTATTTTGAAATGCATCCCTGTGGTACCAATTTCCTACACACACACACGCACACACACACAGTTAGAGTTGGACCCTGCAGAGGGAAAGATGGAAAATGTGCCCACCAGGAACAATTTGGAAATTAAAGGAACACTTTCAGTTGATACTTTTTGAAGCTATGAAGCAGTGAATTCATTATTTCCACTTTTTGATGCCTTCGATGTGAAAATACTAATTATAACAATGGTAATAATACTGCCAATTTTCTAATAGTCTAGATATGCAGTCACTTAAAATGCACTGAAGTGAATCTATGTGATAAAATACTTTATTGGAACACACATCATGACGTCTGACTGGTCATTTTGCTCCTTAATTAGGCACCATTTTCTTTTTTCACTAAAAGTTTTCCCAGATTACACTTTTCCAAGATTTAAGTTTTCTCCGATAAATCACTGCGAGACCCAAAAGTGAGTCCTTAAAGTAAACATTTGACCCCAAACTTGGCTTGACCTCATAATGAGCCATATCAAGTTTAACAACGTGAAAGATTCTAAATACGCCTCTCGGCAGTACAGGTGAGGGGAAGAAGTGAGTGTTCCTTTCAAACAACATAGACAAACAGAAAGAGGCACAAAAGAAGTGATTTTTTTTTTACTTCAAGTCTCTGTGCCAAAGAAAGCTGGTTCTGCACCTGGACATGAATTTTGTAGTGGCACTTGGCTGGGGGGGGTAATGGGCTGTGGGGGGGAGGGGTATGTCACATGACATATCCATTTGGAGACCCTAATTGGTCAACTAGCTGCAAATGGCTGCCAATTGGATGCAATGTGTACATGGTGTAATATGCAATATGTAGTACATAGTAGCCTTGTGTGAACATTCAATCATCCCCAAGCTTTACAAGAAAAGTGGAAAATAGTGAAACAGAATTACCTTAACATAAAAATGACAAATCTTTGTATTTCCTTTATTGAAAATGTTATGAAATGACCCTCAAATTCTATGCTGGGGTTTTCAGACAGCTGTAATCCTTTGGAAAAGAAATATATAATTATACTCAAAGAGGGACTACAAAAGCAAATAGGGCTTTGAAGATGGAAAGCCCTAAATGTCACCCGGCTGCTTTGAAGCTCCCTGGCTCCCTTTGTTTCTCTACACTTGTAGCTCAAAAAACCACTGGCACACCAGACTGCTACTGCATTCAGGGGCCAATTTACAGAGACACACACATACGCTAAAATATACATGGAAGCGTGTACATGAACGCACACCTGAAAGGACTGCATTGTGGGGCTAATGTATGGCCATCTTCCTTCGTTTGGCACCAGCCCTCTGTGGTTTCAAGCACCTTCAGCGAGAACACTATTTGTTGGGATTTGACCAGCTGCCTCTTTCATACACACATGTAGAGCTACCGGGACCACTATGCATTAATGTTCTCTAATATCCCTACAGCTAAAGAAAATATGATGCACCATGAGCTGTTTTCAATAATAATTAGTTTCTCAATTCAATTCAGATTATATTTCTAAAAATAAATAAATATTCAAAGTCTGTATGGAAAAGGCAATTAGAGTCCGTGTGTATAATGTCACTGTCAGGACAGCGACAATTGTTAAAAGGTCATTTAGTTGATTTGATAGAATAAAGTTCATTTTTTTAAGGTGGGGGTTTAAGTGTCTTGAGAGTCTACACTACTAAGAATGGGTTGTGGTATGGTCTCACCGTTGTTACTCATTTTTAAATCAAAGCATAATACAAAATACAGCATTGTGCTGTATTTGTTGCCAATCTGGAGCATTGCTAAAGTCTGTAAAAATCACACTCTACTTTAGTTGCAACACAAACACTTTGGAACAGTCCAGAGTGAGGCAAATGGTTATAATTTTCGATTAGGAGCACCAAATTCCTTTTACACAATGGAAGGATAATAGAGCTCGTATCCCTTCCTTCCAATCTGTAGTAATTCAAAATGGAAATATTACAGATCAGTCTTTCTGAAACTTTGTGGAGTCACAGACTCCTAGCTTTGGCACACTTTTTGATAATCACTGTAATACATTTTGATTCTGAAATGTAAATTTTTATACAGAAAAGCTAAATTGGAATTTAAAGCTTCAGTCTAGCAGTTTCCATATTATTTAAAGTTTAGACCAACGGGGGCACTGATCTTTCCAGGAATTTTGCACCTAGACACATTAATATTAAACTACAAATGGAAAAGCTATTAGGCGGAATCCTTATTTAATTACATCAAATAATTACATCAATTAGCGATAAACAGCAGTGAAAAGGACATTTAATTATATTTGTAGAGTTTCAGATTGTAGCTTTAAATAATATATTTAGAAAATAAAGATTTTCAATCAAGTGCCCTTTAGTTGCATTACTCAGGTCCACTTTGCATTTAATGAAATATGGAGTTCCCCTTTCAGGAAACCTAGGGTACAAAAAGGTAACATGAATGGGTGTAGAGCTGTGTCTACCATGAGTGAGGTGCTTGTGCTTTGGTGGTACATGTGGCACTGTTGTGGGCACACAATGCCGGCGCTTAGCATTGATTTGTTCTTCAGGCATGTCCACAGCAATCTGAGACAACCTGTGGCAACGTATTCTACACAAAACCCTCCCTCCTACTGCTTTGCCCTACAGAGACAACAGCGTCTTCACTACCAGATGATCGGAAATAAAAATAAGACGTTCTGTGGGAGTCAGCACTGTAAAAACACATTTACAGTTCACTCTAACCTGGTTAAATTTCCTTGTTGGCTTAACATGGATTATTGTCATCGATCATCATCATTATTTTATTTCAACTGAACATAACAAACATTAACATGAACATTTTTGTACCTTGGTTAGCGTATCATTACATTTCTTATTTTGTCTGCCGGTGACTCATCAAAGCTGGAGACATGTAAAAGCACATTTACATAGCTCTTCATATCTGTTTGCACTTAAGGCGATGGCCATCAGAGATGAAAGGGCTGTGCACACAACACGGTGTACGAGTGTCAGATGTTCTAGACTGTAAGGGTCTCCTAATGCGTGGTGCGGTGTCTGCAGTCTGAAGAGCCTTGTGAGTCATGGCGGACATCCCTGGAGATGGCAACATGGTGGCACAAAGCTATGGTTGAAGAGTAGAGTGATGGAGAGATGGTTGGGATAAAGGGATAAAGGCAGCAGTGAACATAGGGGCACAACATTAAGCGCCAGCACTGTCCTGAGGTCAGATAACACATCTGTTATAACGTGTCTTAGCCACTGCGGTTTTTGAAGATGAATTTTGCATTATTTGCACTACAATATTTTATAGTATGCTTAGAGCTATACCGGAAAACCGGTCACTTCTGCGTCCAGCTCACTTGACCAACAGGAAGGCCAGAATTGAGAAAAGTGAGTGTGTACTGTATGTGTGTATATAAGTAAGACAATGAGCAGCATGGACAATTATGAATGCAGTTTAAATGTTCATACTTTTGCATATCGAATGCTAGCTATTTTGTAACACCCCTAGAAGACACACTGAAATTCGGTTTGCAAAGGGGTTTGGCAACAGTGTTTTGTTGCGTGTCCATTATTGTTGTGTTTTATGCTCTTTATGCTTTTGTAAAGGACATTTAGATTGTTTGTTTTAACAACATTTTTTCTTTCCCCTTTCTCTTGAATGGGGGAGAACTGGCATGACATTAAATGCAGAAACGTGCCAGCTAGACATTGTAGGAAACTTTGGTGAGTTGAGTTTGTAAAACATCAAGCTAGTCAGCAATACAGTAGCTCCCAACCTTTTGTGAGGCATTGTGTTTGTGCCAATCCTACTGTAGCATGTGGCACAGCTGGTAATGACATCACATCATAATACATCACTTAGTCAGAATAACAATACTGTAGCACACGCCAAAATGTACTCCATGTGTATTCTCTCCCCACAGGGAATAGTATTATATATTTAGACTACATTTTGGACATGCATTTACCAGTGTAAAGTTTTCATATTCTGGTACAGTATTCATCACCTTGCCAGTAGTTTGGTTTGCTTTTATCAAAATGGATGTAGGCCAGATTTATCAAACTAACCAATGGTAATTTATTTGAATGTACGCTATAGATGTCAGATTAAGTACAGTATCGTAATTCCCAAAACCTCATGAAAGAAAGTATTACTTTCTTTCCCCATGTCTTAAACATTTCAATTCCCCCCCTGCCAATGAAACAATGCATATTCAATTTATTTTTGCGTGTCTGAGAAAGGTTATCCCAGTGTTGTGTTGTGGCCCCCTCCTCATTAATCTCCCTCCACTCACTGATAGCTTAGTTTCGTCCACTAGAAATGGCATTCAATTATTCATGCCTATTTTCCGCAAATACCTTGGAGATGGAATTAGCAAACAAACAATGCCAGGCGACACTAATCCTTATCTACAGCAAAGATCCTTTAATGCACTGGAGATCAGGCCGGCTGTTGACAGGACCTGTTACTGTCGTCAACTGCTTTACAATGGAAATGTTGACACAGTAAATATGTTTACGGGAGAGATGCAGTAACTAAGGTGAGGGGGCTTGAGAGTGTAGCATAGAGACATAGGACTCTAGTGACTCTAGATAGTTTCTGGACGGCACAAGGCCAACGGTAGCGCTAACGCAGACGTAATGACAAATTCGTTGGGCACAAGATGGTTTTTCTCTCGCCTGGGCGCCGAAATTGGCATGGGGGGGGGGGGTGGGGGGGTGGGGGGGTGGGGGGCAGTAGAGGGTGGTGCCGGTTTCGTCTCAAATAAAACAAAATATTAAAATATAATATCTCCACCTGGTCAGACCACGTCTTTGTGGCGTTGTGTGGTTTCCAGGCTTTACGAGAAGGGGCACTTGGCAGACTTATGGACTTCCGCCATTTATTACGAAATTGACAGAGGGCTCTGCTGTTAAAGGGAATGAGAGGAGCTGATTTGATTGGCCGTAATTGAAGACACCACTCCTACTGATAATTTTTCATTCTAATCCAACCCTCTTACAACTGCACTGCCGTTATCCCGAATTTCACAAAAAAGTAGCTGCGCCCTGACATACCACAGAGCATTTAAAAAGCTTCCTCTTTTGAGCCAAGAGAACTGTGAAGTTGCAGGGAACCGCTGACAACGAGCACGGCGACCTTGGGCTGTAAAACAAAGTCGACATCCTGGTACAGAGGCGAGGTTATGGGTTTTCCACTGAGCGACGCAAACGGTTTCTATACAGTGACTCATACAGCTCTCGGCACCAACCACCCCGCAGCAAGAAAACCTACGCAGGAGGCTTATACAAGCCTTTATATGGATAGATGCGAGTGCCTGCCCTCACACACGCACACACACGCACACACACATCTGCTCACACACACAAAGAGAGAGAGAGAGCGAGAGAGAGAGAGAGAGAGAACCAAGCGCAAATGCATTTTGATTAAACCGTTGCGACAGACAGCAGAAGTTTCTGAAATCAACAACGCATAAATGTTAAAGATGACGGAGAAGTGATACGTGTCACAATGAATAGCCGTCATTCCATGGACACGTGTGCATGTGTGCGTGTGTGCCCTCTAGCAGGTGGGGTGGGGGTGGGGGGTGGGGGGGGGTGGGGGGGGGGGGTTGCAGCTGATGCAAGAGGCACTAGCAGGGCACGAGAGAAACAAAACAAAAAAATAAAAGATCGCGAGACGCTTGACACCACCGAGGTATGGATAGCAGGGCTCATACTGCTTACTGGCACGTGAAAATGTGCACTCTCTCACGCAAACACACACACACGCTAAAATTCACAGAGCGCCAGGGGCAACGGAGGAGAGAAGACGGAGGAAGACTTTGATCACCGAACTGAGCGCGCTCAAGCACTCAAGCAGAGAGGGCAGTCAGTGATGAAGGAGATGAGAGGAGGAGGGGGAAGGAGAAATAATGGGGGAAAAGAGAGAGGAGAGAGAGGAGGAAGGGAGGAGAGGAATAGGAGTTGTTCTCTGACCTCTACGCTCACATATACAAATTATAAAGCAAGACTAGCAAGTACACATAGAAATGAAAAAATAAACATTTTATATATATACTGTATTTATAAAATTGATACGTGAATGGAATCTTTTTTTTTTATTTGACGGGATGTGACATTTCAAAACGAAACCAAGCCTGCCCCCCAACCCTCACAAAATAATAGTTTTGTGTGAAAGATGGTGGTCTTATGTCTGGACTTGTAAATACTGAAAATGGTCAGAACGCTCTGGAAAATCCAATTCACACCCTGGCATATGGCTGGCTATCTTCAGCCCAGCCCGTGTGGCACACGGTAAACATTACAATATCTTTTACAAAATCGTACACCTGTTCCACAGACTCTTATGTCACATAGCCGTCCTCTTACCTTATATCACCAAAGCAAATATGCTGTGAAATGTGCAGTTTTCTGGCTACAGAGGGGTTTTTATATACCAGCGTTTGAGGTGGATGAAACACAGTGTTGTTTGGGAAGAGAGCAGGTAATTATCGTTGGCATATTGACAAGTGTTTGCCAGAGTGAAGGTCAACACGGTCTGCGTGGGAGACATATGCTAATCTGCTCAGCTGGAAAACACGACCGCTCAAAACGGCAAGCTAGCTCGCTAGCGCCGTAACGCAGCCGCGGCTAGCAACTATCTGCTTGAGAAAGCGTCTGCAGCTGAAACGTGTACAGTGTGTGCGCGGACGAGGCGAAGGGTTCGCGGACAGCAGAACAGAGGAAGTAGCCAACGAGAATAGCACAGAATAGCAACGAAAGTCAGACGGTTGGACGGACATTTTACAAACACAAAGATTTTAAATTAAAATTCTCTCACAACCTCCTTTCTTACTCCTGCACTTCATCCCCTCCCTCCCCTCTTTCTCGACCCTCTGCTTTGTGTGTATGTGATGTGTGTATGCAAGAGGGGGAGAGAGAGAGAGAGAGAGAGAGAGAGAGAGAGAGAGAGAGAGAGAGAGAGAGAGAGAGAGAGAGAGAGAGAGAGGGTGTGTATGCGTGTCTGTCCCGCGGGTGACAGCCGTGTGTCAAGGTTTCGTGCTCTCTGCTCCAGATGGCCCAGGCGTTTGCTCCTGGGGTCCCAGGGCTCCCAGCGCTCATTGACCAGAGTCGGGGGTTCTCACGGCCTGGGGGCCTGCGGACACATTGCTGGGGCCTGGCCTCTGGGGCCTTTGGGGCCTCCGAGGGGCTCTGGGGCTGCCCAGCCGTGACAGCCAAGACAATAGGAGTGTCCTCGCCTTCTCCCACCCACCACCGAGCAGCCTGCGCGCATACACACACACACACACACACACACACACACACACCCCTACAACCTGTTGACCACAGTTGGTTGACAGTGCAGCAACACTGTTGAACAGTTGAAATTGTTAAAAAAATAAAAAAGACAAGCTATCAAATGAATTAAATGTTGTTTCAGTTGAACACAACCGAGATGTGCATGCATTCCTCTTCACATCTAGTGTCATTACATCCCCTTAAAAGACTGAGAGACAATCCGTCTTTCAGAAGTACATCTTTACGTCAATAATAGTAAGTCATCTGCATAGAAAACCCCGATTGTAGGCACTTCAGATGAGGACAAAACAGCCTTTTCTCAACACGTTAATTCACCTACCCACTGCAGAGTGCTGCAGAAACAAGCCAGTGGAAGTGGGGAGTGGATCAAATCCATCATCAGCTGAAAAATGCCGCTTTAACAGTGAGCAAAACGATTTTGACAGATCCAATTTCCCCTAAGAGAAGGTTATTTACATGTTTAGAAAATCTTACAGCAATTGAGGGAGAATAAAGCCAAGAATAGCCAGTGCAGGATAAGGGGAGAGGTCTAAACACATTCCAACATTGGTTTTAACAGCTTGGCCGGCACTTCATCAAATATTGAATAAATCATTTTCTTGGCACTGTACGAACACAGCTGCAAAAAAAGTTAATAAATGCGTGCGCGTATACATTTGTGGAGCACCCGCATACAAGGCACACCCGTGTGCGCGCACAGCCCCAGAAAGCCTTGTAGTTTTGATAAAGCAAGCAGCTTTCTCTTTTGTTTTGCAGGGCAGGGATTAGGCAGTGTGGCTCTTTGTCCTGCGGTTTTCCAGTTGAGCAGAACACAAGAGGCCCTACCTCCACTAATACAGTTTAGACCTCCCAGCAGGCCTTTCAGGAACACAGCCGCTAAGAACCTGCTGCCCAAAAGATGCTTTTCATTGAGTTATCAAATCTCCTCTATACTGTCCACGCCTTTCAAGCAACATTCTTTTGTCTATTCCATTCAATGGGGCATTGAACACATCAAATAGCAGTGATGGGCAGATAGATGCACGGAAGAATGTTGAGGATTCTTTTTTAAACCACCCAGATAGACACACTGCACAGCGAAGGTGTGTTAGCTCAGTACTATTTTCTGCTAGCACTCACATACATGTGGTGTGTTAAATAAACACACCACATGTAATAAGTTTCCCCCCCCCATGAAAACAACCGTTCTTGGACACCTACTGGCGAAGATGCAACTGAGCCTAGCTGAAGGCTAACCTGACCACGCTATATTGAATAAAGTGGCTCTGTATCTACAAAACTATTGTTTTTGGTCTAAAACGTTGCTTGTTTAAGTTAAGTAGAACAACAAATACCTTCTTAGAGTGTAATAATGAAGTATCTATCTCGTTTGAATGTGGATGCTTTTCCCGACAGCTTGTCCAAATTGCTATTCAGGTGGACCGAATTCATAATTCATCAGCATGGACGGGCTTGATGATCATGTTGACTTAACATTTGGTCTGACATTTCAGCCAGGCTCATGGCTGTCATCAGCTCTCCCCCCACGCCACATTATCACAGAAAAAGGAGAGAGGTAAGAAGCAGTGTAAGGGGGTGAAAGAAGAAAGAAAGGAAAAGAAAAATGAAAGAAAGAAAGAAAGAAGGAAAGAAAAAGAAATTAATAAATGAACAAAACAAAAAATGAAAATAATTAATGAAAGTACAGTAGAAAAAAAAAGAGCAACAAATTAAAGAGAAAACTTTGACAGCGAACAGAACAGCACAACCATTAAACCTAATGCAGATGAGCGCGACACACACTGGAAGCTATATTTGCTTGCGTTTCATCGTTTTGTTGAGCAAACACTATAAAAGTGAAATAATGGCATTCTCATTACTGATACACACAGATAGATACCTTGCAAACAAACACGCACAGGGTACACGCCGACACACGGAGTCAAAGCACGCGCACGCTCTAAACCGCTGAACCAAAACCTAACCTTTCTTCCGGTAAATGAGTGCCAATGGCCTCCGTCCGGCCACCTCTCTAATAGGAAACGAGACGGTGCCAAAATGGAGCTTGCTAGACGCTGAGGCCGCAACACATTTCAGCCAATAACAACACAACCCTGTGTTGTCCTAGTGAGGCGATATTGGATGATATTGACTGTTGGGAGTGTAGCCTGTGCCTCTCAAAGTCATTTCCGACCAAAGCAAGGACATGGACACACATCACACACACACACACACACACACACACGCACATCACACACACACACACACACACACACACACACACACACACACACACAGGTGTGTTGGGCCCATCGGTGTCCAGACAATGAAGAGAGAAGCGCGTCCGCATCAAACAAATGAACGTGCATGCGCACACACAAACTGATTGGCTAGTTCACATACCAACCTGTCCCAACCTGTCAGCCATAAGAAGGATAACTGGACCACTGTTCAAGTGAACACGTGGGCGTGTGTGTGTGTGTGCGTGCGTGCGTGCGTGTGTGCAGATGGAAGTGTTGTGTGCACTGCACTCATCATCCCGGTAATTGACAGTCATCTGTCATTGCCCAGTGTTGATAATCTTCCTCAGGACAGGCGATTGTCTGCACAAGATGAAAGACATCTATTGTACTGTATATCTGCTGCGACTAATCTGAGTTCTCATTGAGTCAAACAAAACGGGGGAGGGGGGGGGGAGGCTTGGTGATGAATGTCAATGAACAATGTCAGCAACACATTGGTGTTGATGTACGCTTGGGTATATTACGGTCAGGTAAGTGTGGTTAGGTATGTGCACACGCGCGTGTCTGAGAACACTCTAGAACGTCCTTACCTGCGACTCGGACCAAGTCTGCAGTGGTAACGTTCTTGGGGTTTGGTCCGACTCTGAAAGTCAATGCGGGCCCCAGAACTCTGAAAACACACACACACAGAGGGAACAAAATTGGCTATCAGATTTTATATTAGGGTGAAGCCACATAAACATGCTCATCTCTTCAATGAAATCCTACATCATGAGACAAAATTGATAGAAAACAATGTGTGTAGAAAAATGGACCAATCACAAGATAATGTACACAGGGAACCAAATCATGCAGTCCTAGCTTTGCAAAACAAAATTCAAATTAAATGTATTTAGTTATATAGCCCTTAATCAGAGTTATAATCTCAAAGGACTTCACAGGCCCACATTTCACAAACAGGCAATAAATGGCAACATTAACATCTAATTGGACAAAAAATAAAAACTCCCCCAAAAATCTCGGGAAAGGGCTTAGAAAGGAGGATGACACTTTCAGGACAGTAAAAAATACAGGACAGTGTTTTTTAAATACCATGACAACTGGTGAATTTGCTGTGACAGAGCTGGGAATACAAAACTGGATGAGACACTAGCCAAAGGATAGAAAGATCTTCCTTTCACTTTATATTTGGCAAAGCAGCCCAGTTGTGCGGATAAAGACTGCTCTGATTTCACCTGCAGAAACGTTACTATTGGTCTTTAAAGCGACAGTCTTGAACATTCCAGTTTACCTATGATAAACCACTTAAGGTAAGTAAGCAGAAAGTGATCACTTTGAAAACAAAGCAAATGGTCGGCCTAATGAAATGACACGAAACACAGAAATTGAATTTGGTGTAGAACGAGCTTGGAGTGCAAGGTGGCGTAGCGTGTGTTCATTCAGAATTTCCGTTGTGCGAATAGTTTACCCATAAAATAAGGGCCATTCTCTGTGTACCAGGGAATGGCGAACATAAACACCAGGGGCTGAAATCTCAGTTTAGGATGACATTTAGGATTTTTGGTATTTAAGAAACATGTTTCCTATCTGCATCTTATCTTAGGATAGGAATTTACCTATTACATAACCGTCCTAACTTAGGGATTTCCCAAGTGAGGAATTCTAAATTAGGATGGCATAGACCCTGTCCTGAAATGGCAAAAATTGGCAGCAGCACTCCTGTTAGGTCTGTATGTCAATGAAGATTAGGAACATGAGCACAGAAATATAATGATTGAAAGGCTACTCAAAGCGTATGATGACACTTCCCAAAAAGGTGAGGTTTCCTCTCCTCCACCTACATAATTAATGCCTCAAATTCCTTGTGGTTAAAATTGTACGTCTGTCTTTTTTTGTCCATAATCACAGTGAGAGCTGTTGATATTATGGCTTTTCAATCTCAAGCAGTAATCAAAGATACAGTTCATTCTAAGCATACTGTAAATACAGGCATTACAGGGCGACTGCAGATTGAAAAATCAAATTTACAGTTCTAGTTAGGATTTCTTAGGTTAAGATAAGATAGGAGGTCTGACATGATAGGACACAGCCATGAGTTTAGGAATTTCTTCTGTAATAGGAAGATAGGATCTTTGAAACTAAAGTTCGGATATTTTTCCATAATGAAGCCCCAGGATTATAATAAACAAACGCAAAAGTGACAGCTTTTGCTGTGGGCAGTAGGCTAAATGATCAATGTATTCCCATAGCCTGTTAAAACTATCCTGACATTGCAAAATACTACATTGCGCTTCACATCAGTCTGGGAAATCTCTATTGAAAACCATTTGTAAGCCAGGCAGTGCCAATAGGTGTCGATCAAATCATTAGCAATTGGACCACCTTCAACCAATCAGAACAAGTCCAACGTGGTGATGCTTTTGCGAACACAGGCCCTAGATTTCTGTCAACACCAACTGAACTACATACCTGGACGCCGATTGGTAGGTGATTCCCTAATAAATGAAACAAGTTTTCAATTCGGAGTTCGAACATATGTGTAGCAAAGCAAATCGTAGCTTGCGAAATCAAGGCGGTTTTACCAGGCAAGCAATCGGTGATCAATAGAAGCAAAATAATATACAAAAGTTGGAGATAGTAGATTTAACATACCCAAGGTGAGCAACTGAAATCCACCCTCCCGAAATCTGCAGTAATTCCACATAGTGGTGATAAAGGACAAAGGTTCCACCTAACCTTTTACAAATTCCATCTAAAAATGTATATTTTGTATGTTGCTCTGTAGAGAAAGAAAACATTAAATATTAATCGAACAACACTAGAAAATAAATCAACCAGGACTTCACTCTAGGGGAATTGGCGGGCCGCCTTTCACTCTGGGGTTCGAGAAATGAGCGATGGTGAACGGGGGGAATGTGACTCGAGACGTCTGCCTGTCAGCCCTTTTGGACCAGCCGTCTATTACCGAGCCATTACGTGGTCGTTTCTCAGTCCTGTTCCTGGGAAATGTACTTATAGTGTACTTCCAGGCAGGCTGAATGACAGTGGGAGCGCGATTCATCAGGGTGCCACTGCGCAGTGACACAGACCCCCGTCACCGCCCGTCACACACAGCTACAGACGCACACTTGGCCTCGAGCAACGTTTGCTTTCAATGTGGCTTTCTCATGTACATCGGAAACGCATGTCTCATTTCCGCTGTCTTAAACACTCGCCACTCCAAAAGAAATCAGCGCTCCACTAATGTCTTTAGGCCTATGCCTTTACCTGGTCTATAGTTTGCTGTTGCAAATGTCAATTTTTCCACAATCTTCCTCCTCCCTTTCCCCATTCTCCATGGTCGGAGACATCCTACCAGGGATCTGGATGCATCTCAAATTGAACTGACGTGTTGTTTTTTTTCCTCCACGCCAGACAAACCCAGTCTAAACGTACTGGTAGAAAACCACCACCGCAAACCGTGGAGCGGCGAAGTTAAGGCAGATACGTTATCTGCAGGAGTTCACACTGTGTCCTGTGTTATCAGTCGTGTAAGCTTGGACTTCATATTAGCTTCGCTAGCGGGGACAAGTGTGTGTGTGTGTGTGTGTGTGCGTGTATGTGTGCGTGCGTGTGTGTTGTGTTGCTGCTTGGGGAGTTGGTGGGTAAGCATCTGTGCTCGCTCAGAGCTGTGCGCATGCAACCCGCTCCCCCTAGTGCCTCTGACCTGTAAAGCACTTACGTCATCTATAGAGCACAAACATCCCTCACCCATCATCCAAAAGACGCTTTTGAAGTTGGAATACATTTGTGCTGATTATGGGGTTAATGTACTCTGACATAACTGTGAGCAGCCCAGAACATTCCGCCTTGAAAGTACCCAAAGCACCAAGTTCTACCAATCTGTACCTCCGTGATTTGGTTGTGCTTGTCTGGTATGGGTTGGAGTGTTTTCTTATTTCAGGCTGGCTCATGTTCAGAAAGGGGCTTTCAAACACTCACCTGTTCATCATGCCTCTTAGCGATGAACATCTCTGCTACAGCCACACAAACACAGTTTGAATATTTAGAAAAAACGAATAAGCAACCTTGACAAAGAATGAACCCTTTGTAAGACTGTATGAGGGTCTGTTATTAGGCTACCGTGTGGTACAATATGGCGTGGACACTTAGAAAGCTCTAGTTAGGGGAGTTTATGTCCAAATACACTCTATGGATGTAACTATATAACCCTATACTGTAAAATATTTAACCTCGTTGCCTTAACTCTAGGTCTGGATGGTGCGGTTTGTTGCTGTACAATTTAAAGTATATTTAAATGTTTTAATCAAAACTTAAATATATCTTGAATTCTACAACAATTTGATCCTGCAAACTGGAGTAACTATATACTACAAGTAGAGACAGTGATCTGGTTTGCAGATACATTAAAACTATGTAAATTTACGTTAGCGTGAAGACTTAAAATTGGTGTAAGGAGAGGATTTAAAAGGTTCAAGACCCTCTAACTGAAATAATGTAATATTTATTCAACTCTACACCACTATGAAAGATGAATACATATTAAATATTATTTCAGCTGAACATAACAGAGTGAGGCAAAAAGGTAAGTAAAACACATTAAGTTGAGCCTCAAATAATTTTTTATTGTGTCTCAAGATCTAAACCAGTGAAATTATTTTGCAATATAAAATATATTATTAATATTAAATTACATACAGGTGGACAAAACACATTTTTCCAAGTAAAGCTGAACAAGAAGTTATTTGTTACAGTGTATAAAGAGTCTATAGTGTTTATAGACTCGTCCTACAGCTTCCAAACACTGCGGTCTCTGAACTGTATGTCATTAGCTATTCATTGGTGCAGATACTGGCATCAATCATCATGTACGTGGAGCTTCTTCTGAGTGATATGAATTGACAGGTGTGAAAATGAAGCTAGCTCAATCAGTGCTGCCGTAATAACATATCCTGGTGTTCCTGCTCATCATGGCTAAACTCCTGACTTGTACTTGAAGGTTAAAGAGGGTGCATTGCACTGTCCTTTTAATTAAAGGATAGGTTTAATTTTTTTCAACCCAGACCCTATTAAAATCTTGTTTCCCTTCCTTTATATTTGGGGCGTAGCACAACCTCAGATAGCTTAAGTGTTAAGAATCTTGTGATGCTTCTCACTAGGCCTGTATTGCAGTTCAATTGGCAACAAATTAAGCCCACAGACGTAACCATGGAATTGTGAATAGGTTTCAGTTTACCTGTCTCGGTTTATTTGTCTTTGTTTGTGGCTATTCTTTTTGGTAAAACATATAAGACATGTCTAACTATGCGAGTTTCCCAATATTTCACAAATTTCCCCCAAACCCCCAACAATAGTTGCCCATTGAACTGCATTATATTCTGAGTGAGAAACATTAGCAGTTTCTTAATGCTTAAGTAATCACTGCACTTATGCTCTGCAGATTAGAAATGATGCGGGACAACATTTTAATAAGGACTGGGTGAAAAAACTGTGAATCTCTTCTTAATTCCCTTGTTTAAGATAATGTGCGTATGTTTATGTGTAATACTATACTCATAATGAAATAGGGCTACATCTTCTTTTATACATCTATATTACCTAAGCCATAATACTTTGTGTCTATAAATACAGAGTGAATGTGGTACACCGACTTCGGTGTTCATATGCTGCGGGTGTTGCTGAACCACCCAGAATTCACTTCTCTGGCAGTAGAGGCTTGAAAGGCTTGTCAGTTCTTAGACGAAAACACCTCCTCAGCCTCCTACAGGGTCTGACACTAAATGTACAGGAGAAGCAAGGAATAGCGGAAACCAGCCCCAGGTTCAAGGACAGTTTGCCCGCTTGTTAGTGTATTAAACTGCTTCCAACTGGAAGACTTTAACTCACTTTGCTTTTCGCTATCTATCTGTATATCTGCCATTATTTTGGTTATTCTCTCTCTCTCTCTCTCTCTCTCTCTCTCTCTCTCTCTCTCTCTCTCCCTCTCTCTCTCATCCTTGTCTGTAATTCCAAGCCATTTGAAGGCAGGACTGCTCACTTTTTGACGAAGCCCATATAGTGACGGTGGCAAGGCAGTGTTTTGAACACAATGGAGACATAGGTATTTGTCTGGAGGTAATTAGGCTTGATTTCTCTCACTGGCATAAGTCAAACACATAGAAAGGTCAGAACAACACAACACCCACACTCTGGCAGTGGTGTAGCACTGCTGGCTTTTTTCTTATTTTTTACGCTAAACAGTCCCTTAGTGTCTGGACAACCTTGGTTACTCCCCTCTCGGGCTCAAAGTTGTGGGGGGGAAAAAAAGACAAAACAAAGCAGAATTTGAATGTGTTTTGTGCAAACTACTGTACTGTACGTACCAATGGTATTTGGGTAATATGGGGGAAGAATAGTATAAAGATATTTTTGGACATGTTCACAATTTACGATGCGCATCATGTGTTGACAGAGTAACAGTTATATATATATAACAATACAAATAAATACATATCTATCTAAATTATTGATGGCAAGAAAATATTTGAATTTATTGAAGTGAACACAAAGACCTCCATTGCATTGTCAGTCTTAAATCTACTGTACAAAATACAATTCTGGTCTTTAGGAGTAAATAGCATCTTTTCTCTTATTTTCAGATTCTAATCCCCCCCCCCCCCCCGGTGTCAATATAATGTATCGCCCTCCCCTAATCTACATCTACCCGTACCTGGGGCTTGATGCTGCATATATACGTACGAGAGCTGGGTCAGGTGTGTGGCACGGAGGTTGAGTCTCTGGGCAAGCCGCTCCATCAGGTCCAAGCCCTGGTCAGATGAGAGGGAGCTGGGGAGGGGTTAGACACACAGACAGCCGGGCGTCACGACACACACATCCATCCAACCATAGATGCAGCTATTCAGGCGGCAAAATGGTTCGTAATGGTATGTAAGGTCATTTTTAGCACGGAAGTGCTTCCTCAATTTACAGCCGGGGAAAAGGTTTGCCTCACACAGGCAAATACAAAGCACACTAATGTATCACTAGCACATGTGTGTGTGCACGCCCGCCCACACACACACACACACTAACATAGACACCAGGATGTTTGTTGAGGCAGTAGGGATCAGCTGCCTCTTCAGGCCTGGTAAATCACCGGCTTTTTTCCAGCAATAAGACAAACAATAAGGTGCAAATGGAACTTGCATGAGGTGTAATGGCTGTATCATATGGACACGCCTTGCCCCCCCCCCATCTCTCTCTCGCCAATCCCTTTTTCTTTTATTCGTTCGCCCCCGCTCACACACTAAAGAACACGCCGAGCTCACGCCCGCACACGGTGAGATGAGGATAATAAGGTGCAAATGGAACGGAGGTGAAGTGTAATGGCAGCCTGATAAATCCATGCCTCATCTGAGCCCAGTCCATGACTCTCTCTCTCTCTCTATTTCTCTCTCTCTCTCTCTCGCTCTCTCTCTCTCTCGGAGATCAAATCGCCAAGGATATAGACAAAACAAAGGCAATCTGCAGGACAATGCACGGGATGGGTACATCCACACGATAGCTAGCTTATGGCTGACAGCTTAACCTGGAATTACTGTGACCTCCAGCTGACCCCAAAGTGACAAGAAAATCAGTGGTCATAAAATCCAGTGATTCAAGAGAACAAAACAGAACGGGGACAGAAGGAATAAAACGAGGAAAAAGAGGGAATTCCAAGGTAGTTCTTAGTATAGGCAGGCTGGCTAATGCTAAATTAGTTTTTATCTCTGTACTTTTCATTTACTTTTAATATCTAAAAGGATATTAAAAAAAAAAAAAGTCAAAATGTTGGGATACGGTTTTTGGCTTTCTTAAAGTTGATGCCACATTATTGAAGATATTTTACAGTTACATATTTTACAGTGCCGCATCGTATATCAGCGGCCAAATCATTTAATCCTTGAGAGAGTTGGGGTGGACACTTTTTTCCCTCCACTTTTTCGAGAGCTTTTGAAAGTTAAAGATTGGGCAAAGCGATTCCAAACACGTTCGTCTCCCACTGCGGTAATTCCAGCAACCCGGCAAGCGCTAGGAGTGACTTGCTTGTTGATGCTAGCACTTTTCCCCTTGGGTTTCTCTCTTCTGCCTCCCTTTCTCTTCTAGCCATACCTTGTGCTCCTCTCTCTGGTGCCCCCCACAGCCCCCCACATTCCTCCTAATTCCCCAAACCACCGCCGCAATGTCAGGAGCTGTCAGATAAGCAGGTTTGCGTCACTGTGGGGCGGTGAAGGAGCCTTGGCTAACAAGCGTGCTACCATGAAGCGCTACAGGGCGCTGTAGACCCGCTGTAGGTCTCCGTTAGGAGGGAGACGCAACCCTGGAGGTCGAGCAGGAAGCACAGGCGTAGGAAGTGAGGATGTTTTGCCTCGAAGGTGACCTCCTCGTTCTCCCTCGACACATACTTGTGTCGGTGTTTTGCGGTGTCTTAATCTCTGTGTCTATATATAATTTGTTCCTTCGCCTGCCCTGGGTGTGCGCGCGGGTGTTTGTGTGTGTGGCTAGAGGGTGACAGAGATCAGCCCACTGGGCCTTTGTGAGCGTACGGCTGTTGAACAGGTGAAGGACAGCATACTGACATGGACTTGATAACGCCATAAAGGGATCTGAGAGAGAGCCACGGGGCGAAAACACAGTCGATAGGAACTTATCTTCGCTCTGCCTGAGCTGAGTGAGTGGAGAGAGAGAGAGGAAGGGAGACTTGGCTACCCTTCCTGACACAGTATCATCATTAACGTGTAATACGACATGATAATACCCCCACACACACAGAGGGATTCATCATTACAGCTATTTTTGCACAGATTTGAGTGTGTGGATGCTTCTTTACATTTATTTTCATCACAGCCATTAAAAGTAGGTGTTGTTAGTCACTAAGGATTTAAAACTACTATCTGTATATATAACCTTAGAAGTAGCAAGCACAACAGTAAGCTACAACGTAAACTACAATTGCTAGTTTACGTTTAATCATCCTCTAGCTAAGGAACAGGGTCAGCTAGTTGGCCCTGAAGCAAATAGGGTTCAAAGCTGCAATCTGTCACATTCTAGATAAAGTCATTCAGGCAACACAGTATGTGGAATTGGGAAACAGCTATGGACAGCATGTGAGCCCTATTTAGTTCTGCTTCTTCTTTGGTCAAACAACCACTGATTACATCAGCAACAATGCTGATGTAATTTCTCCAGGAATATCACACCAAACTACAAAAACTATCAAAACGGCAAAGAAAGGCATTCATGAAAGGTGAGTAGACTGAATCATTATTTATTACCACAAAATGTACATTTATTTATATGAAACAATTTAAAGGTCCAGTGTGTAATATTTCTGAGGATCTATTTACAGAAATGCAATATAAGATCCATAACTATGTTTTCATTGGTGTATAAAGACCTTATATAATAAACCATTATATT
>JAOEHI010000013.1:3755421-3789436 GCA_025447815.1 Percopsis transmontana
GTGAATGGTTGATTAGATAATTGCATTAATGAGAAATTGAACAGGTGTTCCTAATAATCCTTTAGGTGAGTGTAGACGGCATGTGGGCCAATGCAGGCACTTTATACTCACACAGACCATCCACTGCTATTTACTGCAAATGGAAAGGCTTTCATTAATAGGCAGCAGACTTAATCATTATTGTATTGCGTCAATCAGTCAGAAATCGCAGCAAAACCGAAACGAGACATTTTGAGGTAGTTTCTGCTTCAGTTTTGCAAAAACACATCTGTTTTCAATGGTGTATATACTGGAGCCCATGTGTAGAGACAGTCAAGTGGGGAATCAGCATCACATTTGTATGTCAAAGATAACAATCTTTGTCACCCAATGTTTTCAGTTGCTGAATTTGAATTTGAAAACAGTTTTTCCGTGCGGCGTTGAAGGAGCACCTGAGAGGCTGGTAGGCGGTTGCTCATTTGACAAGTTGAGGCCTGCTTACCCCGGCAGAGCTTCAGCGGTATGTAGGTAGCCATGGGGTTGGTGGGAGATAGACACCTACACACACATACACAGGCTCAGGCACACACACTTGTTGGGACAGAGAATGGAATGCTAGCCACTCTGTGGCTTTAGCGTCTGCTAAATGACCTAATTGTGTCCCCAGTTGGTCGAGCCTGGCCTGTTTAATGCAATTCTGACCCAGGTAGTGTTTGCTACCTCCAACACAGAACTTTCGTGTTTCGGTATAACTGAACTGTCACTGTAGTTGGTATCGTTCCATCTTTGTTTGAGGAAGTGCATCTTTGATGGGATGAGAAGGATTTGACAGTGTAATGAGTATCTCGCTATTTGTTCGTGTGTGTGTGTGTGTGTGTATCAGGCCCATAGGGATGAAAATATATATATTTTATCACCTGCTTGTACATACAGTAGACACACTTGATGATGCACACCCATTCATGCATACCCCCCCCCCCCTTCACTACACACTACACACACACAAAATATAGTGTACTTACTATTAAGCTTGTTATTTGTGCATTCTTTCTTGTACCATCTATTCTTAGTTTGCCAAAATGATTAATACAATACTAATACAATACAATGCAATACTACTAATACAGTAGTTCCCAAAGTGGGGGTCTCAAGATGATTTCTAGAAATCAGTTCAAATGTAAAAACGATTAGAGATGGCATATTTTAACCATAATTGTTACTACTGTTTATACATGAAGATTACTTTGACTGATGTATTCTGCTACTAGCTACTAAATTACTATAGAATAACATTATGGCTGTTAGGCTGTTGTGTTCTTTCGTGTTGTCGTTATGCTCGTGTGTGGATAGGCCTATTAGTGCGTGTGCGCGGCTGTGCAGGTGGTTAAACGTATGCTTCAACCCCCTCCGGGGACAGTGGGGGTCGTGATATTGGCACCTTTATATTGGGGGTCGGGGGCTGAAAAGTTGAGGAACCCCTGCACTAATACATGCACCAACAGACAGACACACACACACACACACATCAGTCATACATACCGTAGCTAGATGCCGCCGGTAACCTGACACGGGCCCAGAGAGAGATTTGAATGGGGGCCGGGGGGAAGGGCAGGGGTTGGTCGAGGGGGTGATGTTCCCAAGGCCCCCGGGCCGTGTCACAGAATGGGATCATTTCAATGGGCTCGTTTAACGGGGAAACGTAACAGACATGCCTGCTGCTGCCAGCGCACCTGCCGTCTCCAGGAGCTGTATTGACGTGATCGCCCGCCAGTTCTATCTTAGTCCATTTTTATAGGAGAGCACTGTAATGTCATATCTGCATACATCCCTGTTGAGTCATATTTGCCTATACACACAGTAGCATCATTGATTCATGGGAGGTCTCTTGATATGGTTGCGTTGACTTAATGAATACTGATTCTGACTTGGTGACTTATATAGTGATACTGAGCCCATGGCTGCTTACCTGATGAGTTCACACGCTGATATTCAAGATAGATTATTTGAGCAGTATTAGAACCAGCCCTGTATTTGAATGAACCAAATTTTATATCGAGTTATTGAGGTAAGGAAGCTATAGAGTCAAAGGTTTTACTAAAGCTCGCTGACTGGCTTTAGGCAGAGACCTTGCTTTATGTGTGATGTACAGTAGTTATTTTCCTTTTTCATGCCATGCCACGTTAGTAGGGTCCAAAATTCAAAACAAAGATAGAAATTGAAGACAAATTCCACATAAACGCTGGTGGTAAAATCATGTAGGTAGTAGAAATATCATAAAGTGGACGAATTCAATTGCTTTAATTGACCAGGGCACGCATGTTGTTGGCAGATTTTAGTATGCTTTAAGAGTATTGATTTTCTTCTTTGTAAATGAAAACCTCTGTGCTCCGATGAGCTAATTTCCTGGTAAACCTAAGCACTTGACCCCATTCATAGGACTCACTTCACTAGTCAGAAAGCTCCACATTAGTTTGTCCCCAAGCTACCCTTTCTAACCTTTAATGCGGCCCTTGGAGCCAGATAGCCCCCACTGTTTCCCTCTACTACCGTTTGAAGCTTTAATAGTTTGTTTACCCAAGCAGATAAGGTATTATCTAATAAAATAAAAAGTGTGCCATTTGAGTTCTTATCTATCCCAAACAATACCTACTTGCTTTAAGAGATAGTTGTGCTATTTAATTAGAGCAAAGGCCTGTTGTTTTGTTTGAAGGTGAGGGTCTTTGATAAATGCTAAGATACCTCATGGCTAAAACATGAAAACCATATTGTCTGTGTTCCTTCACAGCCGATTACAAGGAGAGCTTCAACACAATCAGCAACATCGAGGAGATTGCTTATAACGCCATCTCCTTCACCTGGGATGTCAACGAAGAGGCCAAGGTACAATATTACACCTATAGCACTAGACTTTTCCCAGAAACGGAACAGCTTGTAAGGGGAAAAAAGGAGCAGATCCGGCTTTGTTCCTGACTGTGTTGTTGCCAAACAAAGACACATGTTCAGGTTAACAGGGGTTCAGGTGTGTCTAACAGTCAAGGTAAAATATGAAAAGTAACATTTAATTAGCAGTATCTGGTGGAATGGTGACAACATAATAAAGAAGTTTAATCTCCAGAGACTATTTTCTTTTTGGTCATACTACAATTAAATAGATTTATCTAGTAGTAAAATAATATATAGACTTACGATCATTATAAAAATCCTTTTATCTATTTAGTTTTTTGCCACAAGTTCACCTTTCAGATTGACACCCCAAATCACACCCAAACAAAGTATAAATCAGAAAGATTGTACTGCCCCAAAACCAGAAACAGATGCATTGTGGGATGTCCATAGTAATGTGGGTGGGCAGTCTTCCCATACCACAGATATGTACGGTACATTTCTTTTATCTGTGTTCTTTGTACTGCAGTGACCACTCCCTCGGAGCCTCTGTAGCTGTTTGAACTCTACTAGCCCCCAGGGGCCTACATACACCAATCCCTAACCCCACCCTTCATTATTTGTTTTGCCCTCATTTCTCTGTGTGTGTGTGTGTGTGTGTGTGTGTGTGTGTGTGTGTGTGTGTGTGAGTGTGTGTGTGTGTGTGCGTGTGTTCCTTATTTGGCTCTGTCATTGTAATAGCCTGAAGGCCTGAAGACAAAACCCAAGCACAGCTCTCTGAGTTAATATTGACTCTCTCTCTCTCTTTCTCTCTCTCTCTCTGTCTCTCTCTCTCTTGTGCGCTTTCTCTCTCGCTCTCTGGCTTATGAAGCTGGTTTACACTGGATGGCCTGTTGAGTGTGAATGCCTGTTGTATTGTGAGATACAGCAGCAGGTACAAGAGCAGGTGTATTGCCAGTTCAGTCACGCCTTTTGTAGTACATATTACCGTAGCTCAAGCAAATGAATTGCTGGTTGATCACTGGGTTGAGCTTTGGCGCACCAGTCTTTACAAAATGGCTTTTACAATTTGTATTACTGTACAACAAAACAGTGGAAAAGCTTGGGTACTGAGTTTATTGGGGTGGATTCACTATTTATTTAGTAGTATTTAGCATAGTTTGTACAGCTTATACAAAACGTTCAGGGTTGGTAAATGTGGAAACCGCAACTCATCAAAAGTTTCCCTGTCACATTAACATTAACTAGTCAGCACAGTCACCCAGGCTAAAAAATTACACATTTTGTAAACATGAATTTTGGAATGGTTTGGGACAAAGAGAGAGACTGTAGAACGAGGTTGTCTTCATGGCCGCTACTAATGGACTTTTTATGGCTCAAGTTAATGACCAACCACCAGTGGCAGATTGGAATGCCTTTCATTGTGTAATTGGAAAACATTAATATTCCACAACAGCTTTTTTAGACAAGCAGGAAAGAATTCTCAAATGTCAACAGGCGCTCGATATTGTGGCTACATATCTTATCTTATTGCTAATAACATAGCGTTACTGCTATTATCTAGATACCTAAAGTGTGTGGGCCATAGAACACTTTAATTTCTACGGTAGTCTTTCTATCAGGTTCTGCTTTAGCATGATGCATACCTCCGAATGACTTGTACTCATTATGAGTTGCTGTGGATAAAAGTGCTACATGAGCAAATTGTATTGAAGATAATAGACCCACCAGCGCGTACGGAAAAAGTGGTCTCTCTAAATACCTAGTAGGCTAATATCACCAATATTATTAGCTCAGGGAAAAAGTCCAAAAAAAGGTCCAGACCTATCTTAAATATTGATAATCTCATTAGTGAAAACTACTGTCACTACTGAATATGGCTACTACTGAATATGGCTGTAGTTTTTGTTCCCAGCAGTAAAAATGTTCTACATTGTGTCCCTTTATCACTTTATTTATTTATCTCATCTAATTGGAAAAAAAGGTGACACGTACAGACGTACAAAAAAACAGAAAAAGTGGTGGTTATTAATAACATCCTCCATCCGCCCCCCACAGATCTTCATCACAGTGAACTGCTTGAGCACAGACTTCTCATCCCAGAAGGGTGTGAAGGGCCTTCCTCTGATGATCCAGATAGACACCTACAGCTACAACAACCGCAGCAACAAGCCACTCCATAGGGCCTTCTCCCAGATCAAGGTCTTCTGTGACAAGGTGAGAGCCCGCCCCACCGCACAAAATTATAATAAATGCTTTTCCTTCCTAATGGATTAGTAGGGTGATACATTATAAGGAGCTAATCTCTAAAGCGTATTATTCTTTGTTTAACGTAAACAAAATGTATTCAAGTGTGTGGCTGTGTTATCACGTTTTAATTTGATGAGCTGTGCTTTTTACTTTTTTTTTATAGCATGTACCCTGGTTTGTTTTAATGGCGCGCAAACAACCTGATTGGTTTTCACTGTGAAAATGGAGGATATCTGATTTTAAATGTGTCAAGTGGTAAGAGTTATGTCCCCATGTGTGGTTATGAATTATGCGTTTGGATTTAAAAGCATTATCTAAATGTTGACATTTGTTTTCTCTACAGTCTGGCTGGACTAGCTAATCGTCCACTCGCTACCGTCTTAGTGAGAAACACATTAGTATTTATGCCTGCTAATGAACATTTACTGTGCGCTGTCACCTGTAGCCAGACAAGAGAGGGAGATTTTTTATTAGTGAATTTCCAGTCCTTTCTACAGTGTCTGAAGACACACTCTGAAATATCTGACTAATGCACACAGGCTATTAAAAAATGTAAATACAGCAGATGAAGGTGCCTGCAATTACATAATTCTCTCCTCCTTGGCTAATTGTGCATTTTATCGAAAGAAATAAGCGCAGCACTCAGATATAAAGTTTCAAGTTAAACATTGTGTTTACTAGTCTCCCATTTATTATCAGAGGAAATGTATGTCCTACACTACATTAATATCATAAATTCAAAATTTGCAGAACTTGCTGGCGTTACCCTATAATTTGTTTCACCATGTATTGAGTCTTGATTTGGTTTATGCTGATGTTATACCTTTGTAGATATGTGGGATATTGTGACCAAGGACCTTGCTTGGACTACTTTTTTGAAGTGTTCATTCTTGAAACTATAGCTATAAACTATAAACTATAGCTCCCTCTAGTGGTTTTACCACCAAGTACATCTGAGCATATTACTGCGTGGACACGAAAAAAATTGCATTGACAAAGAATCAAAATTATTGTCAGTGCTTGCAAATCAGACCACCGATGACCCAATGACAAGGCCCCATTCATACAGTAACAAGAATGCTCACAGTATATGCAAATAATCAGGGAATCAAGTTTTAGATTATAACCTTCAGCTTTCCACAGGATTTTCCAGGAAGTTTTATTGTGGTTTGTTTGCCCAAAAAAACTTGAATATTTATTTTCTTTATTCTTCTCAATTTGATTTTACTTTATTTAATTAGCATTACTTTAACATGCTGTCTTCTCAGGGAGCAGAAAGGAAGATAAGGGATGAGGAAAGAAAACAGTTCCGCAAAAAGTCAAAAGGTTTGCACATAAAATAATGCAACTTTCTTAATTACAATCAGAAAGACCTTTGGATGTAATATGACATTTTCACATTTGTTTACAGTAAATTCTGTATTATACCCTGTACCTCTCTTTACCTCACTCTATTTTTGCTGTATTTTTCCATCTATCTATCTTCTTATCTTTATTTTTAAATTAGAGGATTAAATAGGTGGGTTGTTTATAATGCATAATATTCAATGCCCTCTGTGCATCCTATCATATTTTATTTTATTCTAATTCTGTTGTGTTGTAAACATGCTACCTCGTTGCTGTCTTAGGGAAGGATGGAGGAGTTGGTGTGATCACAGTTGCCAAGAAGGCAGATACAACCTATTTTAAGACCATGACTGACCTGGAGGCCCAACCCGTCCTGTTCATTCCTGATGTCCACTTTGGCAACCTACAGAGAGCTGGCCAGGTAGATAACTGCAGGGCACGACTTGGCTTATACTGTCTGGTGGTCTATGGTTCATGGTCTCTGTAGGGAAAAGATTGGGAAGAGTGCGTATAAATGCATAAGGTAACATATTGGCGACCTCGTCTGGTCACAAAGCACAAATGCAGTCTGTTTTTTGAAAGCTGTCATATTCTTTTGTCTTTCATTCAAGACCTTTTTTCTGTAGCTCCATAAATCACCTAAAGGCATAGCTTTGTTAATGGTAGCAAGGCAGTTTTCATTACTGTAGTAATGCTTTCTAATACATTTCCAACCAGTGTAGTGTCAGTACACAGACACTTGTATGGGCAATTTCATGGGGTCTCATGCTAATAGTTTTGCTGGGGCCCTTGGGAAGACCAATTGCAATACTAATAGCAATTATAAGTTTTACCATAAAATGTTATCTTATGCAGATGCTTAATTTAAAGCCTCGATTTAATGAGAATGAATCTCGGAGACACACCTGGTAAATTTAATTGAATTCAGGCATACAAACGAGCTACTATATCAATACTAGCTTCAGAGAATTTAGCATTTGCTTGCCATATTGTGATCAGGGTATCTGCGGGTCCTTAAAAAGTCATTAGAGTCGCATGGAAAGTAAAAAAAACATAAAGCCACCGCAAAAAGCCACCAAAGTCCAGACCCTTTTTTTTCTCAAATTGTATTCCTAATGGTCTTAAAAAGGTCTTAAAAAGTCTTATATTTAACTTGTTGAAACCTGCAGAAACCCTGTGCAATGTTAATGTTGCTAATGTTGTATCATTGCCATTCAGGTGTTTGCCTTCAACACAGAGGAAATTGAGAGAGAAGGGTGAGTGTATTGCCAGCCTAATATGCAAATGAGCCAGTGCATTCACATCAGTTTATGCAAATAAGATACAGGATGTATGTAAATGAAAGCAGGAACCTATGTACACTAATGGACATGCGCACACACACACACACACGTGCACGCACACACACACACACACGCACACACACCATCCTTACCCTTACCACCTTTTGTACCACCATGTACAAAAAAAACCATTGTGCGTCACACGTGTTTGTTTGTGTGTTGTCAGGAGCGTTCTGGTGAAAAGGATGTTCCGGCCGTCCGACGAGGACCTCTGCTCTTCCCCTCATAAACAGATCAAAGAGGAGACTCACAAGAGAGGTGGGCTAGCGTGAGCACCTGAACCATATCCTAATCTACCCTCCTCAGTAGGACTGGACAGAGGCCTTTTCACCTGCTCCACACACGTGACCAAAATTGTAATACCATATCCCACAAATACCTATTTTTTATATAATCGGGAAGTCAATCAAATAAAAGCACTAGGAATAATTATGACCCTCTAATTTTGGGCAGAATATGTCCATATATCATTTAATCATGCATGATGCGTGAGAAACATTTGTGTTTTGTCCCCAATTGCTATCAGATCCCTTGTTGTACAATTACGATTACATTTAGCAGATGCTTTTACCCAAAGCAACTTACAATTACATGGTGCTATTACATGGAGCAGATAGGGGTTAGGCATCTTGCTCAAGGGTGCTTACAGGTAGGCCAACTCTGGGACTCGAACCCACGACCTTCCGGCTCTTCAGTGTTGCTGACTTCTTTTCTTATTTTGGCGCTATTACATGAACATGAATCAATATAAAGGATTCTATCTTCACAGTGCTGTTATATGTTCGGAAAGAGACAGATGAAGTGTTTGATGCGCTGATGCTAAAGTCTCCTACACTCAGAGGCCTTATGGATGCTGTAAGTAACCAACCCAGGTGTTTTTGTGTTGTGTGTGTGTGTGTGTGTGTGTGTGTGTGTGTGAGTGTGTGTGTGTGTGTGTGTGTGTTGTAGTCATACAGTAGCATCAATTCAGACCTGGTTTCTTTTATGTTTGACAGATATCAGAAAAATATGGCCTGCCCACTGAGAGGATAGCCAAAGTGTACAAGAAAAGTAAAAAAGGGTGAGTAAAAAAGAACTTGATTTATGCCTATAACCTTAAATTAATATAGGGAATAGATTTTTTACATTTGCTTATTACTTTATATTCTTGCGCGTAGATATAGTAGTATGATCAGCTCTTAGCAATTACTTTTGAAATACTTATGTTGGTACATTATGTAATGGTATGACGCATGGTAGCTAACTAAGCTAGTTTCAATGACTCTTGATGTTACTGTTCTAATAGAATGTACTTACTTATGATGGTGTATAGACAACTCAGCTATTGACAAATGTACTAAAGTGTCTCCTAAATGCTATAAATGTCCAAACTAAATGTCCAAAGTAAAATATAACCATATAAAACATGCAACAATGACATTGTGTGTTTGCATTACGTCGTGTGTTAGGATACTGGTCAACATGGACGATAACATTATTGAGCACTACTCCAATGAAGACACATTTATCCTCAACATTGAGAGCTACGGTGACGGCTACAAGGTCACGCTCATGGAGATTTGACTGCTCAAGGGCTGACTTCCAGGACTTCAAAACTCATCGGCTTGCATTCCAAAGACCCTGTGACTGCCGGTTGGCCGATACATAGGCGACTGGCAGTGATTGGCTGATAAGCTGATTGAGGACGGTCCACAGCGCTGAATGACTGGATCAAACATCGGAACAATGTGAAACTAATGCCATGTTTGCCCAGGAGCTAATGCGGTTATTGGATTCAGTTATTGGCTGAGGCGGAGAGGTTCACAGAGAGAAGATAAAAGAAAGAAGTTAAGCCAGAAAAAAAACTACGAGCATCAGTGAATCACCGTCTTGGACTGTTACTCTCATTGTACTTATACTATATGTAGCCAAATGAGGAGCCACAGATCCCAGCCCCTTTTCCCTTTGAAAATACTGTATTTTATTGTATAGAATTTGGGTCAACTTTATTTTCATTCTGTACTGATGTGTTTTCACTAAATATCAGTCAGATAAACTAATGTACATAATAGCCATGTGTTTAGTTAGTTAGGTGTTAAAGGTCCTTGTTTTCAATATAGCTATTTCTGTGCATGCCAATCTTGGGTTCAACAATGTCTTATATTTTGTTAGCCGTCTTATTTATTAATGCTTATAAACGTATTCCTTAGAGGTCCCTGAGTAGAAAACACACACACACACACACACACACATAAATTAGCTACACAGGAAAGGATATATGGGGGTCTTGGACATATTTGATAAAACGTGGCTTCGTTTGCAGGATAGTCAAGTGATCTGGGTGTTGGACTCCCAGCCGGAAGGTCGTGGGTTTGAGCCCCAGAGCTGGCCTACCTGTAAGCATCCTTGAGCAAGATGCCTAACCCCTGTCTGCTCCATGTAATAGCACCATGTAATTGTAAGTCGTTTTGGATAAAAAGCGTCTGCTAAATGACCTAATTGTAATTGCTTCCAATGACGATATACACTGATCAGTCTTAACATTATGATCACCTGCCTAATATTGTGTAGGTCCCCCTTTTGCTGCCAAAACAGCCCTGACCCGTCAAGGCAAAGACTCCACTAAACCTCTGAAGGTGTGCTGTGGTAGCAGCATATCCTTTAAGTCCTGTAAGTTGCGAGGTGGGGCCTCCATGGATCGAACTTGTTTGACCAGCACATCCCACAGATCTGGGGAATTTGGAGGCCAAGTCAACACCTCGAACTCGTTGTTGTGTTTCTCAAATCATTCCTGAACCATTTTTGCTTTGTGAACCAGAATTTACCTTTTCAGCAATTTCAGCTACAGTAGCTCGTCTGTTGAATGGGACCACACGGGCCAGCCATCGCTCCCCACGTGCATCAATGCATCTTCGCTTTTCCTTCCTTGGACCACTTTTGATAGGTACTGGCCACTGCAGACGGGAACACCCCACGAGAGCTGCAGTTTTGGAGTTGCTCTCCAGTCGTCTTAACCATCACAATTTGGCCCATTTTTCCTACTTCTATTATATCAACTTTGAGGTCAAAATGTTCACTTGCTACCTTATATATCCCACCCACTGACAGGTGCCATGATAACGAGATTATCAGTGTTATTTACTTCCCCTGTCAGTGGTCATAATGTTATGGCTGATCGGTGTATTGAATTTCTCTAGCAACTTATCAAGGAGACTTGTGGTTTTATGACATTTCAGTTACATGTCCTGTTCTCAAGCATCATACGTGCAACTTTCATTTATGTTTAAACATTTGTTTTCAAATGCCGTTGTAAAAAACATGTAGGCTGTGAAAAATAGAATCATTCACAAATGGGTGAGACAGGACACATATTGGTTCTTAAATCTCTACTGTGTTTGACATGTTGCAATTTAATAAAAGATTAAATACACTAAAACATAATTTCTGTCACAGTCATGTCACACTTTTTCCATTTAGTCTTTATTCATTTAATAATCAAAATGAATATCCTACACTGAAAACAGAAAGCAAGTAATAATACAAAATCTACAAAATGATACAGTGACAAAGGTTTTTTGTTCGACATAACAATTGTACAGTATAAATGGATACAATACTGTGTTTTTCAAATGTATCTAGATTTGGCACTTGACCACAAAATGCTATTGAAATGCAGGACTCATGTTCCTGTTGGCAGAAGTTGGTTGGTTCGACTTCAGAAAGTAGAAGTCCTGCCAGGTTTTCCTTCTGCTTGTTCACTTAACTAGGTGATTTTAATTACAGGGACTAATCATTGAAATCACCTGGTTAAGTTAACTAGCAGAAGAAAACCTTGCAAGACGTTAACTCTCTGAAGTCGGATTTACCCATCTCTGCCTGTTGGGTACATGAACCATTGTTAGGTGGTTTAGCCAGATATATTTCATAACGGATACTCCTGGACCAGCTGCAACTGTATAGTCATTTACAGCAAGCAACTTAAGAGGACAGCTGAATTATTATGTAAATCAATAAACTATAGCATACTAGCCACCTGATCTTACTTCGTGGTATAACTTCCAGATCATGTTTGAGATTTCAAGAAGCCCGGAGAAATTAATTTCCCCCCAGTTCAATTAGATAAACTATCTGTGTATGGTTACTGGTCAACAGTGACAAACAACATTTAGTGTAAGTTAGAAAGTATACAAAGTGTGAAATATTAAGCAGTTATCAGTAGTCTTGTAATGTCCTCGGCCAAATCTTTGGGGGGGGGGGGGGGTAAATCCTTTTTCAGCGTCCATGATTCATACACAGTATTTGACCTGAAATGTGTTATGTTGTGTTATTTTAAAGATGTTTCACGTCATCATCTTATTTTCAAATGACATTTCCAATTTTTAAAAGACAAATCTGGGATTTGCAGGTTCTTCGTAAATGTACAGCCTGCTTAGATACTGTAAAAGCATGGTACAGTTTAAAGGGCCACTCTTTGCCTGGAATTACCCTTGTGGTTGAAACCAGAATTAACAAAAAGGCAAAAAGGCCAAGTGGCTCACATTCCTCGCTTCCCCTCCCCCTACAGCTCTCATGGCTTTCACCATTCTCTACCCCTTCCCCCTCTAGCTGCCCACACTTTTGCGAACAGCTGTGTTTCAAATTTCCAGTGAGCTGAGGCAGAACTTCAGTTTTAAGGGTACAGTAACATGACTGAATTTGTTTCAATTTTTCTTATCGGGGAAAAAATGGAGCAGTGGAAATTCTATCTATGCATAGCAATGTGGTCCTCTTTTCCCCCTAATACAATTCTATCATAAAGATGAATATACTGTATACTATGCATTTCAATATCATGATCAATATCAAGAAAATAAAAAGTATCACATTCGAATTTTAAAGTGAATCACATTCACCGTGGAAAACAGCCACAAGGTAAAATACAGAGTAAAAGAATATATCAGTATATATTATCTATATATATTGTCTACCTTTAATTTGCTCATGTACTCCTTGAACCATAGTTGGAGAAAAAGAATAACCCAGTTGGGTTATATTCAAAATTGTCTTGACATAATCACTGGTATTTTGACAGAATCACTTCATTACCAAGTGCGTTTATGTTACTGTAAGTATGTACGCGTTTGGACATACAACTCGACATAAAAAGTCACTTCTAAAAAAAAAAAAAAAAGGTAATATTCCTTTTTGAATGAAACTAGGCTTCCCAGAACTCCCTTATGCGCGGCCATACTGTAAGCTGAGAACATCTAGCTGAGAACAAACTCACGCATTTAATCACCTCCAGTGTTAGCGTTGAGTTCCACAGCAGGACAGTTTCCTTTTCCGAAGACTTCACAACATCAAGTCGACAAAGTCAACAAAGCAGACCAAATATAACATAATTTCCATATACTACAATGTTTACAAAAAATAATATTAAAAAAAATTTCATAACAGCAAATCTGAATTCAGCTGAATCCTGAGGTGATTGACAATACCTCACGCATCCATTTGAGTATAACTACTGGCCATGTTGTTCAAACAGAGACAACAAAGCTTGGATTCAAAGTCTTTGATGGGATTCCTTCGTATTTAGTTCTGTGTACCGTATCTGGGACTCCTGTTGACGGTGGCTAAAGCTTCTGACATAGACATGGGCATAGAGAGGAGCATGTACAGTATATGTCAGTGTGTATGTGTGCTAAACTATGTTGTCTATATTATATACTGGGTTTTGGTATTTGTTGTACATACAAGACCACTTGTCCGCGTTTAATGTGCCTCATTCTGCATAGCTTAGAGTCAAGGTGATGATATGCTAACAATCACCGATGGGTCAACTGAGAGAGATTTGAAGGTTAGTCAAATAAATTAAATTTGGAAAAAGTTCATTTGCCTACTGCCCAGCACTGCTGGGGTCACACTGGAGCAGCCGCACAATAGAGGGGTCGTTCTTAGCCCCCTCCACAAACTCCTCCAGGGAAAGTTTACCTGAGAGAGAGAAAGAGAGAGCATATTTGAACAAAACAATTATAACGTAAAATCATCGCATAGACACTTTGCCTATACAAAATGTGGAGAAATAGATCCTCTTTCAAATGAATTTATTTAATACATATTTATATAGATATAGTATAGTATATTAGGTTAGGAAATGAGCAACAGTATGCCAATAACAATGTCTTTCTATCAAACATCAAATTATTCTGTATATTAATTGAAAGATTTTATTGTCCACTTATTGTAAATTAATTTATGCAAACAGAACTACTGGCAACTGTGCTGCCTTTGCGCTGTCTACCTGCAACAGTAATACACAGCGCAAAACACAGGGAACACAGTTACAGTTAAGCCATTTAGCAGACACTTTTATCCAAAGCGACTTACATTTACATGGTGCTATTAGATGGAGCAGATAGGGGTTAGGCATCTTGCTCAAGGATGCTTACAGGTAGGCCAACTCTGGAGCTTGAACCTACGACCTTCCGGCTGGGAACACCTAGACCACTAGACTATCCTGCCCCCGTACACTCAATCATCACAGTATAACACCAGTGTGTAGGGCTCTGGAAGTGCTCCTCCTGTTCCTCCTCGCCCAAAGGAGAAGATACTGGTCCTGCTGCTGGGTTGATGCCCTTCTACGGCCCCGTCCAGCTCTCCTCGTGTTATACGGTGATGATTACGTGCTCCCTTCATTTTTTTGGAGCAGTGTATAAGCTTGCTGATAGCTAGCTGCAGCGCTAGCGGGGGATATGTGGCACTTTAAGAATCACTGGCGTAGTGAAGGGAGAGCATGTCTTACCATCCCGATTTGTGTCCATCTGCCTGAAGATCTTATCTGTCCGTTTCTCAGGTGTGGATTCATCCTCTGGCATTTTCATGACTGAGGAAACCATCTTGTAGATAGCCTGGAGAGAATATGCACAAATATTTGGAGTATTAAGGCAGGAACATCTTAACTAACCTAAATATGAGGTTAGTTGAATATGAGTTAGTTAAAATAATTGTTAGTTGTAGCCATTATCCATCCTAGTATGATTGTGCTCATAAATTATTACCTTATATACACTCACCGGCTACATCATTAGGTATACCTTTTCAACTGCTCGTTAACGCAAATATATAATCAGCCAATCGCGTGGCAGCGACTGGTGATGCGGTGGTTGGGTTGACACATACACAGAAACAAAGCGCGAGGCGGTGCTCAGCGTGTAATAAGAAACTTACGGAATACAGAGAACACAGTTCAGAAAACAATCACATCTACAATGTCTGACGCTCTGACATTCCCAAACCCCTGCACATATAGCCTCCCGTTAGGTGCAATAAATGAGCAATCATAAGGTGATTGAGTACGGGTGAGCAGCGGGGAAGGGGCTAGAGGCTTGGTAAGCCGCACGCCAGCGGCTTAATGGGAGGGGTGAGGCGCCGTTCCTGACGGAACCCCTGGAAGGTACCCCTGGACATTACGCAACTCAATGTATTTAGGCATATAGAAATTGTCAAGACGATCTTCACGACGAAGTTCAAACCAAGCATCGGAATGGGGAAGAAAGGCGATTTAAGTGACGTTGCGAGCTGGTTTGAGTGCTGATCTACTGTGTGTGGCTACTGGTTCGAGCTGATAGAAAGGCATCAGTAACTCAAATAACCAAGATATGCAGAAGAGCATCTCTGAATGCACAACACGTTGAACCTTGAAGCAGATGGGCTACAGCAGCAGAAGAACACACCAGGTGTCTCTCCTGTCAGCTAACAACAGGAAACTGAGGCTACAATTTGCACGGGCCCCCAAAAATTGGACAATAGAAGATTAGGAAAATGTTGCCTGGTCTGATGAGTCTCGATTTCTGCAGCAACATTCAGATGGTAGGATCGGAATATTGCATAAACAACATGACCGCATGGATCCATCCTGCCTTGTATCAACGTTTCAGGCTGATGGGGGGTGTAATTGTGTGGGGGATATTTTCTTGGCACACTTTGGGCCCCTTTGAGCATAGTGTAAATGCCACAGCCTACCTGAGTACTGTTGCAGACCATGTCCATCCCTTTATGACCACAGTGTACCCATCTTCTAATGGCTACTTCCAGCAGGATAACCATGTCACAAAGCTCACATCATCTCAAACTGGTTTCTTGAACATGACAATGGGTTCACTGTACCCAAATGGACTCTACAGTCGCCAGATCTCAATCTAATAGAGCACCTGTGGGATGTGGTGAAATGGGAGATTTGCATCATTATAGCAGCTGCGTGATGCTATAATGTCAATATGGACCAAAATCTGAGGAATTTTTCCAGCACCTTGTTGAATGTATGCCACGAAGAATTAAGGCAGTTCTGAAGGCAAATGGGGGTCCAACCTGGTACTAGCAAGGTGTACCTAATGAAGGGGCCGATGAGTGTACTACACAGAATAACTAGTGATCTTTCAGTTGGAGAATGGGATTACACACTGCTCAATTTAGCACTCTGATGTAACTAGCGTGTAAGGGATTGATGGGTGGGGTGGGGTGAGGGGTGTGTGTCTGTGTGTGTGTGTGTGTGTTACAGACAGCAGACAGTTAGCCTGAAAACACATCTGTATTAATTTTCCGGGACTCAGTGTTAAAAAAAAGATAACAAAAAAAGGATGAAAACGCATGTGAAAAGAAGAAGCAAAAAAAGAGGGAAGAACTTCCCACTGGAATAATAACAGCCATTAGAGAATTATTTCTAGCTATTCGAATTGTGTAGCTGCTCAACGCTTGGTCAAAACAAGGACCTGAAGGAGACTGCTCCATTCTAAAAACACACCATGGCATGCCTTGCGCCATGGTGAGACTTCTGATGAGAAACTGCTACTTTCTAAAATTACACAGCGGTTAGTTTTCAGCTCCGAGGAGTCAAATGGCGCAGAACAGCAGCAGATGGATATGTGCATATAGCAGCTGGTGGGGATGACTGTCCCAAATGCGGCATCACAGAGGTACGTGCCATTACTATGAGAACATGAATTAGCCACTGAATGAGATAGGGACACAAAAGTGTGGGCAACTCTAAGTGTAGAGAACGGGGTGAGCTTATTACAGGGTTTCTGCAGGTTTCAAAAAAGTTCAATTTAAGATTTTTTTTTTGACTTTTTAAGACCATTGTGAATGCAATTTAAGCCTATTTCTCGTCCATACTGGCAAAAAATAAAAATAAAAAAGGGGCTGGACTTTGGTGATGCTCCCGATGTAAATACAGAACAATTTTGTGTAATGGCAGGCATTTGCTGGTGGCTTTATATTTTTCTGACCTCCTTCAAGGCCTTTATATCCAAAAGTTCCTATTTGAGCATTTTCTTGCACAAGGTGAAGCGGGGCTTCAAATTCATTATTTTCAAAATAAGCTTCAACCAAGCTCTAAATGCGCTGTTCTTGAGCCAGATCTCGTTGAACTTGCCCTTACCCATATTAGATGAAAGTAACGTTAACTGAAACAATTTGAACTTATTACTTCTAGAAGTAGATCTTTTTGGATGAGGAGATGCCACGTTAGCCCACATGCGCATCACACTCGGTGTGCTCGGATAAATTCTGACCAACTGCACAGTTTGCATTAGTGGTTTTGTTACAGCGTGATCAAAACAATTCTGAAGTTAATGCAACTTTATAAAAGTAACGTTAACTTCATAATTCAATCAATTTTTAAGTCCTGTCAAAATCGTTTTAAGGTCTAAAATTCTGTTTATTAGATTTGAGACTTTATAAGGACCCTGCTCTAGAGCTCTATGGGGAGGGGTAGAGAGGAATGCATGCGACTCATCACTTGGGTGTGGAGGGGCATGCATTTAAACCAAAACTGCCACGGTTTTCATGATGCGGGTTTCAACCACAAAGGCAATTCCAGACACAAGTCGAGGAGTGCTCCTTTAAAAGACAACATGAAGGCACCGAGGCAGACAACAAGAAAGAAAAACAAACTGAGAAAAATAACTATATTGAAAGGAGAAGCGAAACAAAGGGAAATAAAAAATAAATAAAAAATAGGTCCAAGGCACAGTGGGACCCACCGTCACGATCTCCAGCATCTCCGCCTTGCTGATGTAGCCGTTCCCGTCCAGGTCATACATGCTGAAGGCCCACTTCAGCTTCTGGTCCAGGCGGCCACGCGACGTTACACTCAGCGCGATGATGAACTCCCTGAAGTCTATAGTCCCGTCGCCGTTGGCGTCGAACGTGCGGAAGACGTGCTCCGCGAACTTGGAGGCGTCGCCGTAGGGGAAGAAGTTGCCGTAGATCTTCTTGAACTCCTCCATGGAGAGTGCGCCGCTGGGGCAGTCCCGCAGGAAGCCCTTGTACCACTCGGTGATCTCGTGCTCGGTGAACTCCGTGTTGTCCATCAGGTCCTTCATGATCTCTGGACGGAGCTTGCTGTTCTGCTTGCCCATGGTCGCTGTTGGTGGGGTGGCGGTTGGTGAAGCTCTGGGCTGCTGACAGGACAGAAGAAGAAGAGAGAAACCGTCTTAGAAAACATGTGAAATGACCTTGAGATTACAACAAGGGCGGGGAAGTTTGGTCAACAATTGGTGCAAAATGGGGGGAAAAAAGCAAGTGTGTTAAAAAAAGAACTAGGACAGAGAGAACAAATGTACGCGAGCTCCTACAGATGCTGCGCTTCAAAACGGAGGTGGGTTGACCGCATGCACATGCACGTTCGCGCACATCGCAACAGCTAAGAAGACCACCTAACATGCAAAACTAACCGAGATGCGTGATCACACCCACCCGCACCCCGCTTGTCACGCACCTAAAGCCCAGATGCCACAGCACCAAGCTCTGCTTCCTACTGTGGATGACTGAGTGTGTGTGTGTGTGTGTATTTTTGCAGATGAAACCTCCACTTCCTGTAGTGCAAGAACCCTCATAGTTACACCTCATATACACTGCACCTGATAATCTTTTTGTTTACACTGCTTGGGTTATAATGGAGTGTGGATACAGAGAGGAATGAAGAATAATGAGTAACAATAGTGAGAGTCCAAATCTCAATTGTCTATTTCAGGAGCAAATAAATTAGGCCTAGGCTTAATGGAATAATTGATTGAAAGAAAGTTCATTAAATTCAATTTTGTGAAAAGCATGTATTACCTTATTTGACTGCCTTTTTATAGTCTAAATTAAATGCATGGATTAATGGAATAATTGTGGAGCTAGTATTCTGTCGTATGCTTGCTTATGCACACGACCTAAAGAAAGGGTCTTGTCCAAGCCAATCGAATCTGACTGTTGGTCAAATGTTGGCACTTTAGGTGGAGTAGAGAAGTGTGCCCGCCACTCAGAACTCAGGTGAGGGAGGCCAAAACAACTGCTGGTTTCAACCCCATGGGTAATTCCAGATATAAATCATTGAGTGTACCTTTAAAAAGGTAACAGGTAAAACACCTCACTGCTACTCACTGCTCCGCTGGCATCCAGCTTATCGGGCTAAAGATAAGTCAGAGAGAAGCTCTGCTAAGCTTAGCTAAGGATAATGACAGAATCGGCGATGTCAGGTCAGGCCAACGCAAAGTACAGGACAGGCAGCTGATTCTAAAGACGTTGAAAATATATACAGCTATTACTGTCATGTCTTTAAGGTACACTCAATTGCGTAATGGCGTACCCCCAACCCCCCCAAACTCACCATTTATGTGAGTGCATGTGGCTCTAGGGGGAGGTGTGTAGAAGATTTAAGCGTATGAGCTCTGCAGTGGGAGGAGTAGAGAGGTATGTGAGCCACAAAGATTCAAACCAAAATGCAGCGCTGATTTCAACCACACGGGCAATTCCATATAAGGAGGAACTGAGCAGGGAACACAATGTGTAGTGTAGTGTGAACAGACATGACACAATCTGAAGCCACGTTACGTTTAAACTATATACAGGCTAAATCACTATAGGCTTTCCATTCCCCTTTAAACAAATAGATGGTTAACCACTGAATACTGTTACCTAGCTAGGTGACATGCCTGCACTAATGTTGCCGTTTCGAGACCCATTGCTCTGTTTAGGCTCATTGAGAAAGCACCATCACCTTGATTTAACTTGGCTTGGAAAATGGTTTCTTTGGTGGAAATGTACCGTCTCTACCAAACAACAAATCGGCTAGCGTTAAGAACCTGCTCAGTGAAGACACACCCAGCACAACGTACTGCTACAGTGAAAAAAACAACAACACAGGAAGCACTTTAAGATGAGTCTAACTGGAAGCGATGAACAGTGCAAAATGACACTTCTTACATGCCGACAAATGTGAAATAGGATAGACAAGATGTTTTCTTTTGCCGTTCATTTTTCAAATGAATGCACCCCAAAGACTAGGATATTTATTTTCCTTTGTTGTTGGCCAATATAAAATGGAAATTAGTCAGATTTTCTGCCTTGTTACTTCCATTTGTTCTGTCAGTATCTTTCCTTTTTAACATGCCCCCCCACCCATGCTCCAAATATAACATCTATAATCCTTTTAATTAATGTAGAGCAAACAATGAAGTGACAACAGCATCTAATGAGTTCCCTGCAGTTTCTCGAAGTTCTCTTTGACAGAGGTGTGAATGCAGAGTACTACCAGATTAACGCCTTTTTACACATTAGTCTGTCCTGGAACAATGCAAATCAACCCCCCCACCGCAGGAGTCTAGCTGAATGTAAATTCTGTTGACGTAGAAGCACAAACCTTTAGACAAAAGATGAGCAGCTAGAATTAATAAAGTTATTGCACAATACAAGTAGTCTCCATCTGTGGCACAGAGTGTATATAAAAGATTGAAGTAGTGTTTGTGATGTCCCCCATTGGTTTCTGAACAGAAGTTTCGAAGTCAGGAGTTTGGCTTTGAGTAAAATACCTTCCAGTCAGGCCAAAAGCAACACAACACTATATGAAACTCTTGCTATCAAAATAGAATAGGTTTCATATAAGGTTTCATATAGCATAGATAGAAAAGCTGTTTTCTATTAGTAATCTAGTCACTGCTAGTTCTAGTTACTGCTGATATTATTGCCCTCAATAAGAAGAACCAGAATCAGACCTAAGAAAGACCTGACGAACAAGGCTACATCTTCAGTAGGTCCCACACACAATGTATTCTCGTGTACACTTCCCAGACACAGCAAGTTAAAACCATGATTTCCAAGATTAATAATTTGATACATGCTATTCTATATTAGAAAAAATTCTATAGTTATGGTTAAACTTACACACACCTGTATCTTATTATGCTTAACCCTTGACTACACTTTTCATGTACAGGTAGTTATTTGGCCAACTAACATGCGTCATTCTGACTGCCTTCATTTATTTCATTCATTCACCATCCTTTCTCGGATGGTCCACAGCGAACCAGGACTGGCACACTGTCTGCAATCTGCAATTTAATTGCTTAATGGATTATAGTTTCCATACTCATTGAGACTGCGTTGCCATGGTAGCAGACTGTAAAATCAGTCCAGGTTTTGTCAGCTATATGAAAAATGATAGAAAACAATTAAAATCTTCACACTGTGTAAGGCAATTTACTTCCAATACATCAATGTTTGGAACTAACCTAAAGTATATTACATAAGCTATACGTTTCAATGATGATTATCCCGACTCTTGACAAATAGATTCGCAGGTTGTCCATAAATACAATTATCCCCACATCTTTGTTTTTATTATTTTTTACTCTTTTTATTGCATGCTTTGTTACCTCGAGGACATTAGTTACCTCTGGGAGGAAATTTAAACAAGGATGCCCTATTGTTTGTCAGCTTTTCAACAACAGGATATACTGTATGTATTGCACATTAGCAACCAAATATGACAAACATTGTCATTGCAAGTGCATTCAATACTTTTAAAAGAGAGGAGGTGAATATAAGATTCTTAAAGTCACTAAGCAAGCCCTTTCATTGTTTTTAATAGACATCATTTAGTTAAATCAATATGGTACATCCTTGTTAATTGCTAAAACAAGATAAATATGGGCAGCCCCCCTTAAGGTTAAAAATTATTGTGGAGAGTTCAATTGATTTAAAGGGCTGGCTAACATACATTTTGAACAATGTTTTATCTGCAACGAAGAGCCATGTGCTCAAATTTGGCTCTTTTTCCCCCTCTCTCTCTCTCTCAACCATTCAGATCCTGGTCGCTGAGAAGTGAGAACAATCACGTTCCTCCAATAAAGCTCAATAACATTACCAAATCAATCATTAGATGTCCAAGGGCTTTTGGGTCATTTATAGAGCGAACATAGTACTGGTGAACATCCCTAGGACTGGTCAGCTGGAGGACTAGACTATTCCTAGAACATGTAGGCTTCTAAGATCATAGACCACAATTAACTATTAATGCTCTTACCTGCTACCGCACGCTGGCCAGCACTGTTACATAACCCAGGGACAGCCGGCTGTCCCCGGTGACAACTCTCCTCAAGTCAAGACAAGTCAATGCTCCTAACTTTTCCAAGTATTAGCCAGGTGGGAACAAAGTACACTTGCCTGAGAAGTGCTGTTGCCTACTACTACTGCCTGGGCTCCAGGGCAGAATGCAACATCAGCACACTGTAATGCAGTCACTTTGTTTAGCATAGACACTTGAAAGACCAAACCTAAACAAAACCCTTATGGCAGAGACAGAGTTCAACCAGTGCCAAACTACAAAAGCAGTTACTTTAGAGAGTATAAAGAAGAGGACATTTTTGGCAGGACCGGCCCATTATAAGAATAACATTTATTAAAATTAAATACTATGCAACAGCATCGTTGCTTTGTTAATCATTGTAAAACAAAAGCATTTCTTCATCGATCTATTCTTCATCTTCATCTGTTTCTTCAAGTCTATCAAACCAGACCATGCAAATGCACTTGACAAAGAGAGTTCTTTTCTTCTCCAATATTGCAGTGCAACAGTAACAGTTTACAGTCGTTTCTTTTTTTGCTAGCCAAATTGATGGCCTACGGTACATCATCCCGGGACATCTTGTGGTCCACTTACGCAACATTTATATCCTGCAGGTAAAGCTTAACCCGAGATTCTCTCAGATAATCCATCTGCCGAGAACATAGAGATGTAAAGAGAGCAGGGGTTGGTAGGCAGACAGACTGATGGTAGACAACAGCTTCTGCTTTGTATGAATAATGCATTCATAATGCAATATGATACATGGGTGACAGGGTTGCATAGTTGAACAAATTCATTCATGACCTGTCAAACAATTATAAGCCTGTCAGGCCCTGCACCTGATTCCACGTGACATTGTAATAACCGTTTTTCAGTAAGTACATTAATAATAAACAGACAGCTTTAGTTTTTCATATAAACTTTGTTCAAATCAAAGACATGAACAAATCCTGAAAAATACTGATTTAGCATATAATTGTTGCTTTTCCAAGTTTCGAGTCAATAGTACATTTGTTCTGTTGTATCTGTTAAGAAATAAGCCCATAAGTTGTGTTTATTTGTTTATTTATCTAGCAAGACATCTAGCTAGCTGTCCGACAGCTAGGTCTATCGAACACATTAATTTATAAAATGATAAGAACAGGATGCTCCAACAAGTTCTATCATTTGCAAATCGATGTAAGTACTCTTATTTTGATTCTTTTATGGGTCATTCAAGACAAATGAAAAGTGTCACAGTTCAGTTGTTCTTGATGGAACAGCTAAAATAGCCCATTCCAAGAAGGGGGTGACATTTATGGACAAAATGTCAGCCTCATCTGAACGTTTCCGCTTTTGTTTAAGATAAGATAAAAGCTAAGCGGCCTAAAAATCTGCTAAATGACCAAATTGTTCATGGTGGTTGACAAACTGGCAAGTTACCGCCACTCTATAATCTGGGGAGGGGACTAAACTATTAACCAGCCTACTCTATAATAAACAGCCAACAAACACTTGTCAAAGAGCATTTTTTGACCCTGTCACGCATTTGTCTTGTTGTCTTTTCTACACGCCTAATTCATATCTCAAATGTCAAAATATTCTCTCTTAACCTATCCTCCTCTTTTCCCTATAAATTACATTGACTTAAAAGGCCTAACAGGTGAAATCAAGTTCAAGTCGATATTGTGAGTGTACAAACATGACATATGTTTAACTCTTGAAAGCTTGAATCTTCTACAGGCTTCAATATGTTTGTGAAATCCTATGTCACATGGTGAGCAGCGCACATTCAAGCATATCATAAAACCCTGCTGTGTCATGACATTACTTGGGGAGCAAACATACTCGGGTTACCATATCGTGACTGGAGCAGTTCCACTGAAAAATGCTTACCCTTTGCTTGAACATATGACTTGCAACCCTATCTCCTATGTCATTCATTAGGTTAGAGACAACCCACCGCTGGTCCAACCCCAACCCAAGGTCGGACTGCTGAGGGGGATAAGACACTTTCAGAATGTTCAGTATGTTTCTCATACTTTTGAATCAAGGAGGGATTGTGTATCCCCACACTACAGACCTAAATCTCAAACTAGCATTGACAACCACATTCTGTGGTTTTGCTTCTAGGATGCAAATGTGAAACAGAATTTCTGATCAAAATGACGTTACGTTATGTTTTTTGTGAGGCGCTGGTGATCTGAACAAAAAAAACAGCTCTAGGAATAGCTAAAAGTCCCCTTGGCACTTCCTGGTGTTTAATAGACTGTTCTCAAATAACCTCCCACACCTGACTAAGTTGTATCACAGTACAGACGGGGGCTGTCTCTTTTCAAAGTGAGACAATAATGAAATTAAACTAATAAATGCTTGAACACAAATGTCATTCCAACTCAAATACAATTAAAAGGCAGTGACAATTTAACTGTGGAATAAAAAAAAAAACATATTTATAATCAGTCTTAGGTGAAGTAAAATTCCTCTAAAACAAAACACACCACGTGCCTTAAAATATGCCTGTATCTAACTCGCATCTCCCAAACTCAGGACCCTGAGATTTCTTTTCAAAGGCTTCTAGAGGCTACTGTTTGGGAAACCTGAGGCAGCTATATAATCATAATGCACCACGCATTAGCCTCCGCTGTCCGTGCTTCATGCGTCAAAGCACTGCAGAAAAACACAATGATGACAGAGAGGCTATTATTGAGACTGTTTGTGGGCGCGAGGTAAAAAGAAATTGAACAAGGAGACACACACACAACCCCCCCTACACACACACACACACACACACACCCACACACACACGCTGAAAAGCACAAAAACAAACCACTTACACACTAACTGTCACTACTGGGTGAAGAAAGAGAGGGATGTTGGAATACTTTGGCTTTTCTGGGCTTCCTATAGACTCAGACCCTGCTGTGGGACAACAACAGCAGAGATGGTTCAATTCTAATCATCCGTATCTCTGATGGAGACCCACTCCCCTCTTCATTCCTTATAGGCACGCGGCATCTGTGACAAGTGTTTTTCTAAGCAAACTATAATGTTTGCCGCTATCTCTCACTGAGTGTTGATTATTTCCCTCCCTCCTTCCGCCCCAATCTTTAAAAATCTCTTTCATTCTTCTCCCTTGATTGCTTTTCCACTATTCACGTTTCCACATATCCCTCCCCGCACTCTCTGTTCCTGCCATGACCCCCAGTTTCAATTCAAAAAGCACACAGGCTCCGCAGACATGGCTAACTACAGGGGACGGTGGCTCTGTGGCCAGTCAGGCCCAATAGAAGCACACAAAAACGCCCACAGCGCCTGAAATAGAGCTCTGTTTAATTTTAGCATTCGTTCGTTGGCTCTCTGCATCTTGAAGTGTTCGGAAAGGATGTTCTGACACCAAGGGGGCCATTATGTCTCGACTCCACCCCAGCTTGATCACCTCAATAGGTCTTATAATGTGTGTGTTTCTATTTGCAGGCCCCGAGGCCAAACAAAGCTAAGCCAGTGACTTTAGTTCACAGAAAAACGTTTTGGTTCGGACACACACAGGCAGGGAATTTCCATCATTTGGCCGTGTGTGTGTGCCTGAATTTCCTCCCACCCAATTTGTCATGTTGTCTTTCAACTTCTGCGATCATTGAACTTCAGCCCTGACACTTTCTTTTTCACTAACTGGGTCATTTCTGCCATCTGTTGTCTGGTAGAACTAGCATGACTGAAGAGCAATATAATGTTTTAAATAGTCTATCACCCAGGCTTTACATTTGTGCTGAACACAAGCCAGAAGTTCAAATTCAGATTTAGCCAGTCAATTAGTCACTGCTACAAGTAGCCATCAGTCATTGGATTAAATTGTCATTATGGCCAATTGATATTAATTTAAAAAAAAGATTTGCACAACAGTGCTTCACTGGCATTAAGGACTTGATACATGTAACAATGTTATCACATGGTTATCACATAGTTAGACACTCACTTATCTCACTGCAAGCATTTTAACATTCCACTGTTTAGTGGAATCTTCACGTTAGCTATAGCCAACTGTGTTTTTTTTAAAGTTAAAACACCACTGGGTAACACTCGCCACTGGGCAACCGGGCAAAGCGATTTTAGTTCTAAACCACTTTTCTCATTCACACACTGCATCTAAATGCAGCCTACTTGTCTATACAAAAACTAACAAGAGTCTTTTCAAGTTTCCATTCATTCAAATAACCCACCACGTTAGCCTTGTGTTGACCTTTTCCACTTCCTATTTCAACTCTACGTCTGCAAGAAACCTTTGAAATGTTAAAAAATGAAAGAAAACATTGCTAAGTTACTGTCATTTAGCCTTTATCAAGTAGGCTAAGCTTATCCTATTAGAGATGTTTGCGAAGCTTTATCCCCTTCTAGCATCTTGTACTTAGAGGCAATCCTGCCTGCTGCTACACTCTCCTGTCCTCAGAAAGACAACAGTCAAGGTAAATCAAGACATGTCGCACTAATTTGTAACTTTGTTTCATTAAGCTTTTATTTAGTCGGTACTCTTGCGCGTCGGACCATCGCACCTGGGCTGAAAGGAAAGTATACAGGAAGCAGAGGAGCCAAAGAGGGCAGGAGTACAACTTACCTCGTCTGTAAGTTGGTGCGATGTGTTGGGATGTTCTTCAAGTTTCTAATAGTCCATTACCTTGGGATTTCCCAACGGATCGTGGCTTTGGTGGGCGACAAGTTAGAACCAGCAACAGGTCGCAGGAGCGATATGGGGGTGTGCTCCAGCTGCTTCCAGTCAAAACTCCACAAGGTTTTCTTCAAACTGCAAACCCTCCGCTAAGCCCGCAGCGGTAACGCCTGCCCCTCGCCGTGACGTCAACGCTCCTGATCACATGGCACGACGGAGACCAATGGAAGCCCGCGTTGTCTTGGCAACAAAAACCGACACCTGAATGATGGCTTGCTAGTCCCAGGCTGCTAAAATTTGACCAAAAATACTATTTGGATAAATAACCCAATATATCTGAAAGCCTACATTGTTTTTTAAAGATTTGAAAAACAAAAACAATAATGTAGCCACTATTTGATATAACCTAATAATGTAATGCTATTAGAATAGGTCTACTAATTACTACTGTAATAATATGCATTAATAACATGCATAAATGTATAATAATGCATTTACTTTTGCATGCATTTGTGTGTTTTCTGCTTGACACAAAGTGCCATGTATTGGCCAAGTATTTTTGTTCTGTTAGTGTTCAAAATATGAAACTAAATACATATATTTCTGTGATAATTATTATTTTTTCCTTTTTATTATTCTTAGGTCCCAGTGAGATTTTGGTTGGATGTCCAGCATAATAAAATGAACAGATAAAGACAGGATTACGAGTAAGAGTTGCATGTTGGTGATAACATATAATGATAATGATAATAGTGCATACTGTAGGTTATTGCCCATGCTGTTTTGAGGGACAGGTGTTCTGAAGCACATTGGAAGCCATGCTTTGCTTAAGGTGATTAGTGGAAGTCAAGAGCTTATTCAGCTTGTGTTCTGGCAGTGGTGTCTTAATGGCCTAAAGTACAAGGAGAACTCCGCCTTCCCACTGAATCAGCAAAAATCTTGCCCACAACTTTATGCACGTAATGGGAAGCTTCTTGATTTCCATCCAGAAATTTTTTTGTGCCGGCGTTGCAAAAATCTTTTATCTTTTGAAACTCAAAAATTGCATGCCCCTCACGCACCTGAGTGCTGAGTGGTTGGCACTCCTCTCTACTCCTCCCCCTATTAGAGTTCATAAGATAAGAGCTGACAACATTTCCCCCTCCCCCTAAAGACTGTTTCACACAGTTGGGGCTGGGGGTTTGGGGGTGGCATAATATAATTTATGAGTTTACCTAAAAAACAAACATAAACAAGTAAATACTGAAAAATATATTCACGTTTACATTGACAGCTGTTTCAGTAGGCCACATTGTTATCACTTTTAAAGGTATTCTCCTCGGTTACATTACAATGGCCCCAGAACTCCACAAACATGCACAGAGGTGCATGTGTCTATAGGGGGAGGGGTAGAGAAGATGTGAGCCTATGAGCGTCGTAGTGGAGATGAGTGCGAGCCACTCAGCACTTCTGTAACACCGGTTTCAACAACAATGGTAATTCCACCCAGAGTGAATCAGTGAAACTAGCTATTGAGCTAGAGCTGCAACCCCTGACTAATAGGTTTGCATGCCGTTGATCTGAGCGGCTAGCCAATGTACACACGCATACACACACACACCTGGTATGCTGTATCTCAACTGCGAGAGGCTTTGGACTGGAGAGCCACCTTCTAAGTCAGCGGGCCCATACTTTAACACAGGATCCATTGTTAGGTAACAGCAGCTTTAGCAATGAGGCTAATTAGCCACTGCCCGAGGAGAGGGCCACTTCGATGAACAGCAAAGGGCCACCTCACCATTCTCAGTGATTATCTGTTACCTAACCGTCATCCTTAAACTTGTAAGCTCTGTAAAACATGAAGTCATACACTGACTTCATGACACTGGTATATGGAAATTAGTTTTCAAGAATCTAGATTTATGCAGAATATGACTTCCTATTATAATAAAGGATATTATGAGCAAGAAAGAAAAAAAACATTTGGCTTTTTAGGACACTAAAATCAATTTTAATGGGCATTAATTGTATGTATTCTAGAGGTACACTCCTTGGTTGCATCATAACACCCCAGAAAGCCATCATTTCCACCCCAGCTCAGTGCTGATGTTTGAAACACAACTGCACATGGAAGTCCACGTGCCTGTAGGGGTAGGGGTAGAGAATGTTTTCCGCCTAGGATCTCTGTAGAGAGAGGAGTAGAGAGGAGTTCCAGCCTCACAGCCCTCAGGTGTGGCAGGGGCATTTCTAACCACAACAAAATGTGTAACACTGGTTTCACCCACAAGGGTAATTCTGGACGTAAATCGAGGAGTGTCCCTTTAAAATGACGAGGGCGACAGCGGAGGGGTGCAGGCGATGAACAGTGTCCATGCAACCAAGGGCCTCTGAACTCCAGGCTGCAGGTGGAGCTTCACTACACAGTACATCACAAGCAGCAGACCAAAGTCTATAGCTGACTGGGAAGTGCATGCATGTGCGTGTGCATGTGCGTGTGTGTGTGTGTGTGTGTGTGTGTGTGTGGGAGAGGGGGAAATCCTCCAATCTTGTCCATGGGACCACTGGACCTTAGTTTAGGAGGGGCCTCTAAAGGCACAACTGGGGCCCTAAAAATTCATCATATCCTTATAATGATAGACTTGGAACTGTGGGTGATTCACGAGTATTACCGCTACATACAAAGATATTTTAAAGTGCATCAAATTGCATTACCCAGTTAATCACTAAGCCAAAGGCCTTTGAAAACAGTAAAGTTTTGAGTCTAGATTTAAACATTTCTAGGGGTGGGGCACCTCTAAGACAGTAAGTTGGTTCCAGCGATGTTACGCATAATGACTAAAAGCTCCTTCACCATGTTTGGGTTTGACAGTGGTCCCTACAGACCACTCCTTAGCGACCTGAGAGGTCTGGCCGGTCAATATTTATTAAACATTTCCGAGATATACAGTATTGTGGTCCCATTCCATGTAATGATTTATATTAATGCCTTAAAATCAATTCTATGACTTACCGGAAGCCAGTGTTGTGTCTTAAGAAGAGGGGTGATGTGGTCTGTTCCTTTGGTTCTCTAGCAGCTGCATTTTGAATAGGCTGGAGCCCTGTTAGAAGACCATTGCAGTAATCAATCCTGTTGGAGATAAAAGCATGTTTTTCCAAGTCATGTTTTGACGCAAAGCCTATAAGTTTGGCTATATTCTCAAGATGATAAAAGGCTGATCTTGTAATCACTTTTACATGACTGTAAGAGTCAAGTAAAACCCTGAGGTTTTATATTGCTTTACATGCCCTGGGGTCCAAGTGAGCAGCAACCCTAAGCCTCTCTTCATGGCTCCCAAATAGAATCATCTCTGTTTTATCTTTAGCTATAGCTAAATACTGTACAATAACCTAGAAGATGGTAAAAATTTGCAGCTTTAACAAGTGTTGACCATTATGGACACGTGTCCTTACTTACAAAAGTACACTGAGGGTAAAATGTGTTTGGCCAAAAAAACAACAACACATTGTCACTTAAACCAGAGCTCACTTTGTCTGTCTGAATTGGCTTAATCAATTAATTAAGCCAATTATTGGCTTAATTGACGAATGGCATGAGATGGCTTGTATTGACGAATGGCATGAGATAGAAAAAGTCTCAAATGACACAAATGACAAAGAGAAAGGAAAGAAAATGAGGGAGATGGATTAGAAGAAAATGTCTAAAGGTAAATGTCTCAAAGAAGAGTCTGTAAAAAGGACAACAGGGACGGTGGACGAGAGAAAATTATGCCTTTCTAGTTCAGGATAGTATGGTTGAGAGGTGAGGAGAGAGCTTGGTGATTAGACAGTGGTGGTACAGTATGTCCCGTGGGGTGGAAAGGCAATGGGTGAGATCGAGGGAGTACAGTGGGAGAGATTGAGAGGTGAAACCAGGGGAGGAGAAGACTTGAGGTCGTGATAGGTGGTAAGATCACGGATTATGCTAAAGTGAAAAGCCAGGTAAGCTGTTGATCTCTCACTGCCATGAATGCCATGTCCAATGCTGCTAGGATATTTGCCTTCTCTCTCTCTTTCTTTCTCTCTCTCTCTCTCTCTCTCTCTCTCTCTCTCTCTCTCTCTCTAACACACACACACACACACACACACACACACACACACACACAGTTAATTCAGTTATTGCTGAGAGTATTTAAATGAGTGTGATGTTGGACTTTGTTGACAAAATCTGTGACATTTGGGGAAATCTTAAAGTCCCAATAGGATAGAAAGTTTACTGTACAAGTGAAACTAATATGACGGGCCATGATTAGTTCAGAGCATAGCTTATTTGATATCAACCCTTCATAACTGTTGTGCGACAGCTTCATTTAAATTGTAATTCTTTAGAGATTACAGTTGTAGTCTGTGTATCAGTGAAATCCGGTTGAAATAAGATGTTAAACAGACAATTATAATTTTATTGGTGTGGTAACCAACAATTAACTATATAATTATTGAAATTATGGGAATTAAATTTATTAGAAGTGACAACTGAATTATTATGTGCATTGTTCACAACATATACTTCAAATTGTAGCTCATTCATTTAGTCGTTGTAGTCATTAAATAATATGATCAGATATTATAATTTCACTATTGAAGGATTTGAATAAGCTAATAATGAAAACATTAAAACCTTTTGTTACGAGTTTGTAATGAATTACTTATCTGACATTTGATCATTAGTATATGTAGCAGAAACAATCTAAACGCTTTTTTAATACGGGACTGAGTTACAGATCCATTTTAGTAAAACATCTTTGTAACAATATAGCTGTCCATTCACATCCCTGAAACATTTTATAAAATAGATTTAACATTATATTCTATTTGAAAAAATATATATTCGTCCTATCTAACTGACCCCTTGATCTATGGCAGAGTTTGTTTTTATTAAATAAAACAAACAACTGAATAAATTTTATTCAGGCAGGTAAATATACACTAAAGGACTTTCGTCATCAACAACCGACACAGAGTTTATCAAGCGAAGCCACTCGCAAGAAGGCATGAACGTTGAAGTGAAAGTAAAGAATACCTTTATAATAATATAATAAATCATCTGTAGTTATCTTAAATGAGCAGAGGTTCAATTGTTAGTAGACTGAATATTACACTGCATCATGTTTATCGCTACGGAAAGTACACCTCGTTCCTTTAAAGGTTTTACCTTTCTAATGGTGAGTAATCCCTTCATAGTGTTTCTACCTACGCTGTCAACGCGTACCTGGTAAAATAAAGGATACATAAGAAAATGATATGTCACAGTGATGAGTTGTTTGCTTCTGTTGTTTCTGAATGCAGTCAAACACACTTGTTTTTGAATATACTGTAGATTTACGTCAGTCATCTCACAATGTTGACATTTTAGATTTATGCAACTTAACTAACTGATTATGTTCGACATTTTCTCTCACTTCATAATTAACCATAATTCTATTAAATATATTATGTGTGTGTATGTATGTAGGTATAAATGTACTTTTTTTTTTTACTCCAGCCAGCAGTAGCTGTTGGTAATGTGGGCCAGTTGGCTGTAGACCTCATCGTGTCCACGTTCAACATGTGTCGAGTGGGCTACATCCACACAGACTGTCTCATCCCCATGGTTGGAAACAACCCATACGCCACCTCTGCAGATGACGCCGCAGAACTCCACACTGCCGCAGAAGGTAAACACGGCTGCCAGAATACTGTTCAGCAGGACTCCTGTGTTAAGTCTGGCTCCTGTTGTAATGGCCAATACAGCTGTTGAAGTGCTCCTTTTACTGTGCTGTGACGTACATTTTGATGTTCTTTGTGACAAAAGTAGAATAGGAATCTTTGTGCAATTTACCGACCGATGCTACTGTGGTTGTCAGTGTGTATGTGGTATGCTAATAATTATAATAAAGTAACCTTCAATGTGATCGAAGGGACACAACGGTTAATGGCTGGTTGTCTATTTTATAACAAGAATGTGTCTTCATCGCCACTGATACTATCAGTATCAATTCAAAGTCTTACAAGGTTGTACATCATTTTAAAAAAAAATGCCAAATAATTGTCTCTGACACCTCGAGTCTGTCTGTGACAGTTTACGCAGCAACAGAAATGAAGCTTGCAGTTCTTCAGATCAGGTCACCGATCATTCAGGTAAATATGCAGCCTGATAGATACTTTTCTACAGTGTGAAGTCCTTGGCATCTGAGCAACGGTTGTGTTCTGTAATGTATTATTTGAATACTGGAGCGGAGATTTGTACTGTCTCTCTGTCAATATGGTGCGTTTATTTAGCTTAACAGGCTAAGTTAATCTCTTTCACTGCAGACAAAATCCAGAAAGTTCCGCGGATTGCTGGTGTCTTGGATCAAGGCCAGTGAGTTCTCCAGGACAGTGGTTTTGTCCAGCAGCCATTCGTACCAGAGGGATGACAAGCAGCTCCAAGGGTATAGAACTATGAATAACATCATAACCGTGCCTCCTAACCATGCTAATCTAACAAATTTGTGAAGAAAACCTGTGGCTGTGTTATATTGTATAACAATGTAACTGTAAGTGAAGCACAAAGGGACCAGAAGGTTCTTAACGAACGTCTTGTTTTGGCACGTCAGTACGCCTCTGAGGTACCTAGCCACGCCAGCCCTGCAGAAGGCGTCCGGGGATGCCCTAAAGGAGCTGGGCTGGAGGGAGATGGAGAAAGTGTCGCCCTTCCCCGGCCTCACAGACGCCCAGGATGCAGAGCCACGCCTGTACATCCCTGGAGGTGGCATCACCAGAGGTCTCTTCATGGACAGGTAAACTTTTAGTAAATCAAATAGTTTTTCCCCCATACTGAATATTGTATAGTACAGTATATTATAGTACAGTATAGTACAGTTTTTGAATTCTCTGAATGTTTGTGTGGTGTACCATAGTTGTGAGAAAGGGCTGGCCCTGGCCGTTGTGCTGGTCTTCTGTTCTGAAGGGGATAACATTCCTGACGCCTTCGCTCTGGTCAACCACCTCAACGACTGGCTCCACCTGCTGGACAACCCTGTAAGTGACACTTGAGAGCTGCAAGAATTCTGATATTGTAGTTTGAAGGTCTATCCATCTGTCATGATGTCAGATATATATTTATCATCCTTTATTAAAAAAAATATTAATATAAATACAGTGTATTAAATACAAAAGGATATATAATATATATATAATATTTCAAAAAATGTGAAGTGGTCTCTTAATTTCCATGGCGCTATATATATA
>JAOEHI010000013.1:3879302-3889674 GCA_025447815.1 Percopsis transmontana
GTAACAGCACCATGTAACCCCTACCTGCTCCATGTAATAGCACCATGTAACCCCTATCTGCTCCATGTAATAGCACCGTGTCATTGTAAGTCGCTTTGGATAAAAGCGTCTGCTAATTGTACTATGAACTTTTAATTGCCATTAGTATCGTAATTGGATCTCCAAAGCACCAGTAGACCCCTCGGTTTTGTGTGCTAGTGTACTGGCAGTCAGTGGCGTTCAGGGGGGCTACGCCAAAAATCAAGCCGACTTGCTGCTGATACAAACATATAAAACTGTTCTCGCAAGAAACACTGCGAATAGAGAATTGTATGTGAATATAATAATAATATATAATGTACACAGGGCACTTACAGAGGATCTTATATTGTCTCTGTTTGGTTCCTGTCATAAACACACAAAAACATATTTGTCAAGATAAATGGGTTTAAGGATTGACACATTTTTGTTCTTGAGCTGAGCCGAACATAACTTAACATACACGCTTAACAGTCCTAGTCGTACGCTATTTATGTTGCCATTACAATAACTGTGCTGAATTGAATGTATCCTTGTCACCGTGGCTAGCTTCTAGCGGACGTCGTAACATCACATGGATGACTATCCAGTGTTTGTTGTTAAAACCAGCTGATACCCGTCAGAACCTGCTGTGGGCGCTGAGCCATCCATAGAGTGTGTATGTGGAAGATATGGGCGCTGAGCCCGTACCCCGTGGATCCCGGAACCCCGTGGATCCCGACCGATCCCTGTAAATTCGCGACACCAGGCTTTTCCTAGACTTGCTGCAGTTCTGTTGCTACTAGCAACCTACACAAAAGGAAAACATCAGACGGTCGTAACTTTTTAATAATTTTATTGCAGAAAATACCATCGCAAGCCACTCATTGGCCACACCGTTTTTATCATTGAATTCAAGTAATTATTAAATACAATTAATACAAATGTATTAGTTTAATGTTATGTAGATCAGGAGGGGCGGAGCCTCTGCACCCCCTATAGGTCAGCCGCTACTGCTGGCTGTACACTTACTTCACTGACCTACAGAGATTCAGTGCAGTTGCGTCCCCGGACCAGACGGGGTCACTGATACGCCAAGTCTGTGTGTCTGTCTGTCTGTGTGTCTGTCTGTCTGCCTGTCTGCCTGTCTGGCTGTGTGTCTGTCTGTCTGTCTGTCTGTGTGTCTGTCTGTCTGCCTGTCTGCCTGTCTGGCTGTGTGTCTGTCTGTCTGTGTGTCTGTCTGTGTGTCTGTCTGTCTGTGTGTCTGTCTGTGTGTCTGTCTGTGTGTCTGTCTGTCTGTCTGTCTGTCTGTCTGTGTGTCTGTGTCTGTCTGTCTGTGTGTCTGTCTGTCTGTCTGTCTGTGTGTCTATGTGTCTGTCTGTCTGTGTGTCTGTCTGTCTGTCTGTCTGTCTGTCTGTCTGTCTTTCTGTGTGGGTGTCTGTCTGTCTGTCTGTCTGGCTTCCCATTGCACTTGTCTCATGGGTTGCTGTCAGAACCCCACACTGGTCCTGTCTCCCCTCTCACAGGGGTAATTACATCCCCCATCCTCCCGTCCCTGCGCTCCACAATTTGCCACCAAAACGTCTGCAGACATCCCCCCCCCAAGCCCCCCACTGCCCCCCGACATCAGAGGACTGCAGGGGCCTCAGACCCACAAGTGCCGCAATTACCTGGGCCTGTCCTCTCTCCCTTTCTCTCCCTCTCGTCCTCCTCCTCTCTCTTGTCCTGCCTCTCGTTCTCCTTTCACCCGCCGCCCCGTTTCCCTGGCAATCAGCCATCATTAGAGGCCTCTGGTGAAAAGCCATCTTCACCAAGGTCAGGTCCTGCCAAGCACAGCACCCGGGGCTGGCTGTCTGCACCCCTCTCCTCCTCTCCCCCTCCCCTCCTCTCCCCCTCCTGCTGCCTCTGGTCTCCAGCGGAGACTCCCGTGTCGCTGCACTTCTACTGACGTCAGCTGCTGTTAAAATCACTGCCGCCCCATTCGCTCGGCATTGTCCCTTGTCTACGGGCGACACTGTGTTTCTGCCGTTATGTTAAAACACACCCGCACACACACACACACACACACACGCGCGCGCGCGCGCGAGCATGCACGCCGCTTAATAGATTAATTGATTTTCCAGATCGGCTTTCACGGCGGTTCAATTTGCTGAAACGGGTCCCTCAATCACTCCGCAGGGTATTACATCGAAATTAAAAAGACTAAATAGCCAGTGGCTCGTAGCGTCTTATCAGCCACACCGGAAACACTTCAGCTGGAAGGAACGGTCCGTTATCTCTCTGCCAGAAGCCTGTTAGTGTCGGCTCGCCGGGTTAAGATGTTAAAGTCCTGCTATAATCACAATCTAACTCTGTACAGTATTTGTGTCTGTTTTGTCTAACGGACGGAAATACTGGCTTTCCAGGCAGGGTTGATAAATATCACCATCCAATTATGTTACGTGTATTACATGTAGGATGCTTTAAAGCTTATGTCAAAACTAAACAAAAGCTGTGCGAGTATTTGACAGCCCATCACTCGTCATATGAATATAATTAAGAATTTGCTAATAATATTAGGCTAATTTGCCTAATATGTTGCTATTTATTTTGTGTTTTGTAAGTAGATGAATTAGATTAGTACTGTGTGTTTTAATATTTGTCTTAAACAAAAGGGCCACCGCAGATCAAATGTCTATTAGCCTGCTTGTTAATGAAGTGTCTAAATGCCGTGTTTAGAGGCTCCGATAGCAGCCTGGCTCCCCATTAATGCACATGGACATGTGGCTCTTAAGAAGGCAGCAAACTGCCTTACGTAACAAACGCTCCCCCGATTTAAAAACACAAATGTTCACTGTTGACTGAAGCAGAAAATAAGAGCGGTGCCTATCAGCAGCAGGGCATTTCGTATGAATAATTATAAAGCACAGTGAGGCAGGCGGGGAGAAGCAACCTGACCATGACAGCTGTACTACTTTTATTTACTGCCAATGAGGGATTAGCGCCGAGTGCGAGCCCCCGGATTCCTGCCCTAAATCTCCCCCTATTTCGGAATGACGACCGGGATCGCTCTGGGACGTGCCCGGTGTTACTACGCGTTACTACGCGTTACTACGCGTTACTACGCGTTACTACGACCCTGGCAGTTGGAATGCCGCCCACCCACTGTAGCTAACCTTGCTATTCTCCATCTTTTCAGCCTTTCAGCACCCACGTGCAAACGGAGGGGGCAGCGTGTGTGTGTGTGTGTGGGGGGGGGCTGACCTAACAGCAGATAAGGAATAGGTTTTCTTTAATTACCAGGCAAGGGGCTGTGACATTGAGCCCCCCCCCTCCCTCCAAGACACTATCTAAGTGCTCCAGTCCGCTGAGGAAGCCAACCCCCCCCCCACCACCACACCCCGCGGGGCACCATGCTGCCTGTCTGTAATTCCTGGTGCCCATTAGTGACCGCAAACAGAGCCCCGGCCTCACACAAGGAGCGCGGCCGGAAAAAAAGAAAAAAAGAAAAAAAGAAAAACCCTTTTAAGCAATGTTATTGCGTTATGCCCTCCGCGCGGGCCGGGGTCAGGAGTCCCATTTGCGGGTACTGCGGGGCGTATTACCGGACGTTCTCTGCCTCGCCGTGCACGCTTGACTTCTTTGGCGTTTGCGTTGGGATGTATGGTGGAATACCGTACGACGGAACCCCTTTTCTGTTCTCTGGAACGCCGGTCCAGAAGTTACGTGTGGAAACATGGGAAGATTTAAGGGCAAATTAGATTAAGAAAGACGATACGGAGTTTTTATTTGTTTATAAATACAGTTGACAAGAAAGCAACAACAGCCCTTTTTTCCTGAAGTTCACTCTTTTGCAATGAGGTGAGCTTTGGAGGTCCGAAATGGGGTAATCGATACTCAGAAGTCCTTAAATGCCGTCAATTCATCTTTCCACTTAAGCTTATTTAGTGTATGTTTGGGATAAGAAACGGAGATGGTGAGGGAGGGGGCAGGTTTATCGATCGCTAGGGCGACAACATCCCAGCCACAGAGGCCCTCTCTAGTGATTAATCTTGGGGCTCACCGACGGCCATTGACACGTGACAGGCCTTTCCCCTCAACCACCACCATTTCTCTTCATTACCAGCCGTATTTTTGGACACCGGTGGAGAGTAATCACTTACCTTTATTGTGTTTATAAAGCTGCGGCACAGATGACCCTTCCTATATTGAATTGAGGACATCAAAAGATCACTGGACATTGATTAGGGGGGATATTAAAGTCATTCAAATGCTATATGTATTTGTCAAACAGCAGAAGAGTCGACCCAGGCGGCATTTATATCCGCTCAAATGAAAACAAATGAAATGTAGTTCGGTCTGTCGAACACGCAATTCTTAACATGTTCATTTATTTCCACTCCTGTAAAGGTTTTTATTATTTTTTTTTTTTATATAGTTCTCCAATATAATACAGTCTTCAAAAGTTCCTGCTGGCGGGATCGTAACGCTTATTAGCCCACAGTAGTGTAGCTGCTTTTATGTTCACGAAAAGGGGTGTAAATTCGCCAAACGGTCAGATACTAGTTTACAGTCATAGTGTCATGATCAGCACGCACACGCTTGTGCACGCTACGTGCCTTCCCCCTTGGCTGCGCACCTGGGGCGATTAGCCCCGCACAGGTGCGTTCATTTAGGTCTAATTTTGATTCTTATTTAAGTTTCCCTCACAGCCTTTTATGCTGTGGGTCATTGTTTGTTTGCTTCTTAGTTACGTTGCACCTGTAGCCTGTGGTCTTTGTTTAGTTTTTTTATTAAGTTATTAAAATATATACGCTTTACGCGTAACGTTATTCCCTCGGCTGTCTCTGTGCTCTCTCCGGCTCGCGCCTACACTCACCCCCACACACCCGCAGCGTTACACATAGACGCCGTTACGGGGCTTGTGCCGCACCACGGGAGAGCTTGCTGTAAAGCTGCCACAGTGTTCACGCCGACATGAACACAGAACGGAAATAACTGCACCAAATATGTCACATCATGGGCCAAAGCGGTCAGCACTTTCCTGCAGACACTTAATCACCGCGCGTAGCCTCAAATCTAATCCATCTGGAAACAACTAAATATTATAGATTGTTCCTCGGGAAGGGAAGCTGTGAGGAACAGGAGGGGAGGATTACTTGTATTTTTAGTCCCGGGCTGTCCCCTGACCAGAGAAGAGACACTGCCGCTGTGATGGATGACAAGGAACCCACTCTGAACCGCGGCGCCTCACAATTATCAACAAATGGGCCGCAGCAGATTTGACGTAATGATTAGATCTGCTGTTAATTTCACATGAAGGTAATGAGAGGAAAGATTGACGGCCTCCGCCCGGCGCTCCATCACTCCTTTATAGTTGGTTTGAACGTTTTCACGACTCTTCCCCTCCCTCATTTGCATTTTGCCTCATTAGGCGCGGCCCGGGATATCCATTTCCCGGAGCTAATGCCTTTTATTTGATCAGACAAACCTCCTTAGTTAACTAGCTGTCATTCCCGCGGCCCGCATGACATCACTCCATTAGCGACGACGATTATAATGCCCACCTGACGCACCGCTAACGGTGTTCTTTAGGCTGCCGTCTGCCCCTGCTGTCTCTCTCTCCCTCTCTCTCTCTCTCTCTCTGTCTCTGTCTGTCTCTCCCTCTCTCTCTGTCTGTCACTCTCTCTCTCTCTCTGTCTGTCACTCTCTCTCTCTCTCTCTGTCTGTCACTCTCTCTCTCTGTGTCTCTCTGTCTCTCTCTCTCTGTCTCTGTCTGTCTCTCTCTCTCTCTCGCTCTCTCTCTCTCTATCTGTCTGTCTCTCTCTCTCTCTATCTCTGTCTGTGTCTCTCTCTCTCTCTCTCTCTCTATCTGTCTGTCTCTCTCTATCTCTGTCTGTCTGTCTCGGTCACTCTGTCTCTCTCTCTCTCTGTCTGTCTCTCTCTCTCTGTCTCGGTCACTCTGTCTCTCTCTCTCTCTCTCTCTTTCTCTCTGTCTCTCTCTCTGTCTGTGTCTCCCTCTCTCTCTCTCTCTCTCTGTCTCTCTCTCTTCACCATATCCGCTTCCCTTCTCTTTCCGAGGGTCCACTTACTCCGACGTGGCGGGCCAGAGGCCCAGCGGTGGGATGGACTGCGACGCCCCAGGGGGCTCCGAGTGCAGGGGCGCGGGCCGCCGTGGGACCAGAGGTGTTTGGCTGGGCCTAATGGCATTTTGATGTTCATGAGGTACACAGGGGACAGGAGGCTGTCGTGTCACCCGCGTCACCACTGATCACGGTCACTCTGCAGTAGGGGAACAGACAGGAGGGGGGGGGGGGGTGAGGGAGGGAGGAAATGTCCATATTCATGCCGAGATAAATAACATTCTCATCCAGACGCGGTGTGGCTATTGATCGCCTCTCCTTTCTCTGTGCCGTCCACTTTGCCGTACTTTTAGCGGCGCGATGACAAATAATGGACGCTAGATGACAGACGGCCATTTCGGGATTCTTTCTTCCGCTGTAATACTTTGTGATCCGTGCACCCATAACCATCTGAACTGTCGGGTTCTGAGGTTCTGAGGTTCTGGTCTCAACCGCGCGCCAGCTCGTCGCCACTGGACCGTATTGGCTACATTAGCTGCCCATCTGAAACTGAGTTACTGTTTAGGTGACCTACGGCCGCTGATTAGCTACGTTAACGCTTCTTGTGGCACTTTATTATTTCTTTTATTTATTCTTTTATATTATTTATATTTTCATTAGTTTTCGGTTGGTCACAGAAGCAGATACCTAACTTTGGTGTCTGCTTCCCCGTGTTGTCGTTCTTTGTCTTTCCGAGGCCTGGAAAAGCAATTTGGTTCAAAAAGGCCACGTGAAAGGAGCAAACCCATAATAAACTCACTTAGTTTTGTGCCAGACAATTCTTAGTTTCCAGGGGTCTATTTTTTCCGCCACTCTCCAGATTACACGGGTTGCTGTGGCAGGTGACCCTCATGGTCAAACAGACCGACTTTAAATTCACTCCCCCTTGTATGCCGGACTGTAAAAGATGCATTGTTAACAGCTCGCAGGCTTTTTCTTTTGTGTTCGCTGATCCCCTGCCTCCCACTCTATATGTGACAACAGGAAGTGTCCTGATGCAAAGATGGCGACTTAACGGCTGATGTCTCGCCTCCTATTATCGGTCTTCACACAGAGATGTATTTGCCTCTTCGCTAAACTTCTATTCAACTTCTCCTTTTCATGAATGACTTGAAGAGGAGTACGTTCTAATGGTTTGACTGCTTTTTATTCGTGTTTCCCGACTTGTTCTGGCATTAACAAGGTCCGCGTTGCCTTCCCTGTGTCCGACGATGGTTTACACGCGGTCGCTGCAAACTGGAAGATCGCTGTTTATCTCCTCAGACACATGCAATCAGCACAAACGCTAGGGCAGGCCTGTCATTTTGAGCCTCCCACCGAGGTGTTGAGAGGAGCCACCGTGGTGAAAAATCACCTGTTTAGGTGTTGAACACAGACCTTCCCTTGCCTTATTCCATTCCCCCTTTTTTCCGACCGCTGTCCGTATTATTATTTGGTGCCAAAAAGATGCAGCAATATTCCCCGCTGCGTTTCTTTGCACCAGGATAACGTCTGGAAGGGCTGCGACTGAATAACACAAAATCATATGTATTCAAATAAATGTGAACCAGCTTCTCGCTCCCGTGATGACTCAAGCCTTCACAACCCCCGGGAACCTCAAGTACCACAGCAGACAGGAGCTTTTGTCTCCGTTTAAAGCTGCATAGGGTAATCTTTTCATGTAAAACATTGGATTTTAACTTCTGCAGTATTAGTTAAGTGTAGCTGACCCACACGTACGCAGGCGAGAAATACCAGATTGCTGCTTCCTGCCTCTGAGACCGCTGCTTCTCAAGTCCCTCTGACTACAGCGGGGAGGAGGTTGCTGTACAGCCTTAGCTCCATGTGTGAATGTGAATATTGCGTCTGTGTTGGCTTTCTCTTCATCACCATTCAGTGATGGTGTCCTTTCATGTTCCGACCAAAGTAGTGCTGATTACAATTACAATTAGCAGACGCTTTTATCCAAAGCGACGTACAAGCACATGCTGCTATTACATGGAGCAGGTAGGGGTTACATGGTGCTATTACATGGAGCAGGTAGGGGTTAGGCGTCTTGCTCAAGGATGCTTACAGGTAGGCCAACTCTGGGGCTCGAACCCACGACCTTCCGTCCAACACCCAGACCACTAGACTATCCTGCTGATGTGGTTCGCTGTGGCTGTTTCTGCTGGATTGGGTTTGCAGGTTGTCATACGGATGAAACGATCGACTCCAATACAATCAGAAATGAAGAGATTTGTTTAGAAAGATATCAATCATTGACAACATGACTTTAGGGCACGCACACATACACACACACAGGACTGAGGAAGAGATACAGATCCTGTTTGCCAGAGAGAGAGAGAGAGAGAGATGGAACGGCAGGCTTTGTTCTCCTTCAACATTTGAGACCTACGTTTCTCCAAAGGACAAATAACGGGTACATAAAAGACAATCTTGCGATTATGGTGAAAAAACTGGATGACTTTCAGACGAGCGGACGCAATATCAATCACGGGCAATTTGAGGCCACCAACATGAAATATGATTTCATAAGACAAATGCAGTGTCATTGTTAATGTGCTTAACCTTTACTGTCAATGAAAAAGTATCGATCGCTCTGTGGCATTTTTTCTTCATTTGATTTCAGAAAGCGTAATAATATATGGTGTTGGGGTGCCACAAAAGATGAATGGCAACTGAATGATCCCAATTGAACGCCGGTGAATTCCCCACAGGCCACAGGGAGGTGTGGACAGAATAGCGGGGGAAGTTTATGCCTTGGCTCAAGGCACATTTTGCCTACGGCAAATGGTATTTGATAGGAGAGGGTAAAGAAGTACTTAAAATGAGCCCACGCAGCCATTGTTTACCTCTCAGCCAGCCCCGGTATGAATATGTATTAGCCGGCCAACATAAGCAGATGGTTCAGGTTTTCTATTACCTCTCTACTCTGTGGAGTAATTGGGAGTCGTCCCCCCACCGCCTGCTCTTTGAGCTACTTACTCAACCTAATAAGCCCCTGCTCTGCTGCGCTGCAACCAAATCAGCGGTGCATTTTCAGCCTCTAATAAGTGGTTATCTTGATTTATACGGGTAATCCCAGCGCTGTGGCTCCCGACACGGGGAGTACAGGCCATTCCAGATGAGTCCATTACAGCGGGGGGAAAGGCGGTCCTTTTTAACCCCCCCTCTCTCTCTCTCTTTCTAAAGTAACTCTGGGTCTCAGTGATGCATGGCCCGCTATTGTGTGGATTAGGTGCCGGAGGGCCGCTGCCCCGGGCACCCCAGGAGCCCCGGGGGCCAGGGGAGGCACTTAGAGTGGTAAAATGGCCACTTATTCACATCCCCCCACCCCCACTATTCCTGCAGCTCCCTACCCCTGGGCCTCCCACTGGGCCCTGGAGCCCCGTGGGCCCTCCGGGGGCCGCGTGATGAACTGCACGGCCCCTAACTGCGGGACGACCCGCTCTGCCCTCGCTAACGAAGCTCACAGGCGTTTCCTCTGCCACGCCTCTGCAGCGTAGGGGGCTCTAAAGATGGCCGCCTTGCACCACCTTACAGGAATGCTAAGTCACCACCAGGCCGTTCGGCAGACGCTTTTATCCAAAGTGACTTATAATGAGCACAGGTAATAGGCATTACAAGGAGCAGGCAGGGGGTAGACATCCCCCCCCCACACCAGTAGCCCTGACATGTGTTGTGTTGGTAACTGCTGTTAATGGGCTCACTCTGCTGTCGTCCCCAGCTGACCCCCCTGGCCAGCCAAGCGGCTGTGGCGGCCGCCATGGGCTCCCTCACGGGCTCCCTCACGGGCTCCCAGGTGTTCAGCAACGCTCTGTCCAACCTGCAGGGGGCCACGGGCCAGCTGGTCACCAACGCCCAGGGACAGGTGAGTGCCCCGCCCTCCGCGCCGCTCGTGCACCTGAAGCGGTCCTGTGCCACACCTGGTGACGCGTCCTGTTTCCATATGTAATGTTTATGCGAAAACAGTAATGTGCGTTGGAGTACGTGCACACAAAGCTCAGCCCTGCCCCTAGTGGCCAACATCACACACTACAACTTTAAATTACAATCGGGTCATTTAGCTGCCGCCTTTACTCAGTCACTATTACGTGTCACAAGGCGCAGGTAGGAGTTAGGCCTCTTGCTCAAGGGATGCTTACAGGCCAAACTTCTGTCTGGGAATCCAGCAGCCAGACTATATTTACCAATTTAAGAGACCACTGCATATTCTTGTAAATATAATAATATAAATATAAATATCAAAAATGTAAAAAGGTATATATTAAATAATTAAAAAAAAAATATAT
>JAOEHI010000013.1:3954665-3969763 GCA_025447815.1 Percopsis transmontana
CCCCCCCCCCCCCCCCCCCCCCCCCCCCCCCGCCCCCCCCCCCCGCCCCCCCCCCCCGCCCGCCCCCCCCGCCCCCCCCCGCCCCCCCCCCGCCGCCCCCCAAGATAGTACCCAATGCCACCTACTAACAGGCCAGTGAGATCACGCCTTGCCTATAATTCACAGACACACACACACACACACACACAGAGTGCCACAACGACGCTAACCGGAGAACCTTGAAACCCTCATCAATTCCCAGGAAGCCGGTCGGATTCCCGGGAGCCAATGAGATGCCGGCGAGGCAGATGGACATGAGAGAGCCCCAATCAGATCCCACGCTCGGATCCAAGTAGGAGTTTATTCTGCTGCATGTCGGTTTTGATACGTTTGACTACTCCAACCTCTGAACCTTGCACCTGAGCCCTGCCCGTCCCCGCCCTTAAGCGACCCCTATTGACAGCCCCACAGATCCTTTCTCCTCTGAACTGATCCTTAACACGCCTGTAAGATATGCCGCTGCATGCTTTGGACTGCACTGCCGCATGGCATGATGGGAACAAACTGAGACGAGTCAGTAACTGACAACTGCAGTTCATACAGTTGACAGTATATAGCAGTGGATATGTCACGTTATTCCCTTATTCTATTATAAACCTAAGCCAGGACCTCTAATTGTCCTGCAGGTAGTATTTAGCATGCTGAAGTACTATTTTACTGACCTGTGACGCATTAAATGGAGATGCCTCCAGTTCTGTCACGGTGCTTTCAGCTGGTAAATGCATGGATTGACGACATTTCTCCACCTATCGCTGGATTCCACAGGTCTTGGTTCTCAGGCGCTCATAGGGTTGCTGTAGGTGGTATTAAGTGTCGCTTAATACCAGCCGATCCACCACAAACGTATCAGGGCTTCACCTGGTCGCCCTTGCTTCTTTAAAGTGTCCACCTTGTCTCTCGGACGCTTCACGGTAAGTATCCACCCTGTCCCCCAACCCGATGGGGAGACCGCCTGCCTCACTGTCGCAGGACCGGACACACGGGAGGTCCTCGCTGAGAACCTCGGTGGCAGATAAACACAGCCCTTGTGCCTCTGCCCTGTTGCACTGGCTCCAGTGGTTCAGTCTGAGCTTTGTGAATGCACTGTGTGCGTGCGTGCGTGCGTGTGTGTGTGTGTGGGCATGATTGTGCATGGTGAATACATATTAGGCTAGAGATTTGTGATGTCACACTTTCCTGGATGTTTGCAGGCTATTGGTCTCCAGGTGGGATGCCACTGCATCTGAGACACACGCGCACACACACACACACACACACACGCACAGCTGGGACGCTGGGGTGCTGGATGCGGCCCAGCATTTTAGCAGATGGCCTGGGCGCTACGCTATCAGTCACCATAGTAACATGCTCTTTCTCCCTCTCTCTCCCTGTCTCTCTCTCTCTCTCTCTCTCTCTCCCCGTCTCTCTCTCTCTCTCTCTCTCCCCGTCTCTCTCTCTCTCTCTCTCTGTAGTGCTAAGAGAAGGAAAATGGCAGACAAGATTCTTCCGCAAAGGGTGAGGCTGCACATTTGTACCTTTTCATGCTCTTGTGTGTCTTTTCATTTTACCGCGTCGCGACGGGTTGCGCGTCAAGCGGAGCATTCCGGTCCGTCTGCCCCGGTCCTCACGGCTGGTCGTGGACACAGACCGGGTCGGCGGGGGCGGGGGGGGGATTGTTTGCTATTTACTGAGGAGAAAGGGTCATTGTTAGGAGCGCCTGCTGGTTGATTTGAAGCAGAATAGGCGTTCCAAGCAGCCGCCTCACCGCCACAGGTGAGGGCGTGTCTGTTGGCCGAGGCTTTGATCGGGGCACCGATTGCTTTCTTTTCTTTTCCAAGCCGCTGCAGACTCCCTGGAGGTTTACCTAGCTCTTATCCCAGACGGGGGAAGATAGCGGCAGGCACCATAGGTCGGGGACGGTCTGCCGCACCTCTGCCTGGTGAGAGGCACGGAGGTGAAGATAGGCAGGGAATGGCCTGGGACAATGAGACAGGCAGGCAGACAGGCAGGCAGACACAGGCAGACAGACAGGCAGACAGACAGACAGGCAGGCAGACACAGGCAGACAGGCAGACACAGGCAGACAGGCAGACAGACAGGCAGACAGGCAGACAGGCAGACAGGCAGACAGACAGACAGGCAGGCAGACACAGGCAGACAGACAGGCAGACAGGCAGGCAGGCAGACAGACAGGCAGGCAGGCAGACACAGACAGACAGGCAGACAGGCAGGCAGGCAGGCAGACACAGACAGACAGACAGACAGACAGACAGGCAGGCAGGCAGGCAGGCAGACAGGCAGGCAGGCAGGCAGGCAGACAGACAGACAGGCAGGGAGGGGTCTAGATAGCGGCTGATGTACACAGTCTGTTTTTCCACTGCCTGTTGAAGGTACACTCCTCCACTGACGGTTACAATCCGGTCACTTAGCAGACGCTCTGTACAGTGACGGGTCTCACCCTCTTTTGGGTGGGGGTCAACCACCCCAACCACTAGACTACCCCCCCCCCCCCCCAGCCCCTTCAACTTGCGTCGAGAATCGTCATTCGTCATTGCAGGGTAAAACCAGCCCGTGTATAGACAAGCTGATGAAACGGCAGTCACCTAGCCTTTGACCCCCCCTCCCCCCTCCCCCCTGTCCAGATCCGTGAGCTGGTCCCCGAGTCTCAGGCCTACATGGACCTGCTGGCGTTTGAGCGCAAGCTGGACCAGACCATCATGCGCAAGCGGGTGGACATCCAGGAGGCCCTGAAGAGGCCCATGAAGGTAAGAGGAATCCTGACCTGCAGGACCTACTGGTTCTCACATGGTCAGTGAAGCATTAGCATTGTAATCGCTCAATGAGTGTTCCTCAGTATGCTAACAGATACAGAGAATAATGACTTCACAGTAGGTAGGTTTATTTGTGTTCATTTGGTAAGAGTAGTTTTGTCTAATTTTAGTTTATTTGCATAGCACTTGTCAATGACAAGGCAATTCCAAGTGCTTTACACAAAACATAAAAGCAATATAAAAGATATTTAAAAACAATTTAAAAAATAAACAACAGGACAAGATAAAACAGGACAGTCAAACTTTCAGTGCAGTGTAAAATATTAATCAAAAGCCTCAGATTTGATTTATTAAAAGGCAGCGGCAAAAAAACAAAAGTCTTCAGCCTTGATTTAAAAGAACTGAGAGTTACAGCAGACCCGCAGTTTACTGGGAGTTAGTTCCAGATATATGGTGCATAAACGCTGCTTCTCCATGTTTAGTTCCGACTCCGGGGACAGAGAGCAGACCTGTCCCAGACAACCTGAGAGGTCTGGATGGCTCATAACGTAGCAGAAGATCCGAAGTGTAAATTGGCCCTAAACCATTCAGTGCTTTATAAACCAACAGTAATATTTCAAAATCAAGCCAGTGTAAAGATTGATCCACTTTTTTGGTCTTCTTGGCAGCGTGTTGGATCAGCTGCAGCTGCCTGAAGGACCTTGTAAAGGCACCATTTCAATAGTCGGGTCGACAGAAGATAGTTTTTCTGAATCCTGCTGAGACATAGATCCTTAATCCGTGATATATTCTTCAAATGATAGTAGGCTGACTTTGTTATCTCGTTTTAACGTGGCTGTTGAAATTCAGGTCTGAGTCCACAACTACACCAAGATTTCTGGCTGGGTCTGTGGTTTTTAACATTGCCTAACGCTAACTTGGCACACTCTGGCACATCCACTTGTTGATTTGTTCAATACGCTTACTCAGCACTTGTATGGGACTATAATCCCCTGGTGATATGGTTATGTAAACGTGTGCGTCGTCATATTTAGATGTATTTCATAATCTGAGCCAGTGGAAACATGTAGATGTTAAACAGAAGAGGTCCCAGGACGGAGCCTTGGGGAACTCCACTGGTCACTTCTGTCCGCTCAGATGTGTAGTTAACCTAGACACAAAGTAGTCCCTGGCCTTTTAAGTAGGATTCAAACCAGTTTAGTACTGTGCCAGATAGTCCCACCCAGTTTTCCAGTCGGTCTAGTAATATGTTGTGGTCGACTGTGTCAAATCCAGCGCTGAGATCCAATAATACCAAGACTGAAATTCTGCCACTGCCTGATGCAGAATGGATGTCGTTGAAGAACTTAACAAGAGCAGTTTCAGTGCTGTGGGGTGGTCGAAATCCTGACTGGAAGACATTAAAACAGTTGTTAAGTGCGTATAATCTTAATGCGCAACATTAATAATAATAATAATTATTGTAGTCAAGATGAAGTAGTGAAGACAATAACCAGTCAAGAGTATTTTGTTTCTTTTATCTGCTTGTTTTAGGATTCCTTAGAACACGACAAAATATCTGAAAACCAACCGTGCATGTGTGTGTGTGTGTGTGTGTGCGTGTGTGCGCGCGTATGTGTGCGTGCGTGCGCGTCTGTCCCTGTGTCAGCAGCAAAAGCGTAAATTGAGGCTGTACATCTCCAACACCTTCAACCCCGCCAAGCCCGACGCCGACGACTCCGACGGCAGCATTGCATCGTGGGAACTGCGCGTGGAGGGCAAGCTGCTTGACGACGTGAGTGTCTCGCCGCTGCCCCTAGAGGCGGGCGTTTCTTCCTGCGTGTGTGTGTGTTGTACGGACGTGAAGATTGACAGCACTGTGAGCATATGCAATAAATGAACATAAACTACACATGCCGCGCGACATAAATGATTGACACCTTACTCGGACTTCACGCGGGCTTTCTGACAAATTTAACGTGATAAAGACACTAACGTTGGTTGAATGCGCCCGTGAGCCCCACTGTTGGTCACCGGGTGAGCGTGTGGCGAATTAACGTCCCCCGGTAACTTAGCTGTGGTAGCTAACGTTAGCGACAATGGTTGATCGATTAGCGCCCGCAAATCGGCCAAAAAGGTTTTTTGTTTCCACTCGTTAGTGACATGGCCTGCGTAACACTCGTATTACGCTCTAGTCTTCCACTTTTGAATCCATTTGAAAGTAATGAAATGGAGACAGTGTTTTTCACTGATTGTTCCTAGTAGCTTCCCACTGCAGTCGAGCAACGGCTCCTGCTGGGGTACGGCAACACCACTTGGACAAACCACACGCGTAACTGCCTACACTGTAATACTAGTACGTAGTAATAATAATGGCAATATATTATTTCAAACGGCGGCTCGTTTTTGCCTGTCCCAGTATAGCAAATTGTTTATATATTATAATTACAGCCTTGCTAGATAACTGGAGAACGACGTTTGCAGCAGGAAAAACAATGCAGACTTTGTTGCAGCATTTGGTTTTGTACGAGAGGGCTTGACTTCACTCGCTGTGACACTCTGAGGGGCTACAGCGGTTTGAAGCGTAATAATAAAGTCTCACAAAACCACAAATATCTCTGGTCGGGCTCCGAGCAAAGCAAGTGACCTCTGAGGTCAACGTCTTGCCTTTCACTCGTTTCTCCGCTGTGGCTTTAGCCGTCGCCGCCGCAGTGGTCTCACGTGTGTGTGTGGGTGTGCGCGTGCATGTTGTCTGTCTGTTAACCATCCCCCTGCCTCTGTCCACAGCCTGGGAAGCAAAAGAGGAAGTTTTCCTCGTTTTTCAAGAGCCTGGTGATAGAGCTGGATAAAGATCTGTACGGTCCTGACAATCACCTGGTGGAGGTTAGTGTGCCCGCGTCACCCAAACGTCTGAAACAATGAAGAGGTGTCGGTTAGAAACCAGGGTCTGCATCCAGCCACACACACACACACACACACACACACACACACACACGCACACGCACACAGCCAACAGACACTTGTCGGTTGGCCATCTGGCCGGAGGCCTCCTCGACAGCACACGCCTGCAACAACCTCTCCATTATAGCCGTGACCCCCGGGGTCAATCTGTGAAGTGTTGGGAACAAAGGCCACGGCCCCGGGGTCAGGGGAGCAACGCCTGGGTGTTCAGGGGGCCCGTGGGGCCGCGGCTAAGGGGGGCGTGCTGTTTGCTTTGAAAGGTGAGGATCGCTAACACGGTGGACTAATAAGGATTAAGGGGCCATCCCCTCTGGGATGTCACTCGGAGGGGGGGGGCTCATAGATCAGTCTCTATTAACCCCCCTTGACCCCCGCCGGTCATTACGGGGTCGGGGGTCACAGTCGTTTACACTGCGGCATCGTAGAGACAAACGCGGCATGAAGGTCACTGACGTTGAGGGTGGAGCATTTTAGGGGGATAATACTGACTTAAAATAACCATAACGCGGGAAAGTAAACACCTTCATATTCAAATAAGATGATCAAGTCTGTCAGCCCTCAAATGTTAGCTGTAAAAAGGGAATATAGCTGCTGCTAAATAACTGCAACATGAAAAAAAAAACTGTACAGTTGCGATTATTAAAAATCATGTTCCGAACCAGCTACAGTGAGAGCCGGTAAGCAAGCGAGAAACCAAAATCACAAAATGGAGGACAGAGGAGAGACAACATGGCGGCCAGACCCATGCTGTAAGTCTCACTGGTTGCAGCTTGTTAACTCACTCAATAACAAACATTTATCAAAGTAATACAATATATTTTAAAATACTAAAATGTTTTGAAATAGGTATTTAGGATTAGGATTTCTTCAGTCACTTCAAAGCCCAATTCATTCACTTTGTCAGAGAAAAAGTAACAATCGATAATATGGTGCCACATATGCATGTAAATATGTTGAATAATTTTTTTTTGCCTTTGGTGTGCAATTCTAATCGTTAAAGGTGAAATAAACAAATATACAGCAATGATTCAAATTCAAAAAAGCATGGGAAAACTGGGTTTAGAAAGGGGCATTAGTTTATTTTTTGAGTTGTGCAATTAGTTCAGCGTTTATTTAAATAGTTAACAGACAGCAGTTAATCACTAATTTTTATAAATGTCTTTTTACAGAATAAAAGTGCCAGGTGAATAGTAAATTATACTATTACACATAATGGGACTGACTGTTCAGAAGGGCAAATTGAAAGTCATTTTCCCTCCTTATCTCCTGCATTTTTTTTTTTTATAAATAAAATCTTCCTTTAAAATTTACATTTAAAAAACGAAAATTACAAAAACATTAAAAACTAAACCTTTCAAGTTCAAAAAGACAAAAACAAACTATGTATTTTTGATGGAACAGAAGGATAAATAATAATTATTCTGCAAAGCTTCAGTATATTTTCAGCAAGATATAAAACATATAGTTTTGTTGAGCCATATTGGAATAAGGAAATTTAACTTGTTCTTCGTAATAATTATGCCAGTCTAAATCCAATTTTTAGATGTCAAAATTGAAAACATAAATAGAAAATGTTTTTATTATATACAAGATATCTAAGTAAACTAAGCATAGTAAATATTACATAAAATCATTTTTATTAAACTACACGAGGTATATTAATTTATAGTTTTAAACACACTAAATCAGAAAATGATAATCTACATCTTTTAGCTTATCTCTGTCCAGACAGCTGGACAAAGATAAGCTAAAATAAGACTATACCTTGTCAAATACAAATATTGATTTATCTTTTCCCATATTTCCTGTTTAATACATTTTATGTATTAATAGTGAGTGCACATACGTAAATACATTTATTCTCCTACATGTTTAAAACTTAAATTTTAGGTTTTTGATAGTGAATGTTCAATCACACTTTTACATCAAAAAATGCGTGACGAGAATGCAACTGACAGAAACTTAAAATAAAAATAAATAGTAGGCCTATCCTTAAGAGATTAGAGAATACTATTGATCACAGCAATACAAATATAGTTCAAACTCGTCTCTTTGATAATAAACTACTCACCTCTGAACTCAGAAGAGCAGAGCAAGAGTTTGAAACGGCACCGGGACAGAATTCTGTGGAGTCTGTCCGACAACAGTGTCCAGGAGACAGTTAAAAATGGACATGCAGAACGTGGATCGACCAACCAGCAGCCCAACAGCTTCCAGGCTCTCCTATTTGGACCCCTTCCTTCGGTGAAATAAGGGCAGTGCACCGGGAAGAGCATCATTCTGCTCCTCTGTTAACCATGAGAGTCCCTGCTCTCATGTCATCTACAACTATCAACTTTCTAAGAGAAGCTTAGCTTTTAATTCAGTACATTCAAAACGGGTGTCCTTAACCTGTGGGGGGGGGAATAAATATATTTTTCACATTTCTCAGTTCTTAGAAATGCAGTATTTATGAAAAATAGATCCTGTGGCTACTTATTTAAGCAAATATTAAATTGTCGTTTCTATTGTGACCCACTTAGTTAAACAAAATATTTTCGATGGCCGATGACAGAAAAGAAATGTTAACAATGTTAAGTGCTCGCGAGAATGAAGCATTTAAGGTCAAACATTTTTCCACTTGTTTACATACCAGTATTCCAGAATTAACATTCTCTCTCAAAAACTTAAGTGTCTTTTTAGTAGTAAAAAAACTAAATAAAATAAACCTTAGCAGACCTTCAAGACCAAAGAAAGATTGTGACTCTAAACCCCCGGGGTCCGTTCTACAGGTTTAAACGAACTAGAGTGCTAGACCAGGTCTCTAAGCTGCATCCTCTTAAAGGCTTCAGACCTGCTGTTGACTCTAGTTTATTGCCACGTCACAGGGCTCGTGCAACACGACCGGGCCTGGCCGGGCTCGGCCCAGATCTGCACCGCCGCCGCGCAACCCCGCCGACAGGACCGTACACACCCGCGACTGACCGTGAAGGAGAGGGACATGAATCCATGTTTCGAAGGCACCCCCCTTCACGGGAGTACAGAAGGTTGTCTTAGCAGACTACGAGGCTACGAGTCGGGCATGTGTCTGCACCCACCCAAGTCCAGTTCACAACACTCCCAAGTTGCTGGTTTCATTTCACAGCGTGTGCAAGCTGGCCCGTGCATGTGCAGATGCATGCACCGTATGTGCCTACGCAGGCAGCGAGAGAAGAGGAAAACGGACTATTACTGAATTATTATTGTTGGGTAGTAAGATGTCTCGTTCTTTGTGTCCTCGGCTGTTAGTTTACTGTGGGTAAAAGGAAAAAGGACCTTGTTTAGCGAATACGACGGTGGCAATAATGCGATGCGTAGTTTTCATCTCTCCTCTGTATTTTAATAATGTGACAGCATGTGCCCGTAATGAACTAGTTTCTCTCCTCATACTCATTAAAATGGGTTCTGAGTGTGTGTGTGTGTGTGTGTGTGTGTGTGTGTGTGTGTGTGTGTGTGTGTGTGTGTGCACCTAAATGACCTACTCAAGGGTACAAGCTGAAGGATTTCAAGCTTTGCTGAAATCAAAATAAATAATAAAATAAAGAGGAAAGGGTGCTAATAGGTCGGTGCGTTTCTTAACTGCCAAAGCCATCAAGTCTGGATGCTGGTGATTTAGCTTTAATTGGATTTCACAGAGCTCTATCCCAGTGGAAAACCACTATCTGGAAAATGTAGTAGATGTAGCAGATTAAAACATATTCTACCTGACCTATATAATTATTTTTGTTTAATTATTTATAGCAGCACTATTGATATTTTTTATTCAGTAATTTCATATGTTTACATGAAATTTACAAAGCTGTGTTCTGTTTTTTTGTGTGTGCTCAAATTCCCACCGTACATTATCGTTGAAAGTGTAGCCTTGAATCGTATATTACATTAAGTCACACGTAGGTTAAACATACGCATAAATGGGTATTAAAACACAAACACTACCATCACGCTAGACAGAGAAACTATATAATCACCGTCTATGGCTGTACATTTCAAATCAATAAATGAGTAGATTTCATCTCCCCTGAGTCTAAGGGCCTGCAGTGAACCGGCATGGTGCGACCCAGCAGGCTGGGGAGAGACGCACTGGGCATGAGGGGTTAAGATGCTAGCAGTGCCTGTTGGTTGCAACAAAAGCCTGCCTATGTAGGGTGCATACAGATGGAGTGAGCTCCTTTGTGTGCACGGTTTCACACGTCGCCTTGCTAGCTGCCAGGTCTGTCTCCCTGGGCCAGCAGCTAGCCACCGAACACCGCACTCCGGCCTCGGCTGTGTTCGACTCAACTGCTTTTAGCGGCTTTTTGCGGCAAGGGCAAAAAGCGGTTGGAACTCAAATGTAAACGGGGTCACATAATACTAGCCAAACAAATGGACAGAACAAAATGTAAGACAGATACAAGTAACTATAATCCCTAAAGAGAATATTACACAACACGCACACAACTAAAGAGAAGAAGCAACCCAACGTTCCACGTCTCCAACTGTCTCTGTACAGAGTCCAGGCAACCTTAGAGAACCTTGACATAACCCACTCGAAGGTCGTGAGATTGCGTGAAAAGTGGTCACTAAAGCCCCTTTCGGAGTTACACCCACGAAACGTGTTTTTTCCACACTCACGACATTGTATATAATCTATTAATTCTTTTGTCTCCCCCTCCAGGGTGTCTGTGTATTCTGCTATGTTTACATTAGATCTGCCAAGTCACCAGGGCCTGATACACAGTATAGTAGTGTATACACACACAGCAGTTTAACTGGTTCTGAAAAATGAACAATGAACGGTGGGCTAAATCATTTTGGAGGAAACAGCTCTGAGAAAGGGAGCATAGGCACTCGGGAGAAAGAGCTGAATAGATATCGCAGCAGGATATTTTTTCCCCTTTCTTTTCGGCGAGAAATATGAAAATGTGAAAGGCAAGCATCATTTCTGTGTGGGGACGGATGCCTTTCATTACAAAGTTATCATTTAAAATGGTACGTCTTTCCACATAGCCCACATTGAAGGAAGACCTGTTTCTGGAGGTGCTGTGAGTGAGGTCCCTTCACCCACGAGGTAAAGATACGGTACGGTAAAGACCTACGAAGGCTACCTCACTGACAGATGAGGAAGTTTTCACGAGCGAGGAATTAAATAAAGAGGGTGTGGCAGTATATTTTAAAAGCATTATTGTTTGCCACTGAAAGTTGTATTCTGAATCTTTCAGTGGCAAACAATAATGCTTTTGTGTATTGTGAACACTACACTAGAAATAGCAATAAGCTATTGGTGATTGTGTGCTCTCATAGAAGGCTATTAGACATTGTATGCTTGAAAAGTGTCAATTGTAATCTACGTACAGTATGTAGAAAGACACAGCTGCGTAGAAATGTGTCAAAGCTCAAGCTAGTGTCGGTCAATGGGCGTGTTTTAGCGAGTCTATTTACAAAACTATATGAAGTCAATAGAGAAATTACACTTTTATTTTTTTTAATAAAAAAGGGCCAGAGGCAATGGATACGAAACATCAAATATATTCATAAGTATAGTGTACGGGAGAGGAAAATAGAGTCATAAAAGATCTATTCTGTCATGCCTATGAAACCAACAATAAATCTTTAATGAGAGGATAGAATGTTCTTGTTAGACATTCGCTCCCATGCTGGAACAAACCCCAGCGCTCTCAAATATGAGCTCATGTTAGCGTAATGGTTCAGCTATGAGTGCTTTCACAGATCGACGTGCTCACATTGTATTTAGGCACGGCGCCAAAATGGATTACCAGGAATGTTTTTTAAACCGATTGTAAGCACATATAATTGGCTAATTGCAAGCGTTTCTGGGCGAATGCAGGTTATGTCTGCGCACGTGAAGTTAATTACTAACCCCTAATACCTAAATAATATAATTAGGCTAGCAGTTGACCCATTATAGCTGTACAGTCATTAATAATACAAGCAGACCTCCTATAGGGGCTGCTGGACGCAATTTAAAGCAAACATAATCATTGGTGAATCACTTGATTATATTCAAAACAGTGTTTGAATGGGGCCCATTCTCACCTCTACCGCCATCTCTGGCTGTATCTCAATACTGATATTAATATACACCAGAGTGTAAATTGCACATGTTAGCAGGCTACAATAGCAAAACCCTCAAAAATACAACACATCGCATCAACAGCTTTGTAGGTGTTTTTTCCCATATCGTATCTCGTATATCATATTGTTTACCCAGGATGCAAGTTGTACTACACCTGAGCTGAAGGTTGTGGAACCTTTAGATTTTTTGTATTCTTGCTTGGATTCTGATCTTAAATTATGATAGATGGAGAGAATATAAGGAAAACAGAAACACACAAATAACTGCACACGAACAACTGAAGACATTTGAACAACCACAGACAAGGCTGTAAAAACCTCTCAGATTGCAACCTCTTTGACAGGATGTAGCTTGGAGTCAGATCTTCCAATCAACGAGATTACATTCAGGTGTGTATTATACCATGCAATAGGCCTAAATATTAAAACCCATAGGTTTTAAAAGTACTGACCAAGATACTTGATAATAATTATGTAGCTATGTATGTAGGGAGTTTGCTAACAATACACACTTAGGTGGCACACCAGAAAACCGACAAAACTAAACGAAAACTAAAAACCTTTTAAGCAACAAGTGACTGCATTAATTTTCAACTAGCATGAGACACTTCACTTAGGAACCCATTTACCAGACTGGACCGCAGCTTATTTTGGCTACAGGAGTCCTATAGAGAGTCTCACATTTGGTTCAAGAGCTTCAAAAAGGACTTTACTCGAAAACAGCAAACACTGTCTTAGCGAGCTATGGTTGGTGGTGCGTCACCTACGCAGTTCTATTGATTAATAAAAAAACATTTTATGACGTCATCGTCTCGACCCCCATGTGACACACAGGCGCACAAAACAAGCACCCCTCTGTCACAGGAACAGTAAGGAGCTATAAGTTGTATGTTAATTAAACCTTTGTCACCCTCGCCTCAAGGTTATTAGGGCCCCTCTTTTTGACCCCGTTCCCCACAGGCCACAATAACGCCCTTAAAGACACACACACACACACACACACGGACCAGGACGAGCTGGCTGTCTGACCACCACAGCGCTGAAGGAGACGTGAGGGAGAGACGTGGAGAAGGGTGGCCTGGCGAGTTAGCTTTCTGCCAAGGAGTCCAATGTGGCAATGTTTTGACCATTTCCTCGTTTTCGACCACTAAACAAATCAGTAATTCTTCAAATCGAAATGACACGGGGGACCTTCTGGTTCCATCTTTATGAAAGAGTATTATAGGCTCTCAATAGGAACACAAGGGCAACACTCATTCGGTCAAGCTTTCAGAATTCATTCAAATGGGATTTGGGAAAAATTGGGAATGGGAAGAATTTGTTGGAACTTGGAAGAGAGTTGTACTACCAGAACACATTTTCTGTTTTGCCAAACACATAATGAATCTACAGTATATACGTTTATAAGTTAAAGCTGCCATGCACAACTTTTTAGGTCAATTTATTTTTCACTATACCTTGTTTGTCGCATGCCAAGGAACACATTGAGTTCAATGCTGTCATTTACTTCCACTGCATTCATTTGTTGCCCTATGCCGAGCGTCAAGTTAGAACTACAAAAATGTCTTCCAGTAGAGTGTCTGATGCAAGCACAAAGCGTCTCTGAACAAGGTCAAAGTGTCTTTGTTTTTCATTTTTATTTTAAACATAAGAATTGCAGCTTTAAGGTGTATTAATTATCCAATTAGATCCTAGACACAGTTCTCTAGGGCATGCTGACACACATGAGTGAAATATCAGAGCAGAGGAAAATAATTTACAAATGCTTTTTCAATACCGAATGGGTTTGTTTCGTGGGGAGGATTTCACAGTGAATCCCATCATAGTCAGCTATAGAAAACATTTAAGCCTACGGTAACTGATGCCGGTTCAGCTCCACCCATCTTTAGCCCATTCGTGCGACAGTTGGGAGTTTCTGATTAAAAAGCCAGTGCCCCAAGACAGACACATGATACTTTCTAGAACTACATCAACGTGGAAGCCGTCTTGCTCGACGGCTATTCCAAGCATTTTTCAGGCCTAGGGATAAAGCAGTAGAAAATGTATTCTTACTAGGTTTACATCCACAGCTGGCAAGTCAAAAACCTCCTTGGAACAGCAACGGTTCCATGGCAACCACATAATGTTCCGATTTATGACAACTAAAAGACTGTCATGTTGTTATAATCAAATCCATGGCAGACCAAAAAAATAAATAAATAAATAATAAAACTTAATCATAAATTATATTGCAACCATCTCATTTCTTTCCCGAGGAGCCTTTGAGCGTAAAATCCACTATGTTGAAATCCCCCTAAAAGCTCCCACACAATTATGGCATTTTGAAACCAAAGACAGACGTGTTTCTACTTTGCTGAGCTGACGCCATTCTTGGATGGACTACTGCTCATCATTCAAATCTCACGTCCTTATCCTGCTTATTACAGCCTATTAAAAAATATACACAGGCATACTGCAGTGACGAGTTTGTCGTTTTGAGAGCTCTGCTTGGGACAAGATTCCTCCCTCAGTCTTTTTTTCTGTACATCTGCGGTTGTAAATTTATAGGACTGTCCGGTTGGTGTTTATTTAAAGAAGTATAATTTTCCAAACATTTCAAAATTATACGCATTATTATTTTATCCACATCAACTGTCCAGGAAGTTAATTTTGTTCGTATTGGTGTAACAGCTAATGAAAAATGACAATATGCGCACGAAATACGGCAAAAAAGTAACATATACTTTTTAAGAACCAGAATCAGCTTGATATCATCGATACTCTGAAATCACGATATTTCAAAAATAAGTAAAACATCCAAATGCAAACAATACAAAGACGAATAAAACTAATTTTGATCAGAAGGACTGCCAAAATGACCCTTGGGTCAAATCAGATAATGAAAGAAAAACATGCATATTAACCGGGAGAATGCCACATTAATGCCTGTAATGTACAGTTGTATCTCAGCATTCACCTGCCAGAGGATCTGCCCCCTGCTGTTCGTGTGCATGCAGGCTGGGTGGGTGGTTGTGGGGTTGGCGCCCAGCTTAGCTCCATGCAAGCCTCCGGTCCGCGCCTCAGCGACCTGACCCGCAAGCACCTGGGAGCGGCCCGAAACCTTACAGCTCCCCCTCCACAGCCCTCCTGCTCCACCCCTTGTCAAGCCTGGACCGAAATACAGAGGAGGAAGACCCAGGAGGAAGACCCAGGAGGAAGACCCAGGAGGAAGACCCAGGAGGAAGACCCAGGAGGAAGACCCCACGCAACCGTGATTCTTCCCCCATAGAGATACACTAC
>JAOEHI010000013.1:3984427-3995948 GCA_025447815.1 Percopsis transmontana
GGGAGTCCAACACCCAGACCACTAGACTATCCTGCCCCCTACTGGCTGGGAGTCCCAACACCCAGACCACTAGACTACCCTGCCCCCTGACATGTCGGGTGTGGTTGGCAACACGGAACAGAAGGGTGCTCTGTAAGGAGCCATGTTCTGTTCCCTGTAGTAAGAGCCATCGAGATGGGACACTCTGTCCCACATCTAGTTGTTCACGTCAGCCTGCAGCTAAACGTGCCTTTGCCCACCTGTCCACCCACCCAGCCGAATGTGAGAAGCTGATGGAGCTCTACGAGCGCCTGGAGGAGCTGGACGCGGACAAGGCCGAGGTGCGGGCCTCCCGGATCCTCCACGGCCTGGGCTTCACCGCCGCCATGCAGCAGAAACAGCTCAAGGACTTCAGCGGAGGCTGGAGGATGCGCGTCGCGCTGGCCAGGTACGGACCCTTGTTTACCCACGCTGACACACGGGTTACTGGGCGGCCAAGCGCTTCCTCCTGGGCACGCCGTTGCACAGGCACAATAAAGTAGCCGCGAACGCTTTAAAGGGGTTAGGGCTGGGTATTGGCAAGGACTTCACGATGCATGGCTCACGATACGATACGCATCACGATGCATGGCTCACGATACGATACGCATCACGATGCATTGCGATTAGGACTCTGCTAAAAAAACGATACAGCAATATATTGCGAAATGTATTTTCCCGATATACTACATTGATTTACAACTCAAAAATCGATTCTTTAAATAAAAACTTAAATTATTTTATTTTTTTTATTATTCTCGTTTTAAACGGCGTGTGTGAACTAACACTACTAGATGTCGCAGTGCGGCTAGTTGCCTAGAATTGACGGCCCCCCCCCCCATTTCTGGTAGAGTGAAATTTGGATGCAACATGACGGATGCAGCTGACAAAATTACATCCTTATAAAGCCGATGTGGGGTATTTCGGCTCTCTTTTTACATTTTCTGTGAACCTTGTGGAATATCGTAATATGTATCGTATCGTGATGTAATCGTATTGGGACCCATGTATCGTGATGTAATCGTATCGTGATGTAATTGTATCGTGACCCATGTATCGTGATGCGTATCGTATCGTGAACCATGTATCGTGATGTAATCGTATCGTGATGCGTATCGTATCGTGAGGTCCTTGCCAATACCCAGCCCTAATTGCGATACAATACATATATCGCGATATATTGCTGTAAAAGGGACACTGTTGACGTACTTGCTGGGGGGGGCGGGCTGTGTGTTCAGGGCCCTGTTCATCAAGCCTTTCATGCTGCTGTTGGACGAACCCACCAACCACTTGGACCTGGACGCCTGCGTGTGGCTGGAGGAGGAGCTCAGGACGTAAGTGCACCGCTCTCGACGGCTCGCTCTAGTGCAGGCTGGCCGACCCCTTTGTTTGTTTTTAAATACCACTCGTGTTTTTTTTATTTATTTATTTTTTTAGTTTGAATAAACGAATGTAAGCCAACGCCGTTCTGTCGCTTGTGCCGTCTCTGTCAGGTTCAAACGCATCCTGGTACTGATCTCCCACTCCCAGGACTTCCTGAACGGCGTGTGCACCAGCATCATCCACCTGCACTCCAGGAAGCTCAAGTACTACACGGTACAGGGGGGGGGGGGACGGGTCTCAGCAGGACTTTGTTGGAGTCCCTAGAGAGGCCGTGCCATGCGTGATGTCATGAAGGGGAGGGATTAGTCTAGAGGAGGGGAGGGGTCTAGTCTAGGAGGGGAGGGGTCTAATGGGGGAAGGAAGCTGAAGAAGTCCCAGCAGACCTTCTGCCACGTGTGATGTCATGAAGCCATGTGAAGGAAGAGGGGTCGGGCCCATGGGCGTATCATAAGAACTGGGTACGGCACCTAAAATTGGCGGCCATTAATTTCATCCAAGCGCTCCAAAGAGCGTTCAACCGACTGCTTGACAGACTTGTGTGTGTGTTCTGATTCTTTGCGTGCACATTGGTGTCTTGTGTTCCTAGCGCACGCCCACCACGAACTCTCTAGACTTCTTGAAAAATGTAACCCACTAATATTACATTGCATGATGTAACGAATCGCATTTGCGCGAGTGTGGAGTTCAAGGAACGTCTATAGTCGTTTTTAGAGGCGCTTGTTTTGTAACGGCCACCAATGGGGTAATGGGCTTTTTGGGCAACACGGGTATTTTGGCTGCTGTACTGTGCCAGTCAGGGAGCAAGCCTCGCTTCCCGCTCCTGGGGGCTTGGGCGGGCGTTGCTAAGTGTGTGTGTGTGTGTGTGTGTGTGTGTGTGTGTGTGTGTGTGTGCAGGGTAACTACGACCAGTATGTGAAGACCAGGGAGGAGCTGGAAGAGAACCAGATGAAGCGCTTCAATTGGGAGCAGGACCAGATGACACACATGAAGGTGAAAGGGGAAAGGGGAAAGGAAACCCACGTTTAGGTTTTATTTAACTTCGAGGGGACGAAGAAATCGTATTTATTTTTTAACAACGAACAACATGGCTGACCACATTCCTTGCATCTGTCCCCCAGAATTACATCGCCAGGTTCGGCCACGGCTCTGCGAAGCTCGCACGGCAGGCTCAGAGCAAAGAGAAGACACTGCAGAAGATGGTGGCCTCCGGCTTGACAGAGCGAGTTGTGAATGACAAGGTTAGGCTTCCGAGGAATGCGTTTGTCGTCTTAACGCCAAATCGGTCATTGGCGCGTGGTCGGCTTACGTGTGGTTTTCTTTTCTCCCCCACCCCACCCCACCCCACAGACTCTGTCATTTTATTTTCCTCCCTGTGGGAAGATTCCCCCCCCTGTCATCATGGTTCAGAACGTGAGCTTCAAGTACAGCGACAACACGGTGAGTACACACCAGCTGCTGCTGCGCGGCAGGCACGGGTCCATTTTGAACGCTGCCGCTCGCTGACCCCCCGCCCGTATCTCTCGATGCAGCCGCACATCTATAGGGACCTGGAGTTCGGCATCGACCTGGACACGCGGGTGGCTCTGGTGGGCCCCAACGGAGCAGGGAAATCCACACTGCTGAAGCTGCTCATGGGAGAGGTGGGTGGTGGGTTCTGGTGGGTTCTGGTGGGTTAATCCCCACTTGTTCTGAAGCGCTCTCTCTTACGGTCGCGTGGGCCTGCGGTCCCTCTCTCCACAGCTCCTGCCCACCGACGGGATGATCCGCAAGCACTCCCACGTCAAGATCGGCAGGTACCACCAGGTAGGACGACGGGCAGCCCCCCCCGACCTTTTGTCTGGCGCCTGGAGCGTTCGCTCGGCCAGGCGCTGAGCTAGCGGTGCGACGTTGAGCTAACGGTGCGGCGTTGAGCTAACGGTATGGCGTTGCCCTCTTGCCTTGCAGCACTTGACGGAGCAGCTGGAGCTCGACCTGTCGCCTCTGGACTACATGATGAAGTGCTACCCGGAGGTCAAGGAGAAGGAGGAGATGAGGAAGATCATCGGACGCTACGGCCTGACGGGGAAACAGCAGGTACCGCAGGGGTGAACCCACCGGCGTGCTCTGAACGTAGTTTGGGATCTTTGATACCGAGCAGACGCTTGTATGGAAAGTGGCTTGCAGTACAATTGCAGTCGGGTCATTTTAGCAGACGCTTTTATCCAAAGCGACATACAATTACAAGGAGCAGGTAGGGGTTAGGCATCTTGCTCAAGGATGCTTACAGGTAGGCCAACTCTTACCCACGACCTTCCGGCTAAAAGTCCCACACCCAGACCGCTGGACTATCCTGCCCCCTACTGGCTGGGAGTCCCACACCCAGACCACTAGACTATCCTGCCCCCTACTGGCTGGGAGTCCCACACCCAGACCACTAGACTATCCTGCCCCCTACTGGCTGGGAGTCCCACACCCAGACCACTAGACTATCCTGCCCTACACAAACTGAGGCATGTACCTCAAAGAGAATTTGGTGGTAAACCCCCACAGGTGACATGTTTGACTGGAGGCTTAGCCTCAGCCCACACCTCTCATTTCCACTCCACCGCATAGCCATTACCCTTGTGATTCTCGATAACACACACTTAATGGAATCTCATTAGCGCCTCGCACGGCAGCACAGGAGATTCCTCCTGGAAACTGTCAGAGTCGAAATACACTGTTATTGTGTTACAGTTGTCTATCTATCTTGCTCTTAACCTTTTTATTTTTTTTGTAGTACTTGTATCGATCTTTCCATCCAGTGTCTGTCTCTTCCTCTCTTGCTTTGGTGTTTTTTTGTTTTTTTTTAATTTGTTCACCCGTTCCCCTCGACGATCAGCGGGGCCAAGAGCAAGCCAATCATCGCCGAGCCAGAGGTCCACAGCAGCCAATCGCTGGACGGCGTGACGGGCTTCCTGCTGCTGATGTCAGAGGGGCTCATCAGCGCCCTGGAGTCCGCCCACGGCCCCGAGCAAGCCAATCAGGTCAGCCGACAGACCTCAGCTGCTCAAGTTCTTTTATTCTCGTCGCCTCCACCCTTTCGTTTTGACCACCCCTCTTTCTTTTGTCTCTCCTCTCCATTCCCCCCCGGGGGGGTTGCAGGAGATGGTTGCCATGGTGGCGGCGGAGCTGGCGCTGCAGAGCAGCCTGGACGGCGTGGCTCAGTCGGCGGTGGAGCGCGTCAAGCGGCTGCACCGCGACGTTTACGCATCCGGCAGCCAGAGGGCGCCCAACTGCTCCCGCCACGAAGACATGACCCTGCTCATACGCACGCTCAACTACGCGGTGGCCGACGGGGCGCTGACGCCCACGCAGGGTAGGCCGTTGCCACGCAGCGACGTGCTGTTCGCTCAGTAGTGCGCAGTAACCATGACTACATGGAGCGCACGCGCTAGCTTAGTAGCTTAGAGCTTAGCTAGCTCTGTATACGTGACAATATAAAAGGAGGCTCACAAAGCGAGCTGTGATGGTGGTGAGAATTGGTATTGCACCGTATTAAAATGTCACCGTAAGTGTTTACTGTATATGCAGGTAAACGTAATATTCATTTAATCGCTAGAAATTCCATAAATATTACGACCGCGGCGGCTCGGATGCAATTTCCAATCGCGCCTTTTCGTAAAGAGCGCTGCCAACAGCTCCCTGCTGGCTGTTAAAGAGCTTCCACTGTGCGGCCGCCTTGATCTCAAATCTCCCCTCCTAGTTGTCCGTATGGGCGTATTAATGGACGTCTGTCAGTTCACCGTTGCTGATGTAGAATATGGTTCTCAGGAGCTGTTTCTCACAAGATGGAAGGGAGGGTTTGCAGAGGGTGCGTAGCAAGGTGCAGCTTCCCAAGATGGCCACCTGGTTTTTACCTGGTGACGGTTCTAGCAGGGAAACATAGGTGCGGTGCTTCAGCTTTAATAAGAAACGTACATTATTTCTCACAGGTCGTGAAGGGTCTAACTGCATTTTAGGCGTCACAATGCCTGTTGATGCTAATTTGTTTTCTTCATACAGGGTGTTAAGTACGGATTTGGAAATGATAAAAGGTATACTAAGTAATGCACAGTGAGACACTCCAACAGAGCCCAACAGAGGCCAAGGTAACGTGACTGGGACAGTGACACCCATAGGGTGGCGTAAAGGCTACGCTAAGGTGGGAATGTCTCCATTTAAACACTCCTGAATCAGGTCATTGTTCTCCCTGCTGTCCACCACGGTCTCCTAAGCAGGCCAACATGGCAGAGCGGTTACAATCGGGTCGCTCAGCGGACTCACTGAGCACCAGTCGTCGGTGTTAAGGAGCAGGCTGGGGTTAGGCGTCTTGCTACAGGATGCTCAAGGGGGGGAAAGGGGCACGTTGGGCATCGAACCCGCGACCTTTTCGGGTGGGGGTGGACCACCCTCTAACTGCTGGAAAACACTAGGCAATCCGGGGCCCCCGCCCCCCCTGACCTTTACCCGTTAACCTTTGCCCTTTGACCCTGTCCCTGTCCCTGCCAGGTGGGCGTATCTACCCGGTGTCCGTGCCCTACTCCAACAGCTTCAACACCAGTAAGACCAGCGTCACCCTCTCCCTGGTCATGCCCTCGCAGGGCACGCTCACCAATGGGACCAACACCGCCTCCACCCTGGAGGAGGGCACCCCCACGCCCGGGTAAGGCATGCTTCTGTCTCTCCTCTCCGCCCATCAGAGCTGAAGGGTTAGTGGTGCTCTCTCTGTCTGTCTCTCTGTCTCTCTCTCTCTCTCTCTCTGTCTCTGTCTCTGTCTCTGTCTCTGTCTCTCTCTCTCTGTCTCTGTCTCTGTCTCTGTCTCTCTCTCTCTGTGTCTCTGTCTCTGTCTCTCTCTCTCTGTGTCTCTGTCTCTCTCTCTCTCTGTGTCTCTGTCTCTCTCTCTCTCTCTGTCTCTGTCTCTTTCTCTCTCTCTGTCTCTGTCTCTCTCTCTCTCTCTCTCTGTGTCTCTGTCTCTCTGTGTCTCTGTCTCTCTCTCTCTCTCTCTCTGTCTCTGTCTCTCTCTCTGTCTCTGTGTCTCTCTCTCTGTCTCTCTCTCTCTCTCTCTCTCTCTCTCTCTCTCTCTCTCTCTGCAGCCTGCTTCCTCTCTCCCAGCTTTACTACCTCACGGCCCGTGTCCACTGAATCTCGCCCACACAACCTCCTTCTCGGAGCGCTTCTCTCAAGCGCTTATTGTTGCTATTTCACAAAAGCCGTCTCCTAGCACTTTCCGCGTTACTGTTGCCGTTAAGTCTGGTCTCTATAACTCCCGTTAACTTTAGAGAGGTTAGCTAAAGCGGAAGGAAAGAAACGGAAGGAAATCACCTTGACACGGGCATTGATGTGCCTTGGAGGAGGAGAAAAGGCTGGGGAAAGCAGCTGGGAGAGTACCCCCCATCATGGTAACCCTTCAATGACTGGGTCGTCATCGTAAATGACTGGGTTGCCAGTGGCAGCCGGGGTCTGTTTCGGAGCGGAGCGGGGAGTAGTCACACATCTGGTGGGCACACAGGGGGCACGTACTATTCACTGTCTGTCCTCCTCCTCCTCCTCCTCCTCCTCCTCCTCCTCAGTTCTCCCTCGGGCGGCCCGCAGCCCCTAATCGACTTCCCTCTCTCTCCCCCTCCCCCTCCCCCTCCTCTCCCCCACTCCGCGTCCCTCAACCGCCTCTCCTCCTTCCCGGATCCGGCGGCCGCCTCCCTCCTCATGGTCCTCTGTCCCCCTCCTCCCCCCCTCCTCCCCCCCAGGAGCCAGAGCCCCACGGCCACCCTGCAGTCCAGCACCACCCAGACCCAGAGCTCCAGCTCCAGCTCGGGGGACGGCAGCCTGTTCCGGCAGCGGAGCAGCCAGGCGGCCCAGCCGGACGAGACGGGCCGCGTGCCCCCGTACGTGGACTTCACCCACTTCTACAGCGTGTGGGGGGGGGACCACGGCGACGGGACCACGGCCGCGGGGGGCCTGGGGCCCCAGTGAGGGGGTGGGCGGGGCGGGGGGGGGGTTTGCACCGAACCAACCGGACTCTATTCTCAATCACCTCGTGTGTTTTTATCGACGATCGTCACCATGTTTTAATGTGGGAGGGGGTTCCAAAGTGTGTCATGTGATCAAAGTGTGTCATGTGATCAAAGTGTGGTATTCTCCCAATAAATAAACATTCCTGGTCAGCTGTGTTCAGACACGGTTACTAACCTGCCACATTCCGCAGGCACGCACGCACGCACGCACGCACGCACGCACGCACGCACGCACGCACGCACGCACGCACGCACGCAGTGTTTAAAGCAGGAAATCAGGTCTGGTGGTCTGGGCGTTGAGACGCCCTGAGGGGTCACAGGCTCGAGGTCCAGAGTTGGCCCACCTGTAAGCCTCCCTCGAGCTAGATGGCTCCACCCCCCCCCCACCCCCACCTGCTCCTTAGCACTCGTACCCGTACTCGCCGTGAGTCTCATGAAGGTGACCAAAGCGCTGCGCTGAACGGGCTGATTGTAACTGTAAAATAAGACGCTGCTGATGGTCTCAACCGTGTAACTGACCACCAGTACGGTACAGCGAGGCTTCAGCGCTTGATCCAACCGCCCTGTCCAGTCCTGACTCGTCTCCTGGGGGGCAGGATAGGCCCGTGCGCCCTTGAGCGCCCTTGAGAACGTACTACCATCTGCACCCCCCCACACACACACACACACACACACACACACACACACACACACACACCCCTTTTGGTGGTGCGTTATTCTCCTAGTTTCTGATTGGTTGATTCAGGTGCCCCCACGATTTAGAATTGCAAATATCAAACCTATTTAATAAACATGTTTCATATTTATGACTTTATTCATATGTTGTTATATATAAATAAAGTATAAAAATAATATATATAGATATAGATATAAAAAATATATATATTATTTAATTATATATACTGTGTGTGTGTGTGTGTATATGTATGTATGTATGTATGTATTTATGTATGCATGTATGTATGTATGTATATATATATATTTAGATAGATGGATAACATATTATATGCATGTTTATGAATATCAAACATGTTTGATATTCATAAACATGCATAAAATGTTTCATGTCACATTTGAAATCCCTTTTGGTGGTCTACTTACTCGCGGGGTGCAGAGCGGGCGTTAAAGGATCGAGTCAGGCTTTGCCAGGCACGATCTACCGTGGTCCTACGACGTTTAACCTAGTCTTGGTTTAACTCACGTTAAACCTCGCAGGGAGGTAAATTGAACTTCACGTCAGGGTTGTGTGTGAATTGTCAGTTGTTATTATTACACATGAGTTTTGTCATGGTGTGCACTGAAGTTTATTGATAGAATATGCATTTGAGAGATGAGTCGTGGCACTGCCATGAGATATATATATATATACTCTCTACTAGTATACATCTCTACCAACTGGGACAACCAAAAGTCACCAAAAGGAGTTATTCCTTACAGGCGCTGTGGGTAGGATTTAAGAGCTGATACATTTAGTGCAATTTCTCAGAGATGCCATAGACATCTACCAGCTGTCAGTGAGTGAAATGCTCTGCCTCTACAGAAGTCAATTTAGATTTTCGACGACGCCTGAAAGATTTCTGGCGAATTCCGGCGAATCTATCACATTTTTCGTTCTTTTTTAGCTAGCTCACCGTTGCAACGCTCAAATCCTACCCCCGGCAGCTTGACGTTGTCTGTTGTGTAAGTTATATCTTTTCCCAACAGGTGGCAATGTGGCGCTCAGTTTACAAACTGTATTTTCAGGATGCGTGTTCACGATGCACCTTATAGACCAAAGTTTAGTTTGTATTTTTACCAAGTATATGACCAACCATTCCTGAGTATCCCAGATGCCGTCCACTCATATACCAACCTAGCGAAAGAGTTCTGCCTGAGCAACGCTGTGAACCTCTGCAGGAAAACAGACAAAAAATAAGCACAGTATATCCTGGTGGCAGATGAAAGGCGTAGTGCGTATTTATTGGCATGTACACAGACCAGACACTGGATGCGTCATTTCACGTTAATTCGGCTTAAAAGGCGCAGCGGCATTGCCGCTTTTCATGGTTGGAGCAAAACAATGGACTGATTCTGCTCGGCAGGGCTTGATTACTGGCCGATAAGTGCACTCTTGCACAAAAGTCACACAGTTGGCTGTGGTCGGAGAACGAGAAAGTTATGTGGTTTCCAAGATAAGCTACATTCTATATCTCACTTTCACTATCATTAGCGTGGGCAGAAATCACAATGTGCGTGGGCACAGGGTAAATCAGGTGGGCCCGGTTCTCTTCCACTTATCAACGCGTTCCGAAACGATTTTGACCCAAATATAACCGAGAAGCAAGGAAGCCTTCTGATTGGGTGGGCCAGGGTGTCGAGTGCCTACCAGTCTATGGTGCATACGCGGTGGTTGCTCTAAATAGACAGTGCTCGTAGGCTACAGGAGAACATCCTTGTTGCTTTTCGTACGCTTATGTTACCGCTAAGAAAATAAAATGTGAAGTACGACTGGTGATTTTCATTATTCTGTCACCGTTTGAACCCCATCAGTCGACTGGGCCACTTGATTTAGAGCAACACATCTAAACGCGCTCTTGTCCCCTTCCGAACGACACGACGATTTGTGGCCATCCCACAAAACAACCTGAAGGCCTAGTTCGTTGTTAGCCCTCCCGTGTCCGAACCAAGCACCTCGTCCTCTCTGCACACCACAAACTGACGCACGGTACCCCTGCATCACAGCGTGTGATCGGCGGTTGGTCTCTCAGTTTAGTTTGTATGTCACTCCTATACACACTGTCCTCTTGGACTTATCCTCTTGCACAGCCTTACGCTTTTCTTTTGTGTGTGTGAGAGAGAGAGAGAGAGAATTTTTAGGTTCACCCGGGGAGGCAGGAAGCAAGGATCAGTGCCCAATAGGCCAGCAGAAGAATTGTCTTCTAGCGACTGTGAGGCCATTGTGAGTTGTGAAGCGAGAGGTTAGGCTCAGCCTTTTTTGGGACGCTAAGTGCAGCTTTCAGGTCCGGCCTTTTGTCTCGCGCACTGACAAGGATGTGTGTCCCGTGAGCACCCCCTCAAGGACGTCCGAATATAAAAGTTTTACTGGCGAGAAAAAAAAAAGAAGGCCCAACACAGTACAAAATAGTGTTATTGTTGGTGCTATTATCGCGAAAGGGTGAAAGAATAGATCCGCGCACACAAATGAGCTCCCGTAAAATTATTCGTTTGCCAGACGTTTCGAGTAAAAAAAAAAAAAAAGCTCTTCTTCACACTTCTGGCATCTTTATCTCGCTTCTACTTGTTGGCATATAGGAAAGTTAATGTTCACATGTGAACGTAGATTTCAAGATAAGCCTTCAGGCTGCTAGTTCTCTTCTAACACTAACCACAAAGTTTCAAAAAATAACCATTCTTACGGTTAGTTCCCCTGTTAGACTTTACATTGGGCCTACTATTGCCTTATCGGGTGTTCACAACTGTTTACATGATTGGGAAAGGGGTCTGTTTATTTTGAACATGAATGCTGGCAACGCCGGGGATCGAACCCGGTGCTTTTCGTACATGCAAAGCACTCGCCCTAACACTGAGCTACATCCACCGCGTGCGAAGGCCGTGGAAATGCGGTCCACGCAAAACGAGCGCACGAGACATCCCTCGGTTCCCCACTGACGCCCCAGTCCTAAAAAGCGACCGAGAACTAAAAGCGTTACATTTGTGTGTCTGGGTCCATTCTACGTAGGCCTTGTGTGTACGTTGAACTTAAAATCTTTGTGTTCAACAATGTGCAAAACAGGGTGGCAAAAAGTAACGTTACCACATTACAAGACGGGCACGTTAGTGGGCGTACACGATGCGGTCTGTGGTCAATTTCGCGGACCCGAGCATCTGCGAGCAAATGCAAATGTTTCTCGCACGTCTCTCCACCACACACTCTCTCTCTCCCCTTCTCTCTCTCTCTCTGTCTCTGTCTCTCTCCCCTTCTCTCTCTCTCTGTCTCTCTCCCCTTCTCTCTCTCCCTGTCTCTCTCCCCTTCTCCCTCTCTCTCTCTCTGTCTCTCTCCCCTTCTCTCTCTCTCTCTCTCTCTCTCTCTCTGTCTCCCCTTCTCTCTCTCTCTCTGTCTCTCCCCTTCT
>JAOEHI010000013.1:4007401-4018670 GCA_025447815.1 Percopsis transmontana
AGGACCACACCCCTAAATGCATTGAAGCAACTGCCATGTGAATGGTTGATTAGATAATTGCATTAATGAGAAATTGATGTTCCTAATAATCCTTTAGGTGAGTGTATGTATTCCCTAAAGCTGAGAAAGCTACTTTTGGCATGGGACTAAAGAGGGGTAGCAGTCCCTTTTTTTTTATTTTTTTTTTATTTTTTTTTTAATGAAGCAAAATGAGAGAACTGCTGGAACAGATCATTTTTTTTCTTCTTTCTTTTGGCCACCTCAAAGTCTTTATCAATGAGCAATTTATCCCTCCCATTAAGTTGTGAATTAGGCTAATAGTAGTCCTGTTGAGGATGGCATGGTTGTCAGCAAACAGCTTGACAGATGCCACTTCAATGTAGAAGCTTTGAGTGGTTAATTCTTCCCAACTTAGTGATTTAAGAAGTGCAAAGTGCTTTCATCAGGACTTTATATGGATTTCGTTTGCACCCTACAGTTGTGTTACCTTACTTGCATCCATGGATTACAGGTCAGTTACAGAAGCCAAATCTTAGTGAGGGCTGTGCATGTCGATTTGTTTTTCATCACTATGTGCCCCCCATAGTCCAGTTACATTTTGGATGAATCCAGTAATTACATTGCAGTAATTACTAGTTGTGACATTCACAGATATGCTACACAAATATGCAGTTAATGCAAATTATTATGCCCGCATTGGCCCTTGCTTGTTGTTGGGAAGGCAAACACAATAAAAAATCCCACACTAAAGTTACACACAACGAAACAGAAGTTATTGTAAAAATCAACATCTATTCCTGAATTAGATTTATTTTCTGTGTATTTATAATAATAAAAAAAATCGTGACACTCTAATGCTTATACGGTCCTTGTCTCCTTGATTGGCAGGTGGCAGCTCAGAGGCAGCGGGCCCTAGCCATCATGTGTCGAGTGTATGTAGGTTCCATCTACTATGAGCTTGGTGAGGACACCATAAGGCAGGCCTTTGCTCCCTTCGGCCCCATCAAAAGCATTGACATGTCCTGGGACTCTGTTACAATGAAGCACAAGGTCAGTGGGGTTTGACATTGTGAAAATCTCCGGTCATTTGTAGTCTTGTAATTAATTTACTGGGGGTGTGCACAAATATTGTTGAATTGGTTTATTCGTAAATGTGTGAGCTTTTTAAACGTCTCTCCAAATATGGAAAGCTGCTATATAATATTTGCTATATATATCTCTCATTCTTATCGCATTGATATTGAAACGGAATCGAGTCGCATGGAATCGTTATCTTGTGGTTTGGAGTCGAATTGGGGCAATTTACTTTTGATAAAAAAAAAGGCTAAACTAAAAAGGTTAAACTTGAAGCTAATGTCTTGAACATTTAATATAAATGTTTTGCTGCTGTTTACAACTGATTGGGTTAGCCCTTATGCTGTCCAAGCATAAGGAGGCTTTTCAGGGGTCCTACGTCCTTCTCTTCCCTGCTGTCTGTACATGCAGGGCTTTGCCTTTGTGGAATACGATGTACCGGAGGCTGCACAGCTGGCTCTGGAGCAGATGAACTCTGTCATGCTCGGGGGCCGGAACATTAAGGTGGGTGACCTGGAGGCTTGGAGGTATTTTATTCATCTTTTTCTTTGAATTTGAATTTTTAAGGACCACACACATACCATGAAAGAGAGGAGCCACCTGCTGTAAATAACTTCTCGCTCTTTTTTTTTTTTTTTTTTTTTTACTTGGGACTGTCGAGTCCTCCTTTGTGTTTTGAACCCCGTGTTTGTTTCGCTGCTTGTGTTACCGATGTTTCACTGCTTGTGTGTTACTGATGTGAATTTGTAACTCATTTCTTCTCATTTCTTTTTCTTTTTTTTCTTTTCTTTTTTGTTGCTTGTGTACGTGTTTCCAGGTGCGTGCGTGTGTGTGTGTGTGTGTGTGCGCGCAGTGTAGTGTCTTTGTGCTGTGTTTCTGCTTCCATGATGTCACCACATTGTTTTAGTGACCCGTTCCAGCAGGACGCCCCGCGGCGCAAGCTGCTGCTCTGTGTCCAAGATGTGCTGATGATGGGCTGCGCCTGGTTGGTGTTGCTTGGCCGCCCCACCTGCAGCACAGATCCCCGTCACAACTAGATGCTCGTCTAGCGCAGGGAGCTTAAACGGGGCCTTTTGAGGGGCTCGGTTTTTGCCAGTTTAGGGACGTTGTCAGGGGGGGGGCAGTCGTAGGCGTTCGTTGGGTTCAGAGGTCGTTGCCACTAGCTCAGCTGGTTGCACCATGCATTAAGTTGACCTGACTACGAGGCTGTAGTTCCTTGTGGATCATTTTGCCGTTGGAACGTGGAGACTTTGTTTTCCCGTTGGATTGTAGTGTGGTTAAGTGGTACTGGTCATTACACGCGTGGAAATAGGTTTGTACTGTTTTCCATGTGTGTAATTGTAAAATAAGGAACACATTTAACTAATCTACAATGCCATGCCAAGACAGTTTTGGTTGTTTTGAAACCTTTACGAGGAATTACAGTGTTGTTACTAGGCTAAGCTTAATGCTACGTGCTGCTACTTGATCTTGGCTGCACCTCCGCAGGCATCCTCAAGAGGCCTCTGGATTTACACGCAAGTCAGACCTTGAATTCAGTGTCACATTTAGAAAGACAATTGGAAATGCTCTAAAGGGGGCTGAAATATATTTATCTCCGTGTGCTTTTCTAGAAGAATGATGTGGTACATTTAGTAGATTGGCTTATTTTGGAAAGCTTGGCCACCAGTCTGTAAACGTACTTCACCATAAGCAAACAAGATGACAGTTTGACTACTAGGCTATAATGGGTTGATCTGAATTGATCGAGGGAATGTTTCAGTACTTATGGCGCTGTATCGAAATTATGAATGGATCCCGACAGAGTGGGCTAGTGGAGATGCAGCTAAGCTAAGGGTAGTTGGAGCCTAGCAACAGTGAGGCTCTGCGCGGTTGTAGGAGAGGAGTGTCAACTGATCTCTTAAGGCTTCTTGACTCCCTTGCCTCTCTCTTGCGTATGTAAACAGCGGGAGCTGCAGGCGCCAGTAGGCTTTGCGGTAATGCGTTTCTAGGTTGGCACTGAACCCCCCTATTCAGTAGCCCTGTGCTGGTATGATCTGTGCTGTAGGTGGGGCGGCCAAGTAACATCGGTCAGGCGCAACCCATCATTGACCAGCTGGCAGAGGAGGCGCGCGCCTTCAACCGGATCTATGTGGCATCCGTCCACCCCGACCTCTCGGACGAGGACATCAAGAGTGTGTTTGAGGCCTTCGGGCGGATCAAGTCCTGCACGTTAGCCAGGGACCCCACCACAGGGAGGCACAGGAGCTTTGGCTTCATCGGTGAGCTGGGAGGCCCTCACACTGTGCTGGTGTGCCCGTCGGTCGCTCCCCTTCTGACCGGCTGCTTTTATCTCGGTTTGCAGAGTATGAGAAGCCACAGTCTGCTTTGGATGCTGTGTCTTCTATGAACCTGTTTGATCTGGGGGGTCAGTACCTGAGGGTGGGCAAGGCTGTGACCCCTCCCATGCCCCTGTTAACCCCCACAACCCCTGGTGGTTTGCCGCCAGCAGCGGCTGTAGCCGCAGCGGCAGCCACCGCTAAGATAACGGCCCAGGCAAGTATGAATCCCTTCCAAAGGGATCTAATGGCCTTCCAGGTAAATATAACTCGGACCTAGCTAGACCTGAACTCACTGATACCACAGCACAGACAAAACGATGGCTGTAGAATCTTATTACATGTGACTGGGAGAAGATAATAAATGATTATGCCGGGGGCAGTAAATGCCTTATCTAGTGTCTTGTGGCTTAAGTACCTCGGAAATAAAACGACAGACCATTCTGGGAATACACTTAAGGATTTCTTGACCCAGTAGTAGTGGGGGAGATGTTGGATTCCCAAATGGAAGATGCTATTTCGTAATCGTAATGATATTGTGCGCTCTAAAGGAAGTGAAGCTCCTCCCATTCACTGACAGAACGTGTAAGCTAAAAGCATTCACATCTTGGCGAGCTCCGATTGACTGACGCACAACCCGCTGTCAAAATATTGTTTTAAATGCTACTTTGTCTAGCATGTGTAAATATCGACAGCCTCATTTTGAAATGATTTACTCAGATATTGGCATTACTGCTTTCTTAGGACAAAGAATACAATGTACAGGGTTATGTCAAAGCTAGCCATAATTTTAGTGAGCTTGAGTCCCTGAGCAGAAGCGAGGCTGAGCTCCCCGTGTGCTATGCTGTGTGATCGTTGACTGTGCTGCCTTGTGCTGTGTTCTGTGTGTTTCCCTTGCCTAATGTCTCCGGCCCCCCCCTCTCTCAAGGAGGCTGTAGCCGGGGCATCAGTCCTGGGGGCGTTAGCCGCACCCCAGCTCCTCGGTCAGCAAATGGGTATACCTCAGGCTGTCATGGCGGCCCAGGCCCCAGGGGTCATCACAGGTGCGTATCGAGTCGCGAGGTGATCCCGGCGGAGATGTTAAAGGCTGATTTCCCACTATTTGATGCATTGCGTCCCGTCCCGTCCCGTTCCCATCCTGCCAGGCGTGACTCCCGTGAGGCCCCCGATGCCCGTACTCCCGCAGGTGGGCCTGGTGAACCCCGTGCTGGCCTCCCCGCCTGTCCTGTCCAATCAGGTGATGGCCGGCGGGCCCAACCAACAGGAGAAGAAGAAGGAGGAGAAGGAGGAGACGCAGCAGGATGGAACGGGCCAGGAGATGCTAAGTGACCAGGAGCACATGAGCATCTCGGGCAGCAGCGCCAGACACATGGTCATGCAGAAGCTGCTGAGGAAATCAGAGGTGAGGCTTGGCGTGAGGTTGGGGTTTGGTTTCTTGGCTGGGTTTATTGGTGGCCAATAGGGCACGATATCTATTGAGAGAGATGGTGAAGCAGGTCTGGCCTACCTATTCAATGTGTGTACACAGTATAGCAGAATTGCACAATAGATTCTCTAGGCTCATGCTACGCAAACTTAACCTGGGTACTAGCCCAGTTAGCATTTTTTTTCCGCTAGGCTATGGTGCCGGTTGGGTTGCTAGCAGCTAGCCCTCGTCGCTAAGGGATAACTCGAGGAAAAAGGCGGAGCTACTGTCAAAGTGTTATCTTAGTTGTGGTTGTTGAGATTGGGAGCACCTAATGAGGCCTTGCCTTGCCCCTTTCAGTCCACTGTGATGGTCCTCCGAAACATGGTGGGGCCAGAGGACATCGACGACGACCTGGAGGGCGAGGTCACCGAGGAGTGCGGCAAGTTCGGCGCCGTCAACCGGGTGATCATATACCAGGAGAAACAGGGCGAAGAGGAGGACGCGGACATCATCGTCAAGATCTTTGTGGAGTTTTCCATGGCCTCGGAGATGAACAAAGCCATTCAGGCCCTCAACGACCGCTGGTTTGGAGGTCGCAAAGTGGTGGCCGAGGTGTACGACCAAGACCGCTTCAACAGCAGCGACCTCTCCGCATAAACTCTGTAATGCTTCGCCAGGAGTGTATCCCACGGTGACCAAACTCACATGGAGCTACAGATGACAGGCCTCATTATTTTCTTTTTGGTTTCTTTTTCACTTTGATTATTATTTAAAGTCTGTTTTAAAAAATTAAATAAAAAAATTAAATAAAGTCATTGATCCTCAGCTTTTGATTTGTATGTGAACACTTCCTTTTTGTATAACTTTGATTTATTTGTTTTTCTTTTTTTTTATATTCTTTTTTTTTATATCTAATCACTGTAGAAACAGTTGTCCCACATTTGCCGATGCCCCTCCTGTTTTTAAATGGTTCATTTGTACAACTACTGTTCCTGTTAATACACAAACCTACGGTGTGAATTTCATATGGGCGGTTGGGTGACATTGGGTGAATGAAGAACCTTGTTGAAAATGTTGTGTATTTCTAAACGCGTCTCACGGTTCTTATTGTTGAGCTTGGGCAAAGTATTGGATAATTCAGTAAAAACTCAATAAAATGCCTTTGTTGACCGTAAGCCTTTGGGTTTGTGCTTCTATCTGGATATCGCCGACTGGGCTGTGGTTGTGTCGAGCTCCTATTCTCTTGCAACCCGGTCAATTACGACTTTACTGATTTGAGAAGAGGAATTGATGGTGGGTTACTATTAAGGTCCTAAGCCTTCACATAGGAAAGTCAATTTTTTATTTATTTTTTTATGAATTGGCTTGTATATTTTAATGTACCAGTTAACTGGTAGATTAATCTTTTGTTCATTACACGCAACATGCTCGCTTTGATTGGCACAGAATTGGACATTAAGTTTCTCTAATAGATTTCTAGTAACCCGTTTATTATAGATTGCTATCCAGTTAGCCTAATATTTCCGGATAAAAATAAATACATTTCTAAACTGCTGCATCCAGCCGTAAGGTCATTCGAAGCTTCTGTGGCGTTGTGCACCAGTTGAAACTCATTGAAAGAGGAACCGCTAGGTGGAGCTAACCCGTCATGGCGTGGCCTCTCAAAACAAACGTAGTGGTGGTGCTACGAGTCGAGCCTTGCCCAGCCCCCCACACGCCTATCGAGCCTGGTCCTGGAAGGGGAGGGAAACGTTGTGGTGGCTAAAGCTCTTGCTCCCCTGTTATTTTACGTACATAACACTCGGATCGGTCAGTCGACGGGTACATTGGCGTCTTTCGGTATGTGACTACTAGGCATGTTTGGCCCCTAGCAAGCTCGGGGCTGTCTATCTAACGTTCGTTAGCAATACTGGCTACGCTTAGCTAGGCACAAAGGCGTAAGCGAAAGAGCTTCCTAAGCTAATGTTGGCTAACTAGCCTGCTAACATCACAGCAGCCGGCGAGGACGACTTCACCCTGCGCAGCTAGATCCAGGTCGCCCCAAAGACTCGCATCACTAAACATATTGTGGTAGCTATTATTATAGGATAGACATATTTGATATCGCAGCAGTTGCATATAATGGTAAAGCAGTCAGTACGTCTATAGTTGCGCCGCTGGATTATTGTTATTCAGATAGTCCGAGCGGGCACATTGAGCTGATAGAGATTGTGGTGGTAGCAAAGCAGGCTAACGTTACTTGGTGGGAAGTGAGTGGAAGTGAGAAAACACTTCAAGTAAGTGGGGTTGCTTTGCTTTGCTTTATTTGAGAGTATTATAATTGCGGGGTGGATGACGTGAGAACCAGTCAGTCTGCGGGCGCAGCTCACTCGAAATTGGAAATATAAGTGATCGTGGGGATTAATTGTGTTTAACTGGATATCGGCCTCTTATTCTGAATCGCCTTGGGAGCAGGAATACATCGACAACCGACGGTCTCATTCAGTAGTGATTCCATCATCGTTTCCCCTATCCCCAGCCACCAGTATCTACCCTCCGATGCGGAGATTTGAGTAGCACCGGCGACCAAATCCCCACGGCGGCCGGACATGCTGAAGTGTATCCCTTTGTGGCGCTGTAACCGCCACGTCGAGTCGGTGGACAAGAGGCATTGTAATTTACAGAATGTCCCCGACGAGATATTTCGTTATAGCCGCAGCTTGGAGGAGCTTTTGCTCGATGCCAACCAACTGAAAGAACTACCCAAGGTAGGCACAGTGAAACCTATTTCTTGGTTTGTGTTCATCACCAATGCAAGTTTAGATTTTCTTATAAATGGATCAATAATGACTTGACCACATAATGAGACTGAATGACCATGTCGTTACATTATTCAGTGCATTTCCTCTGTGCAACTAAGTAATTGTGTAATCTATGGCATGCTGCAATGTTTCCTTTAGGAGAAACTCAAAATGCATTGGTGAAACAAAATAATGTAGAAAGGTGTTTTTAATGTGACGGTTGCTTTATTTGTAAAGCTTTCTAATGGTTCTCCTGCAGTACGAGTGAGATGGCTCGCACCATGTTGCCTGTAGTAACCTAAAAGTGGGACAGCATGCGTGAAATTAGTCTTTCATTGTCCACACCCACTTCGGAATATAACAAAAGCTCTGTTTGCATGCCATACGTGTTTATTTTTAGGAGAGATGGTTTGTTATTTTGCCCCATCTCCCAATAGCCGTTTAAGCAAAACACTGGTCAAAGACATTGTTCTGTCTTGGGGCAAAGCCCTGACGGTCTGCGACATAGTCAGAACTACAACAACTAAATATAGTGGGCTTTAGCGCAGCTGATTGTCGAAAGCAAATATGAGCTCTGGATTGTCTCATTTATGACCGACGACATCTGACGTTTTTAGTGGGGATCCAGCTCGGGTAAGCAGCGTGATTCAATTTACACAGTAGCCACACTGTAAAACACACACTCGTCTCGTCATAATAATTGAATACTAACATCTTGTCTGTAGTGGATTTACATTGGCATTGCCATGTTAACTGACTAACAGGCGTGTCCGTGGGTTGGGCTAAAGGAACTTCAAAAAACGGACATTCCTTGAATATTTTTTAAAACGAATTGGCCCGTCTGCTTGTCTAACAAGAGATCGCCGTCAGCTCTCCACTATGTGTCTGATGTAGGGCCCCTGAAAGCCTGACCGACGTATACACTCATGTTCTGCAGTGCACACCACTCAAAGACGGCCCCTCGGTGTGGTGCAGGCTTTAACCCCGAGACGTAGATGCGTAGTGACAGAGCCTCTCAAGTGCCCGTGTTGCGTGCAGACGTAAAACATATGGTCCTCCGTACCGGGGGTACTTCAGAGGGCTTAGAGCTAAACAGGGTTGAACAACGGGAAAGTGGAGGTGTGATGGATGGTACTCCCCTTAACGAGCACACTTGTGTTTAAAACGCTAGTCGGTACCTCGGCCACCGATCTTTCTACCTCATAGCACCAATCCATCTAACAAAAATCCTCTATAAGAATCCTTGTTCTATCCTCCTTTCCTACTCTTGGATCAGCTCTTAGAATATTAAGCACTTTTCCGGAATTTAGGCTGCTAGCAATGTTTTGAGGAGTGAATGATAACTTTCGAGTAATGTACTAAAAATATATAAGTGAAGTAACCTTGTTACATAATGCTGTCCTTATTCTAGGAGAGTGTTTGCTTGCAAAAACTGGTGGTTAACCGGTTCTGTTGACAAATGTACTAATTGTAAGTCAGATAAATGCTGTAAATGTAAATGTGTCATTGTGTATATTCTGTGCTACGGTTTGGTCCATTTCTGTTAACGCCATTAGTTTTTTGAAAATGGAGTCTTCTCTGTCACTTCCACTTGTTGTGGCCTTGTTTATCCAGCCTGCCATGATGAGCTGTATGGTGGTATCAGGGCTTGGGTGTTTAGCACACAGCGTATGCCAATAAAGAATACTTCAGAGAGCGCCTTCACACGATGTAATTCCCTTTACGTGTGTGTGTGTGTGTGTGTGTGTGTGTGTGTGAGAGAGAGATGTGAAATAAGGCCACATGCATAGGAACATTGAAAGCTTTAAAACCAAAGGAACTGCTAAGCCCCGGTGAGCATAAAACACTGAAGGACTCAAAGGACAAAAGGTTATTTTGACAATGCAGCGTAGTCATAGGTGGCGTGGGCCGACCTCTTTTTGTTTTTTTTGTGCAGTTTGAGATTCAGGGGTTTATCATGTTGAACAGATGGAGATTTAGATGTCTTTACAGTTCCTTTTAGATCAATGTGTCCCCTCCCCCTACGTGGAGACCGTAGATTATGTCTGCTGTAGTATTCTGGTTCACAGGTCTGTTGGGAATCAATGATAAGATAAGATGCTTCTTCTTCTTTTATGAAATAAGGAAGTTAATTTCATTTCCAGTCCTTTATCTCCAGATAGCTCCAGCCAACCGGAAAGATTGTTGATGGCAATAAAAAAAATCATCATCTGCAAAAAAACAGCAAACCAACCTTTACATCCACCATTACAGCACGTTGTATTGCGTAACGCTACTTATGTTACACAGAGGCGTCAGGCACTTATTATTGTCATTAGGTCAATAGTGAAAAGAATGTGACTTGTCCATATGCAATGAGTGTAGAGAGCAACTGGCCAGGAATTCCCCCTTACGCCTGTGAAGCCTGTGCTCTTAACAGCTGCAGTAGTTTCACATTGCCCAATACCTAAGCTCAGATAGAGTACTTCTTAATGCTCCCTTTGTTTCTCTGCTAAGGTTCCTTGTCTCTGTGGTTTTATTGAGTAGAAGTACGAAGCAACTAATCCCATTATTCAAACAGTGACAACATTGTCTCCCATAATAGCCCATCATTTCTCTGTTTGTCCCTTTTCTGTAAGTTATTCAGTAATGGAAGTTATTCAGTGATAGAAGAAACCCTTGTGCCGATATGAAGAAGGGAAAAAAAACGTCTGCCCTTGTCTTCCATGAAAGGTGTCGTTTCTCACTGGGAACGCCGTGTTTTGTTGCGTTGAGGTGCTCCATGCTGCTGCTCACACATTCAGCCTCATGACCAGCAGCATGAGCTCACCTCTAGCCTTGACTTAAAGTCACACGTTCAGCTACGCTCGAGTCCCAGGACGGGTTACAGAAGAGCCCATTCACCCGTCCCACTGCCCTCCCTCGTATCCAGTGTCATGGCTCTCTCCGCTCAGCGCTGCCCCTGAAACGGCCTCTATTTAGGTTTGTGGTTGGGAACGCACCGTGGATCAAACGGGAGATTTATAGCTGCCGTGTTACACTTTCTAAAAATCAAAGGGATTGATTTATGCCTTTTTATTTTTTATTTTTTTTTTTTTTAAATATTTAAAATAGATTAGATTACATCAACCTTATTCTCATTCATTGCCATACAATTCCTTGCATAGTAAACATAGCTAAATAACATGCACATGCTAGCTTAGCAGCGGGCTCTATATTGTATCAATACTATACTGTATAAAAGGAAACTCATAAAGTGACCCATGATGCTGATAAGAATTCCTATTGCACTGTATTACAATTTCCATAGCACCGTAAGCATCAGCGATGGGATCTGAGGGAATATTGATGACCGTGTCTTAAAAACCCAAGCACCAAGCCTATATTATCACCACGTTTCCTCATAGGCTCTACCAATGTTTAATACACACGAAATGGGGAACTCGCACCTGGTGGGTGTGTTTCTGCTGGATGCATACGCTATTGTCTTTTCCGCAGAACAGGTTTTGTGTGCATGTCACTCCCTTTTTATGTGTTATTACCTAACAGGACTTTCCAGGTATATTTAGGCTAGTATCCTTGTCTGTGACACACACCACACACTTAAATCCCATCTGTTGTTAAATCCCATCTGCGGTGCTAGACTGTCGCACTTATTATTTACTTTATTGCATATTTGCTAAGTGTTGTGGCGAGCGCCACCCAAGTCT
>JAOEHI010000013.1:4036161-4062254 GCA_025447815.1 Percopsis transmontana
CATTAAATCTTTAAAACGGAACAAAATGGATCCTAAATCACCCGACCCCATAATGAATCTTTGCTTTTAAGCCGTCATTTTTTTGGGGTAATAACAAAAAAAAAAAAAAAAAAAAAAAAAAAGGTGCAATAAGAAGCATGTTATGCTAATGACATGCTTCAAACCAATCAGAGAGCAAGACAAGATTAAAGTGAGCAGTCGGAGAGTACGAGGTTGTGGAAAAGAGGGAAGGCGGTAGTTGCCTGCCCCGTCCACAGATCTCTATTGACCTATCCTTGCTGGCCGCTGCTCTGTTCCAAAGGAAACCGGTGTCAGCACTATGCCAGGAGGATACTGGAAAACCCTGACTCCCCTTCCGCTCCGTGTCAGTGGGCAAAGGAGCCAGGGAGACGCAAAATAAGTCCAAGTGGTGAAATCCACCGTTCATCAATGGACCAGGGGACCTGGCAGTCAAAAAGTTTGGCGCGTTGGGGAAAAACACCCCCGGCTTCTTAAGAAGCTTGAAGGCTCCACCGGAGGATGAAAAACTGAAGAATTGGGGGGAAAAAGCATGCGGTGTGTCATTAATCCACCACTGTACCGTATGGCTGCACATGAAAACAAACAAAAGGTGGAAGAAAAAAAAACACGCAAAGCAAAAATTTACAACTAGACGAGTTTTCTTAGAGCTGTACAAAAGACCTAATCCAAAACTGGCGGTTGGTGGAACGCACAATAGGAGCATGTGCTTTTGGTTACCGTGCAAAGCTGTACAATTTAATTATGTTACTGTGATGAAAATATAAAAAGAGCGAGGCAGATTCCAGGACAAGGTCATGTGATTGCCCCTCCTAGCTCTCAATAGAAGGAGATTTATGGGGCCCTCCCTGACGAAGAAACCCTTGGTGGACAGGAAGATAGCATGGCCCAGATAAAACGTCAGCTCAAGAGCAAATAAAGTCGCTGCACCTCGCTACTGTAAATCGGACCTCACACCTTCACGAGTCCAAGGAAATCCTGGGTCCATGCAATGCCAAAATGTGTCAGCAGGGAGATTGCATGCAAGAAGCCTTGAAGAAAAGATCACAGTCCAATAGCGTCTGCCATAGCTTTCGCTAAGAGGATTGTGTCAAACCGCCGTGCATTCAGTTAAAGATAGTGTTATGGTGGGTGGTCACAGATAAACTGTTGCACAGTAATGTTGCTTGCGCCAAAGTTTCTCAGTGAAAATAGGCCAGCGAGTAGAAAAAATATAACTTACCTAAGCGAAAACGATTCAGAGACAACGGGCAGACAGGCTGAAAAATAGCCTTAACAGTAGTATATGAACCTAGTAATCATTTTCTGCTTTAACTGTGAGCTAGATTTCTCAGCATGAAGCTTCACTATGTGTTATTATATTTACAGAAGAAAATCTTAACTCAACACGGACACATTCATAACTGGCATGCAGGCCTACCTAATAGGAGCTTGGAGCCGCATCACAGCAGTAAGTCGGGCTCTTGCTTAATTCATTTCCAGCAGTTAACGTTTGTTTACGTCACGGCTTTCGTGTAGGTGTACTGGCAAAGGAAGCTCAACTAAAGCAGTCCCCTTTCAGTTTCAGTTCCCAAACGCTTTTGTTCATCCTCAACACACATAACTTGACATGACACGAAAAGGTTTGAAAAATGGCAGGGGAAACGAACGTCAATCGTTACGAGCGTGTGCACTTCAGTGTGCCGACTCGTCAGACGATGCACTCAATTCGTTTGACACTGGCTATCGAGCTGTCAGGGCTAACCCAACAGACACCTACCTGGCTCCAGGGGCTAATTCCGCTACAGTGCAGCGGGCCTAACACAGTAGCCTACCGATTGGCTAAAAACAAGAACGACAGCACTGTGCCTGTGACACCGTCCGCAGCCAAATGTTCAGAGGGTGCACACTGTCATTATTGCCAATGGTTCATCTAGTGCAACACCACCACGCTGTCACAAGGCTACGTAGCAGCATGCGACCTCGTCAGGTTTTGCCATTACCGGGCAAGAGCAGCGCTAGCCGTATTAGCAATGGCATTCAATCAAGTAAGCGCAAACATGGAGGAGGCGACTTCAGAAGAGTGGAGGTTACAGATGCATTTACCTGTGTAATCGCTACCAAACGCAATTAGTATATGTCTCCTTAGCCCCCGCCCTCCAATGAGTGTTGCTGGCACTTCTCCGTTTTCCCAATTCGATAATGTAGGTGCTCAATTACGCCGTCTTCCCCACAGCACTCAGGACGCTGCCATATTCCCCGATACCAAGTGTGTGCAACGGCGCATGCGCGGATCCTGCCTGTCATGAGGCTGTCAGCTGATTGGTTTGCCAGGAAGTACAGTCGGTGACATATCTGATCCAGGAACAGCTTTTCATCAGTCTCCTATGCGTCTGCCGTGATCGGTGCAGCTGCAGCTGACTTCGAAACAGTTTATCATTTCCCCCTAGATCTACTGAGAAACAGATCGTTGAATATGGGCGTTGCGAAGAAAAGAAATACTGAATTATCATGAACGGTGCAACAATATTTAGGCCATTTCACCAGCAAATATATCAATATTACGCTGTGGAATCTGTTGGCCACTTGATAATATGCAATTCGGATAAATCGTGAATGAGTAGACCCTGGCCTTCTATGCACACTGTCTTAAAGGTGACCTTTGATTATCTTTAACTGTGTCAGAATACCCTGAGCCGAGAATAATGAGAAATCAGTATTTCTGAATTTCAAACTATAGGCCTACTGTTCATCATAAAACTAAAGCATGCACAGCCTAACATTACAGAACGATAGCGACCTCTTGTGATAATGTACCAGCACTGCAGAAATTCTGTCACTAGATAGCGGTCCATTTTTAGGCGGCTGCGTTACATGAGGGCTGAGACATAAATACACACATTAACGTTCAAAAGAAATAAATCACATTGGGATGAATATAGGCAATGTAATTATTTTTATCCTCCTTGATCAGCTAATTACATTACCGTGATTAGGTAATGCCAACTCACTTCCATTGTGGTTTAAAAGTTGTTACAAAACACGAAATGCAATAGTAATTAGGTCTGTTCTACTCAAAATAAACACAATTCTCTACGGAAACACATATTTTAACATAGACAACATCTCAAAAGCATTGCAAATAGGACATTTTCCTGGCCACACCAGACCAACTCCATCTAACAAGTCTTACAACAACCGAAAGCTATTTTCAAAACATATTCTAGCCTACAGAATATTCTTCCAGGTATCATAGGCCTATTATTGTTTGGTCCACTAAACAAATTAACACCATACAATCGTGTAAAGCTAGTTCATATATATTTTTTCATTAATGCTATAAATATTTATTTTAATAATTGCCACATTTTTTGTATGCCTATATGTAGGTAATTGTTTAATCGAATTCGTATTGATAGGATGTCTTTATTTATACATGATGAGGCAAAGTAATAGGCTAAATGGTGATGCAACTAATGCCTGGCCTTCATATTAAACGCCTTTAAAGCTGTGCATAACTCACCGTGATTGCAGGTACAAGGGAAACATCTCTGGAGCAAAGTAAACTAGAGCTGGCTGATCACGCTATGAAGCATCTGATTCACTCACCAACCATGCGCAGCCTGTTAGCCTAATGTAATTACAGAAAGAGGAAATACTTCTATTTTTTTGTGTGTGTGGAGGATCTTCCTTGAAGTGATCCTTCACTTCATTGGGGCTTTAGAGGAAAGAGGCGACTGGAGAGACAGGTCCACTGCACCGCCAAGTTTTCATTTGTTTCACATGAAGTCAAATAGGTGTATATGTATCAGGAATTAAAATAATATTAATAGAAATAATATATTTAGGGGTAAATGCACTGGCTGTACAGTATTGTTGAGTATTGAGAGAAAACGTTTTTCGTTGGAGGCATTGTGTATTAGTCTTACGGGTTTGCATGAAATTACAGTGAACTGAACATTATAATTTTTATTTATGAAGCCATCTGCTTCAACATATTCACTCTAGAATAATTTGTCTTTGGAGTATGTTATAAAATTAGTCTACCCGTAGAGGTTACATGTCCTGCAGAGGGCGCCCTTGTATAAAAACAGAAATGGAACAAAATCAACAACAACAAAAATACATAAACCAGTTGTGTTTTTAAAGTATGCTCTAACGGAAGTGATTTTAAACATGAGCACTCCCTGACCATCCCTGGTTTCTGCTTTTCTGCTTATATTTTTATGATGTTAATTTTGTATTTTGTATTTTATAGATTGTATATATATCCTTTATATTGATGCTTTTACCTTGTGGTACTTTGAGATTTTTTTCAAATGGAAAGTGCGTTACAAATACAATTTATTATTATTATTATTATTATTATTATTATTATTATTATATAATTGAATAGTATAATGAAAACAGACATTATCAAACATTACTGTGATATATAAATGCAATTGATGATGATTATTATTATTATTATTTATTAAGACTGCAAAGCTATGAGATTTCTGTAATTTCTCTGTACGCACTACGTAGCGCTGTTGAACGCACCCCTAGTAACAACGCAATGACGCTATTCCCGTAACCAAGGAGCATTCTCCGGGCAAAAACTAGGCAAGAAAATCTGCCAGATAATCTTCTGAGATATTACTCACGTTACGTTTAACCATCGCATTTAGTTGTATTCAAGTACAGCGGCTTTAATGTGAGGATCCTTTCAACTTTAATATTTAGTTAATAGTTTGTTCACTAGGCAAATTAGGTATTTTGTCTGCTGAATTTGATCCACAAGCAAGCTAAGAACGTTAGCATCCTAGCCATAATGGTGAGTAACTGCTATCCATTATTTACCATTTGCGACTAGCTGGGTCGTCTGTTCTTGGCCTGACGTGCCGCGCTGCTGTGTTGACTGTTCTCTCAACAATGATTTAGTTCAAGATCGATTTGAACCCGTACCGAGAGAGAAACTTAAAATTACGTTTTCTGTGCAAGCTCACAGGGCCTGACAAGAAGTAACGTTAGAGGAAAACCATATCCAGTAAACCTAGCCACGGTGGCTTGTTCAAGCTCAATAAAATGTCTTCATATGCAACAGGTTTAAGTGCCTCCCCAACCACAACCCCCTCACTTGTGCTATATATATCTATAAAAATCGAATATGTTTCAAACTGAACTTTAAATATGAACATACAATGTGCAGCCTATGTTTTCTTATATAATCATTATGGTCCTTTTCATACAATTTTATTCAACATTATACTAAGTAAGTATATATTATATTTGAAGGATATATAAATGTTTTGCATACACTAGATTACTACCCCATATACAGTTTGAATACTAATTTCATATCTTAAAATTCATGTGCTATTCTGAGCACATGACACAGTTTTGGGTTTCCTAGCTTATTGCACCTTTTAATGAATTTCCAGTGTACAAAATTGCAACCCGAGCATTTTATGACGCGATTTTCAAGAAAACAACAAACTCCAAAATTGTAAATGAAAATATCTAATTGGGGATGCTATTTTCAATGTATTTTAGCCTACCGGTATTACGCTTATTGTTATGTGGTTACCTTTCTTGAAGACTAAGGTAGCTTTTTTAATAAGGTAACGTTATGACAGTTGTCAGTGTTTTGTCACAGTTGGAGCGGAATATTCTCCTCAGCTAGCATTATGATTAAACTGTCAACATCAAAATGGCGTTGTGTCCTTGGGGAGGAGAATTTAAATGAAGGCTGTTTTCATACACGTCTATTCTACTCTATCGCTTTAAAAAACTTTAGGCCTACATTTCGACACATACAGCATTTGTCAACAGCAGCTGTTTATGGCTTTGGTCATAATTCCGACATACAAGTCACAGCGTTTCTTAACTACAGGAAATTTGATCTACTGACAACAGGGTGATTGCAAGATGTCAATGTGGTTAACACATGTTGTCTGACATTCATTTTGTCAGGTAACTTAGTATTTATCTGAATTCAAAATGAATGAAGAACTAACAATGCCTCAAAATCATTTTACAAAGTTTTTACTGTATTCAACATGCTTTGCCTCTGAAATATGACAATATACTTGTGTATTCTCTAATTACGTATCATGGCTTTCTGAAGGTCTGTATTGAGATAGAAAATACAGAGAGAGAGGGCAAAAAAAAAATACAAATAAAGGGGGTGAGAGAATTAGATAAATTGACGGGCAGACAGAAGTTCGCAAGTCATCTATTACATGTTACATGTATAATATATGCTCATGCAGGTCTGCTTTCCAACCTGCTCTACCTCTGCTTCTCCTCGCAGGCTGAACTTGGTTTCAACGAACACCATCAGAATGAAGTCATAAATTACATGCGCTTCGCACGGTCCAAAAGGGTCCTGAGACTCAGGACCATCGATTCCTGCTTTGAGGAGCTCAAGGACAGCAGGTAAACGGGTCCCACGTCCATTCCAGTTGGTCTGAGTTGTGAAACGGTTGACAGCAGTTGAGTCATGCATCGCACATGTGTGTGTGTGTGTGTGCGCGTGTTTGTGTGTGCGTGTGTGCGTGCGAAGGCTGGTGGAGGAGACCTTCACAGTGGACGAGGTGCGGGAGATGCTGGACGGCCTGCAGGCGGTGGTGCGCGGTGAGGTGGAGACGGAGCTCATCAACACGGCGCACACCAACGTACTGCTGCTCCGACAGCTCTTCTCCCAGGCGGAGAAGTTCTACCTCCGCCTGCAGAGCGACATCTCGGAGCTGGAGAACAGGTGGGGGCCGCTCACGGGGGGCCTCTCAGATGCGACAGTGCGGGGGCCAGGGGGGTGTTGGGGGAGGGAGGGTGCTTGCGGTCAGAGTCACAAGCACTGCCAAAGATAAAAGGACCTAGCTTGACTGTAGAGAGACGCCCGTCAGTTGATGCAAGGGACAAAGTTCATTGTTAGGTGCATGTTTTCATGTGAATTCCACCCCCCCACCCCGGTGTTTCACTCACTGGTTTCCTTCCTTCCTTGTCTCAGTGAAAGCCACAGCTCCTGCTACAGTCCCCCAATGCAGAACGTCTCACGGTTTGACCTGGGTTGGTAGCGGCCCGGTGTGAATTACGCTTGCATTTTGTGGAAATAAAAGCAGATTTATGGGCCAGAACGGGTAACGTCAGTGAGGAGCACAGAGTTTTGCGGAAGGAAAATAGCAATAATAGTCTGCTAAAGGTGACCAAATGCATTTTGCAGTTAATCTCACTCACCCCATCTGTATGGTGTCGTGACAACTATAAAACACAACAGCACATAGGTCATTTAGCAGACGCTTTTATCCAAAGCGACTTACAATAGGTACATGTGCCAGCAGCTGAATAGGTCCTACACCAGTTATCATTAGCCAACAACATTCTGTTAGAGTAATGACAGCAGCATGTCTTCCGGGCTAACTTAGTTAGACATTTCACAACATACATGACCTATTAACTTAATAGGAGGTTAATGGGAGGGCTATGCTCCATGGGTTATTCAGGCTAAGGTTAAGGTGAAATTGAACTCAACCTGACCATGACCCCTGTAAAGTTTATCGTGTGCTTTACTATGTGCAGTTTGCTTGTTTTGGAAAAGTTGGTTTTATACTGTTCTGTGCATCAGGTGGATAAACAAGCAGACGCCAGCCCCAGCTGGTTGTTAGGGTGCCAGAGTTACAGCGAAGGAATACGCCCCTCGCCACAGATCTACGTGCATTTGAGAGCTTTCTAAAACCACATTTGAGTGCTTTTGGGAGCTGCTTTGTTTACCACAAGTATATTTCATTTGGGTCTATATCTGTATGTGTAGTGTTCTTCATAAACATGTTGTGTGCTATATCTTCAACCGCCAAGCAGTGGCCTCCTCAAAGTCAACTGTCGAGGGTGTCGTGTTTGCATTCAGCTGTCGTCATCACTGTATAGGCCTGGCTAGATGCGTTGCATCAATAATACTGATTAGTAGACTGTTTTTATCCTACTGTTGTTAACTTAACTTACTGAATACATCAACTGATTACTATACTGTATATCATACAGTACTGTTTGAAACGCATCTCATTTGCTTCCCCTGTCATCCCCCGCCTGTTATCCCACCTGTATAGGGAACTGTTGGAACAAGTAGCTGAGTTTGAGAAGACTGACTTTAAAACCACTCATAAGGTTTGTCCAGTATAAGGTGCCCAATAAGATCCTGCATGTTGGCAGCAGACGTTTCAACTGTGAAGCTTTGAAGCCTGTGATAATTTATTTAAAGTGTTTACTGTATTCTCAGGTCAACCAGGAGACTAGCAAACCCAAATTAGCTCCACTGAATGAAGGAGGGGTGTCTGAACTTCTAAACAAGGTAAATAATATATGATTGTGAAGTTGTACTTTGATCCAGTTTTTCAACCTTTTCAAATGCGTTTATTCACTCATTCAGGAAATTACAAGACTACAGGAGGAAAACGACAAACTAAAAGCTAGGCTCCGAACTTTAGAATCTCAGGTATAAAAATCCATCATATACCTCATATTTGTCTTTGGACTACATTTCGCTTTACTCTTACATTGCTCATAACTCTCATAATTCTGTTTATTTTGTCTTGTAAGGCCATGAGTGCATTAGATGAGAAAACCAAGGCAGAGAGAGCCCTGAAAGACCTTAAGAAGGTCCAAGATGAACAACAGGTGAGAGTTGGGTTCGGTCTCTCTTTATTACTGTTAAGTTGTGTTTTGTTTTAGTTCTGTCCCATTCTCCTCATTCTTTTGTTAAACGTTTTTTTCTTTCTGAACTATTGCTATCATTTGATTTTATCTGCTAACTTGGACCGGTAACGGTACGTATCTGTCTTCCCAGCTTCCCTAAAAGATCACAACTTATTTAGCCCCACTAGTTATCTCCACGCAGGCTAGCCCCATCTGATTAACGCGCTGTTTGATTTCCTCCAAGATGGCTGCCAACGCCCAGGAGATGAGCAGCCTCGAGGGCACCGTGGCTGCTCTGAGGGAGGACTATGAGCGGTCCCTCAGTGCCAACGTGACCTCCCAGCGGGACCTGCAGGAGAACCTGGTCTCCGCCAAGCACGACCTGCTGCGGGTGCAGGAGCAGCTGGCCTTGGCGGAGAAGGCGAGTTGTCGCTGGGGACACCCAGTCACCAATAAAACAGCAGTCGTTGTTGTTGTTGTTGTTGTCAAACCTTCGAAATATCAGATTGAAGTGGAATTGTCCAGAATCAGAACAAAATAGAATTAGGTCATTTAGCGGACACTTTTATCCAAAGCAACTTACAATGAGTACAATTACAAGAAGCAGATGCTTACAGGGAGGTCGGCTCCGGGGCTCGAACCCGCGGCCTTCCGGCTGAGAGTCGAACACCAAGACCTCTAGATTATCCTGCCCACTGGAGAGATGCGCAGAGTTTTTAAATAAAATCGTTTTGTTACTGTAGAATTGGGCTTTAACTAGAGCTAGAGTCCAGTCCAGCATCCCTAGCTGATGTATTTCTGTGTGTGCGTGTCTTCAGGAGTTGGAGAAGAAGTTCCAACAAACTGCTGCCTACCGCAACATGAAAGAGATCTTGACCAAGAAGAATGAGCAGATTAAAGACGTCAGAAAGAGACTGCAGAAGTGAGTCCCGTTGAAGCGTTGTCGTACTTTTAAGTCCCAATGCGGATCCTGTATGTTCTCTCTATGTTCTTTCAGATACGAGTCGGACGAGTGACGGTCACCTATGAAGATGTGTGACGGTGGGAGAGGCTTTGGCTTCATCCCACTTCATCCTCTTCATCCCACACCCCCTAAGTAGTCTGACATCAATTGGTCGGTGGAGCAGGTCTGGCCTTCCTCAGCACCTCGATCCGGATCTCATATTACAGTAGCTAGCAGGCTTTCCCTCGTCCTCTATGCAAGTACTATCCTGTCCCGGTTCTTAAAGAGGCCTTGTCGCTGTCGGGCAGACGCCGAGCTTTCCAGTCTTATCAGTGTGATGGGCGCAGGTTACGCATAGTTCTGTGCCCTCAAGTCGTTAATTATGGGCCCTTATCGGGACTTGTCATCAGTCTTAATTTTAGCTTCTGAGATAGTGGTCGTTCAGCAAGGATAGTGATTCAAAGCCAGTTTGATGGTAGCTTTAAAGCAGTGGTATTTCAACCCTTTATGTCCGACTTTATGCCTCGCTTGAATTGGTAGGGTGTAACATCTTGTATCATTACGTAATTTAAATAAAGTATTTTGAAGTATATCCCAGTTTAGGCGGGGTAAAATCCCATATGCATTGTCATTTCAGAAATGCTTATGTGCACACAGGGATGGAACGTCAAGTAATGCAGGGCACACACACATCGCATTGGGGGGGCCGCATCAGTCAGGGACCCTCCAGTGTACAAACACTTCCCACTTAATTCCTGCATTGGGGCCCGGTGTTGCCTAGTTACGCCACTGCATGCACGTGCTATATGCTTCATTAATATGTACAGTTGCGCCCCCTGTGGCCACAGTGACACACTATCATATACCGCCCACTTTAACTGAACACTCCATAGCATTTGTTGGTGAGAAGGTTTTGATAGTAAGAATGAAATGATGACATTCACACTTCAATTTCTTGCACATTTTCAGCTGTTGCACACTGAACGACAAACGGAAAGATTAACAATATTAAAAGATTATATTTCCCTACACAACGCATAGAATATTTTTGTCTAAAAACCGAACTGTATACTTTTGTTATTATTGATGAGGATGGAGTGTCTGAGAAAACAAACATATACTATTGTGTTTTTGATGTAATGCTCTTGTAGAGTATGATACATCTTTATAGTACTACATGTGCATCTGTTTGTATTGTGTAAAGTCTGGGATAATAAACACTCTTACCAAAATGGAAAAGGCTGATATATTTATTGAATTTAAACTATTGGTAATCATCATATCATTTTACTAGTACTTACAGTAGCAGTCAAAATTGAATTCACTTGAATGGTGCACAGCTCTTGGTTTATATCTATCTATCTATCTATCTATCTATCTATCTATCTATCTATCTTAAGGTAAATGAAGTTGACGAGTGTTACAGTAGGGGGAGCCACACTGCAATGCCACAATTACTGTAGTAAACTAAACAACTGTTTGTATTAGTAAACCTTAAAAAAACAAGTAAAACCCATTATTCTTGTTTTTGTTATTTGCTGTATTCACCCAGTAGATTATGTTCATCAGCAATGTGTAGTGCTATAAAATACTTATTTTCCCAGCATCAAATATTTGTCCAGGTGCACATTTTTACTACACATCTGCCCAAGGAGAGACGCGTTCAAGATTCAAGACCAGGCAATGTCCCGCGCATCGTATTAAAAAATACAGCCCATCAACCAAGAGCGTTCAGCAGATTCATGGAACAACCTTGGGGCTTTAGCTTAGGCTACAGATCATGAGGGGAAGGTATGCGGCCGGCCCGGAGGTTTTGATTTACATGATTTACAGCGAGCTGGGTGTGGCATGGCAGGCCTGGTCCTTATATATAAACCCTGAGCCTTCCATAGCTTTGCACTCTTGTGGCGTCCTACAGTGCCTCGATCTATACCTGCGTCTGCTCCCTGTATCGTCTGGGCACCATGCCAGTGGCTCTGTCTTTGTCTTCTTCCAGGCTCTCAGGGGGTGGAGGTCTGGGTTTCTCTGGAGCCCTGGGCGGGGGTGGAGGCATGGCTCTTGCTCCCTACGCTGGGGCTGGAGCTGGCCTGGGTTTTGGGCTTAGGGCCGGAGCGGGTCTAGGACATGGGGGTGGCCTGGGTCTAGGACATGGGGGTGGCCTGGGTCTAGGGGTGGCCGGCGGTGCAGGAGGCTTCGGGGCGGGGCTGGGTTTGGGTCTGGGCGGCGGTGTGGCCTCGTTGATGATGGCCAGCCCGGCCTTTTCGATGGGTCGCACCATGGCCGCCGGGGGGATGAGCGCCGGGGCATCGCTGGCCGCAGCCGCAGCCGGCTCGGGGGGCTCCGCTCTTGCCCCCGTGCTCTCCCGCGCCGCCGAGAAGCAGACCCTGTCCGGGCTGAACCAGCGCTTCGCCGGCTACATGACCACGGTGAGGCAGCTGCAGCAGGAGAACGCTGCCCTGGAGGCCCGGCTGGCGCAGCTGACGGGGGGTGCAGACGTGTCTCCCGACACCTCCGGGACCGCCGCCGCCACCGCCGAGCATGAGGCCCAGCTGGCGGAGCACCGCGGGAAGCTGGAGAGCCTCAGCCTGGAGACGGTCAGGCTGGAGATCGAGCTGGACGGCATCAGGGGAACAGCCCATGAACTCAAAGCCAAGTAAGAGGATGTGGACACACCACACACACACTCCAGCACGTAGGCCTACCGTACACTACTGCATAAACCTGTAGGAGTCAACAGTGTATTATCAAGTGACAGCCTAATGCATCTTGTGCAGGTATGATTTTGAACAAGGGGTGAAGTTTCAGCTGGAAGAAGACATTGCAGCTATGAAGAGAGTAAGTCTATAAGTACTTATATGTACGGTGTTCATTATGAATCATAGCTTTAGGCCTTATAACACACTATTTTCATTTTAAAAAGCCTTACAAGAAATCAGGATTATTGTTCTAAAACATTGAGCTGCATATATATACAATTATTGTAGGTTAGTATAAGTATACAGTGTAAGTAAATAGTGCACATGATATGCAACAAATACAAGAGGAATAGAAGATGTTACGAAATAGATGACTGAGATTATAATCGAGGCATTTAAACTCTTCTATTGTGTGCATAACGCTTATGGTGACTGGATCTGTGTCTTGTTTTTGGGACAGGATATTGAAGTGGCCTCCGACCTCCGCATTGACCTAGATGCCAAACACTCCAGCCTTAAAGAGGATCTGGACTATATCAACAAGACCCAAGAGGAGGTAGCAGTTAAAAACAAGGCCTCTCTGAAACATGAAACACATTGGAAACACAATCTCTGAAACACTGAAACATTTTGTGAATAAATGAATCCTTTTTTCCAGGAGTTTTCCAGCCTGCAGTCCAAACTGGGCGCGACATCCACCGAGGCCTCGGTCTCGATGATCGAGGTGGATACAGGCAAGTCCTTTGACATCTCCTCGGCTCTGAACAAGATGAGAATGGAGTATGAGAAGTCTGTCCAGGAACACAGGGAGGAGGCGGACGCGTACTACAAGCTCAAGGTAAGCTGTGACAACCGCGTGCCACGAGCAGAGCAGCAGAAGCCGCAGTCACATGCCGCTGTGGTCACCAGTGAACCGTTACTGTTCTCTGTTTTCACTTCTCACGTCACCATCTGTCCCGATTTAACCCTCTGCTGGCTCACAGTGTGTGCTGTACCTGGGGAGGAGCTTCAGCAAACCCTTACAATTTTAAAGAGACACTCCTCGATCTGTGGCAGGCTTACCCCTACGGCACTCATAGCCCCACGCCGTTCTCTGCCCCTCCCACTAATAGCCAGATGTAACAGTGAGCTGGGGCAGAACTATTTTGCACAAAACTGCCTTCTTTGCACTTCTCGCACACCAGCATCTGTTTGCACATCAGATCTGTATATACAGTAATGACACTTTCAGCACCTTACTCTACTGTTTGCACTTTCTGGTTAGATGCTAAACTGCATTATGTTGTTCATGTACCTGTTGAATCAAATCTAGCACAATGGATCAGCGTTCCAATAACCTTGTGCTCATTTGGGTACAATCAGGTCATTTATCGGACATCTTTATCCTAAGCAACTTGCCGTGAGTACAATTACAAGTATTACAAGGAGCAGGTAGGGGTTAGACCTCTTTTTCGACGCTTACAGGCCAACTCCGGGGCTAGAAACCATGACCTTCTGGCTGGGAGTCAAACACCCGGACCACTAGAGTAACCAACCCCCATTCATCCCAGACCTTGTGACCTGCGGTGGTCTCTGTCTCATAGATAGACGAAGTCCAGGCAGCCAGTGCCAGCAGTGCCGAGGCCCTGTCATCAGCCAAGATGGAGATCAGCTCAGCCAAGAAGGAACTGCAAGGCCTTAGTCTGGAGCTACAGACTCTGCTCAACCTGGTGAGTTCATTTACATGTACAGCATTTAGCACACACTTTTATCCAAAACGACTTACAATGAGTACATGTGTCAGTAGCTGAATAGGTCGCAGTGTACACCAGTTATCGTGAGCAAACAAGATTTTGTTAGAATAACGACAGCAGCATGTCATCAGGGCTAAGCAAGCTGAGGCGATACCAGAAGGTGACGTGAACACACTGGAGACTACTGATTGGTCAGAGAGAATCATCACTGCGTCATTACGCGACACGGGACATACTGCAAGTTAGGTTACTATACCGGCCGAATGTCTATTTGCACCCGGGGGAGAATAGCCACACTATTTACACCAAATATTGTAAACCCTGTGCGAGACAATAATGCAAGTTAATAATACAATGCATTGTCAATTGCATTTTTGGCTGACACCTGGGTGCAAATAGCATCTGGAGGAAGTGCATAGGCTCCTCTGTTTCTTTGCCTACGGAACGATCTAGCGAGAGCTGAATGGGGCAATTCGGTCAACCGGAGACTCTGAGCTGTTGACTGCAGGCGTCAACCAAAGGACATTCCAACAGTGTAGGGAAAGGTTTAAAACAAAATATAAATGTGACTACAGATCTATAAAAGGACCATATTGGCAGGAGTGGTTCAAACAATGTCGTCTCTATGATGCCCATCTACATTGACTATCTGCAGTGGAAAACGAAGTACCTGAGGTCGAGGTCGAGCCGGTACTATGCAGTGGAAAATACATTACAATATGAAAGTGTACTAACAGTAGTTGAGGACTAAATAACAAGAAGGTTAGGACATTATTCTCCCAAACACTGTCAGCTACATAGGGTAATGTTACCCTAACTTGAGCATTGACTTGGCTTTAAATTCAGTAAGTGCTACTTGTTGGGGTAGTTTTATCTGACCCATGCTACTCACAAGAATTATGAAAGGAACACAACCAGGTCACTTTAAATTGAAGCATTTATGATTCTTGTGTGCATAAGTGCTTCCCTTTTTAAAATGTTGTTAATCTGGAACAGTCTATATGTTGTTTCTTTTAACACAAAAGCACAATCCAAAATGCGATTCGCGACTTCACATTGGGCCATCATGCATATGAAGTAACAATTGGCCATTCTTGCAGATATGTTAACAGGACATACATTGTCTATCTTCACAGCCCTATTTGACATGTAGATGTTATTAACCCATAACCAACTAGATTTGTAGCCAGTCCCCGTATACAACTATACACTGGTATACACACTACAGTAAGTGAAAATAAATCACAGCAGGCAAGCACAAAGGAAGTGGTAGCGCTAAAACTCCCCTGCAGAAACACAACAGAGATTAACTTTGTTTCCCAAGAGTTTAGGAGCCAACTGTGAACACAGATCAGACTAGTCAATCACTCCACTTCTTGTGCACTGAGGTGGCATTAAAGGGGATTTCTCTTGTTTCTCTCGTGAAACGATATCATGTTTTTTGTTTAGTTTTTCTTCGGAAAGTGGTGGAAGTTTTGTGACAAACCCATATTCCTAATTCTTGATTTCGAAAATCTACACATGCTGACTTTTGAAGGAAGTTCAACAACAAAAACAACAGCAAATGTAAATGTTGATCTAGGTACGGCATAAACTAAAACTTTTTGCACGTCATGAAAGTTTCCTATTTGGTATATATCTCATGTAACCCATACATCTCCCTCACGTCATGCCTGCCTGCCCGTAACTGTCCTGCCTTGCACTTTTTGCCTCTGGGCACCTTCTTCGCTAGAACCTGGCTCTGGAGGGCAGCCTGGCAGAGGCCCAAGCCGTGTCCACCAGGGGTGTTGCCGAGTACCAGGCCCAGATTTCCAGTCTGGAGGCCGCCATTGAGGTTGCCAAGGGCGACCTGCACAAGCAGATCCTCAGCTACCAGGAGCTGCTGGACATTAAATTGGCCCTGGATGCTGAGATCGCCACCTACAGGTCGCTGTTGGATGGCGACGACATCAGGTGAAGAAGCAGGATAATTCACATTATAAATTACAATTAGGTCATTTAACAGATGTTTTTAGCCCATGACCTTCCGGCTGGGAGTCAAACACCCAGACCACTAGACTATCCTGCCCCCCAGTCCAGTTGTCCAGTAATGCAGATAATAATAATGAAGATAACAAAACAAGATGAAAATACTGATAATAGAAAGAGGTTTTGGGCGACCAAGACCAACACCAGTCAACACCTCCCGTGTCTTCTCAGCTTCCCCGTGCACGGCTACGACTCGGCCTCGCTCTTCGGTTCCCCTGGCCCGTCCCAGGCCAACTCCACCCGGGCCGAGGACAAGTAAGGTCCGCCCACCAGGGGTCCACCGGTATATGCTTTACACGGGTCTCGTGTTTTTCTTGCTCAATCGTCACTTTGCATTACTTTGCATGTAAAGGTGGGCAAATGTTGGCTATGTTTTCAGAATAGCTGTACGTCTGCCCTACAACGAGAGCCGCTACAGTTACACAGGTCAGCTAAACTCCACAAATGCTGCTGGCGAGGGTTGCTCATTGGCCATGTAAATCATTTAAATAAGAGTGAAGTTAAATGTGGTTTGCGATTGTGATAGACTACACTGTGAGACGCTGATTGGTGCTAATCAGTTTGTCTGACGTCTTTCTGTTTTCCGGGTGTCTCTGGGCAATGGCCTAAACAGTCATCGAGGAAACAAAAGAGATGCTTACGGGTGAGTCATTGTAGCTGAGTGACTTTCATACCTCTGATAGAAAAGCATGGCTTCAGACTAAATGCCAGGGTTTCATTACGCACTCTTACTGAAAGCAACTGTCAGGTAATATCTGATAGCGAGGAGACCAGCATGTCAGACATCAAACTGACTCAGCTGACAGACTTCACTGTGGTTTTATTTTCACAGAAACCCGATCTGACTCCACTACCATGACATCGGACGCCGAATCTGAGGCTTAGCACTCCAGACGTGTTTGGACATACATACAGTTCTACTTTTCTACAGCTAGGTCATTTAGCATTTAGCTAGGTCATTTAGCATATTAACTAACTATAACTACCTTGTGACTGTAATAAAGCATTTTTCTTTCTTCTCACGTGTGTTTAATGCTTTCCCACCTTCAAACCGGTTGTTGTGCGTATCTTGTCAGTACTAAACACAAGTCACCATAAGAATAAATAGAATAGAACATTGTTGTAATTTGTAATGTGGGCATTACAGTAGAAAGACTAGAAGGTATATACAGGGTTTACATACAGTATGTATAGTGTTGCTGTACACTGCAGTGCATTGTATGACAGTGTATTGCAGCGGCTTCATGCATCACAGCAACACTTTCTCGGTTGATTGTGAAATTTGCCGTCACTTTCTTTGTTCGAGAGGCCTCCTTTCTCAGAAGAACATGGGTGGCAGGACACAGACATTCCACTGTGCCTCACTGTGGTTCAAACTGAAAAACGCAACCAGCAAACTGCGTGACATGAAGAGCAGAAGATCAGAATCTGCATCTGATTGTTATGGAGCCTCTATACTACACTAGGACTGGAAGTATTGAGTACTGAAACTATTAAACGGTAAAGCTTGAATCATTGTTGGGCAGGGTCCCTTCGCCAAGCTCAAAAACAGCTTTATGGGGGACAGAAAGGACTTCTGGCACCTACAGTATAGACTGAAACCCCAAACACACACACACACACACACACAATTGATATTGGCACATTCATTAATTATGGCCGCCATGTGCTTTTTTGGATCTAGAAACTCACCTTGATTAAGTATTGTGATGCAGGGTGTGTTTTAATGTTATTTAAAGGCTTTGTCATCCCACAATAGTGAATAAAAACAGGCAGTATTAAAGCTTTAGTCTGGCCTTTGGCTAGGGACTTTTGCTTGTGATGAGTGTAGCACTTGTGTCATGAGAACACAATCGTGGTATTTCCCCTGTATCCTGAGATATTACACTGATGTTACACTTCTCCATGGAAACAGGGCTTGATATGAACACAACGTAAACAATGCTCGCTATGAATTGCAGGGCTTCAGAGACAAACATGATGTCAGCTTCCATTAAATCAAAACATCACATCTTTAACGCTAATATATTCTGAAACCTAGCCCCTCATACATATACTATTATAAAAAATTCTGATCCATGTGTATTAGAGAAATGTAAGCAATGGAATGGATCACATCACAGCGTTTTACAATGTGACCTGAAATTTACATTACAGCATTTAGCAGACGCTTTTATCCAAAGCGACTTACAATAAGTCCTTGTGTCAATAGCTGAATATGTCATACACCAGTCATAGTAAGCAAACAACATTCTGTTAGAATAATGACAGCCGCATGTCCTCAGGGCTACCAACATGTCATTCAATGCTCTAAATAATTGTTAACAACCTAAAAACCAAGTGCTTAGTTTTCAAAGAGCTGATCTAAGAGCAGGATTTTATTTATATATTTTTAGATAGAGGATGAAGGATCAAAATGAAGAACAATCCAGGCGGGTCACACCTCTAGTAGAATGGTGGTTCTCAAAAATGTTTACCCGTGCCCCCAAAAAGCTTTAACTATAAAGTTATTATAATAGCATAACTATCCAGAACCTAAACACACATACATATACAGCATAAACATCAGGGAGCAAATGTATTTATGTTATCTTAAAGATTATTTTAAACAAAGATTAAACACCCATCTGGTCTAAGGTGTTGAAGCTAGCAACACTACAACACCATCAACCTTCTACAGGCCTACCAACTGAACCATGCTTTCTAGTGTGAGGCGTCAGTCATCCCTGGTCCTAAGTGGCCCACCTGTGCACGCAGTGTTTTGAAGTATGGGCTGAGACATGAAGAAACCTAATCACCTGCAGAAACGATGTAGGACCATTGACTCGTTTCCATCTTGGTGGTTTTGGTTCACTGGGTTTAGTCTGACAGACAATAACCAAAAAAACTACACAGTTGTCTAGATTCTAACAAAGCCTATTCACATACTTTACATGATTATTCATACTGTCTCTTTTGCCAGTGGTGAGAGCAATAACAAATACGTACGGGAGAAACCAGAAAGGAGAACGAACTATATGGTGACGGGCCACGTGACACGTGGTTAAAAGGGAAACCATATAAGCGACTGAGAAAGTAGCCAGACTGACATCCAGCAGCTGTGCCACTGTGATCAAAAGGCAGAGCACTCTCACCATCGTATGACTGACTATAGGTGAGTTCTATTGGTTCCTAATGGACTCCTTTGAATGTTAAAGAAAACTTTACATTCCCTTTTGGTTTCTATTTACGCTAATGTGGTGTTTGATATATATACTGTATGTTACAATTTGTATTTGTATTCATATAATACGAGCCAGACAAAAATACAATCATATGTAATAATAGTAATAATAATAGGGCTGTGAAAAAAACTTTATACAGATTAATATCGCAATATTTTTTTCCACGATGCTGTATTGATACATACATGTAATTATTTATATATTTTTTAAATTAAGCACAAGAAAAATATACAGAACAAGACGGGGAATAGATATACAAAATTAAGGATATAATTAAATCATCAATACATACAATATTCATGTTTTAAACCGATTTAAAATACTGTTCTAATAAATTGGAATTGAAATTTTGAAGCTGAGTTATCAATGTGATAGATTACCCAGGTAGTACACAGCAAGTTGTATTTTCAGCTCTATTATTATATTTTTATGTATTGCAATATGTATCGTGATACGCATCGTATCGTGACCCATGTATCGTGATACGCATCGTATCGTGTGTTCCTTGCCAATACACAGCCCTATATAAAATATATTCCATGCGCACCATATAATATATAATCATATATTAACTCTTTTTCTTTTTGTTTTCAGATAAAATGGGCGAGTTCTATGCTTCGACCACAGACTATTCGTCTGATGAGAACGTAAGTATTATTTGTGTTTTTCCATACTGGTCAATTACGAATGTCCTTAATAATGAATCCCTGCATGCGGCACACGTGACTAGAAAAGAGCACGTCTGGAAGATAAACCTGTGGCAGAGGTGACCTGTGTTGGAACTGAATGTACTACGGGACTGACGGCTCACCACATATTTATAGAGAGGGGTTTCACAAGTGCAGTGCCTCTCCGTTCAAGTGAATAAGAAAGTGTATCAAACTTTTGACTGGTACTGTATATGTATTTATATATTCTATCTATTAATATGTTATTGTGTTGTTAGTCATAATGTGCTGATTTCAACTGAAACTAGCATCACTGTCCTCCTCGGCCCTGGAGACACACTGTACTTGTGAAACCCCTCTCTATAAATATGTGGTGAGCCGTCAGTACTGTTGTACATATATATACACATACATTGTATAGTGTATAAAATACTACTACTACTACTACTAATAAAAATAATAATAATAATAATACAATGTATATAAAGTTTACAATTTGTATTGTTTTCTTATATTTTATGAATTCATTAACAGTTTACAAAGCGCTTTAAGAGTCAAAACAAAGCAGAATGCTCAGAGGCACTAGGGCAACACAGTAGGAAGTAGAAAATAGGTCATAGGGGCGAGAGGGAAAGGGGTGCTGCCAGCTGCAGCGCGTGGCATGGCATGTGGCACACGCACTGGGCTTCACGCTGACCTTATGATGCAGGGCGTTGGGCAACCGCTCAAGACAAATAGGAAAAGGGAAACTGGCAGTGCAGTCATGTGCTGCCCTCTCGTCTCACACCAGAACCAACCGATACGAAATGACAGGCCTATCGCTTAGTCATCTGCTGTTGGTAGTTTTTAATGCGTATGTTAAAGGGAAGAAAGGAGTATGTGATGCACGGGTGAGAGGGTTATCTCCTGCGTGATCAAGCACAACACATGCACAGCAGTGTCAGCGTCACAATTTCCACAGTTTGTGTGTGTGTGTGTGGGAAAAAAAAAAAAAAAAAAAAAAAATTACGCTCACACTGCGAATCCATTGTATCTTTATCCTACATCTGTGTCAAAGTCGGCGGCGTGACGGTACTTGCGTGCGCTTGTGTGCCCCCTTGGGGTCTTTACCATCACCCCCCCCCCAACACACACACACATCCACTCCTCCAGCTCCCATAGACTCAGGAAGTTGTGCAGTGGTGTGGTTTTCAATGCACAGACAAACACCTGCACTTTGACGCGGTTCTTCTACACGCTATGGTTAGTTGGAACGTCACTGGCTGTGTGGTGTGTCACAGTGTCCCCACTAGATGCTTAAGTGCTCTGAAACCTTCATCACAGACGGGTCTGATTGTCCCAGACAGATGCAAAACCAAAGACAGGAAATGATGGCAAACTGTGTGACAATATCTTAGAATATCATTATACAGTAGAGCTACCCTATGAACACCTGTCTTCTTTGTTTACTGTAAGATAATAGAGTTAGGCAGTGATGATAGTATAATAAGAAGAACAATAAGAGCAAACCCCATAATCCTGTATTATCGTTAGCGCCGCAGCGTACAGAAACCCAAAACAACAGTTCCGATTGGTCGAAACCAGCGAGAGCGCGAGGGGCTAACCCTATGATAGCCAGCGCATTAAAGCTGCATTTTGTCTTCGATTTGCAGGAGACTGGCTCCGGTTACATGGACGACACCGGGCCTACAATCGGGACCGGTTTGTGCGAAAGGAGCTGGGTCAATGAGTTCCGCGGGCGGTACGAGCCCCCCCTCTTCTGGATCATCTTCACCCTGGGGGCCCTGGGGAACCTCATGGTGGTCTCTATCTACACCACCATGCGCAACCGCCTGAAGACCATGACCGACGTGTACCTGCTGAACCTGGCCGTGGCCGACCTCCTCTTCCTGGCCACGCTCCCCTTCTGGGCCAGCGAGGCCCTCCAGGGCTGGGAGTTTGGCGACCACGTCTGCAAGCTGGTGAGGGCGTTCTACAAGATCAACTTCTTCAGCAGCATGCTCCTGCTGACCTGCATCAGTGTGGACCGCTACATCGCCATCGTGCAGTCCACCAAGGCCCACAACCTGAAGAACAAGAGGCTGTTCTACAGCAAGATGGCCTGCCTGCTGGTCTGGCTCATCTCCGTCTTCCTGGCCCTGCCCGAGTTCATCTTCGCCGAGGTGAAGTTCCGGGCGCAGGGCCGGCCCTTCTGCGCCCTGGTCTACAGGAGCGACGCCAGCAACCGCACCAAGATCCTGGTGTTCTACCTGCAGATCTGCGTGGGCTTCTTCCTGCCGTTCCTGGTGATGGTCATCTGCTACTCCCTGATCATCCGCACGCTGCTGCAGGCCAGGAACTTTGAGAAACACAAGGCCCTGCGGGTCATCTTCGCCGTGGTGGCTGTGTTCGTGCTCTCCCAGCTGCCGTACAACAGCCTGCTGGTGATGGAGGCCCAGCAGGCGGCCAACCTCACCATCACCGACTGCGACGTTCTGAAGAGGTTGGACGTGGCGGGACAGGTGGCCAAGAGCCTTGCGTACACCCACTCCTGCATCAACCCCTTCCTCTACGTCTTCATCGGCGTTCGCTTCCGGAAGGACCTCGTGAGGATGGTGAAAATGTGTTCCGGCGGCTTGAGCAAAGGAGGCCTCAGTAAGGCAGTTCCTAAACGGCCCTCTGTCATGTCTGACACAGAGACCACCCCGGCTCTTTCCTTATAAACAACACTGGCGACCACACTAGGAATTGTTATGGAACTGAAGTTGGCTAGGTCAGAGGCTCTCAAACTCTTTGGCTTCTGTACCCCCTTTGCATTCCATTCAAAGCCCAAGTACCCCTTTACCGGACTACAACATGTTTGTAATATACGCGTACAAGAGAAAAACATAAATATAGCCTTTGATCATATAAAAGGAGTATTGAATGACAATGGCTGCTTCAAACCTGAAACAATTACACGATAATATGAGTAAAATTAGCTCTAGGAGAAAACAGGTTGGAATTTCAGCGTCTGCTTTGTCCATTTAGAGGCCTAAATAGATGCCTACTATTATTCTTACAAAATAGTCAAGTACCCCCTGTAGTACCTCAAAGTAACCCTAGGAGTACCAATACCCCCATTTGAGAAACACTGGGCTGGGTCACTCTGTTACCATCTGCTGAAATAAAATGCCACGTGCATTTAGCTTGAATGCAGCCGAATTAGATTTGACAGCGTACACCTGATATCTCGCTTAGATTTCAGTCTTATCATCAACTATAATATCTCACTGTAAAGGTCTTATCGCAGGTCAGACATCACCACAGACATGTCTGTTCTATTAGAACAGTCTTTAGTCCCAAAATTCAAATATTCACAGTCGGGAAGGCAGTTTATTTCCTACATCACTCTGTTCTGTGTAAACTGTATAATACTGTAAATATTTTAAGTAGCGTTGATGTTTTTAAATGTGTGACTAACTTTTTCGTTTACTGACGTTTAGTGTGCTGCTCTAGTTCAATAAAAAAAAAATAGCTACATCATTTACTATTTTGATTTCTGGTGCAAAATAATAAAAGTGACAATAAAATAGTGAAATCTAAACTGTTGTCATTATTATGTCACTACATATCTGCGTCTGTTGAAACTGCCCTAAAATGGGTTGAAAAAGAACAGTTTGCTAATATATTGTGTATGATTTATGTAGCCTACAAGTATTAGACAACACATGATCGTGTCTTTCCAGGTGCACTGATAGACCATGAGACTGCTACTAAATGTCTGTATTTCCTTTCAGCATTTTAGCATGGGAACCCCAGTGCTTTCACTGGTGTAACGTACATTTTATGTGGGTAGTAAACAGTTGTGTGTGCGGCTAGTCCAGTCCCACAGTGTTTTCGTTTTGACGTGGCCTGCTCGTTGAAGATCTGTGCCAGGGCTGCCAGGGCTGCCAGGGCTGCAAAGCCGCTCAACTGTTGCGTCTTTGATTTGGTATGGTTATGACTTGGCACTTTGAAAGTGTGCCATTAAATGCCCATTCAAAAGAAAAGAAGTAGCAAAGAAGAACCAATCGCTGACTCGGCAAGAAACTCGTAGTTTAGGTAAACAAATTGTGTTTATCACATGGATAGGTCTTGATCAACTTTTGACAAACCAACACCTCTAAATAGATCAACAGAAATACTGAATTAAACTAGTCTTAACGTTTTTAAAGTCTTTATACTCAATTGGCTACCGCCTCATCTTTAAGATGGCGACACAAGCCCATCCGAAATAGACCTAGGCTACATCTGTTCGGATGTATCGTTTGGATTTGGACCATGTTATTGAAAACAGAGCAAGTCAAAAGTAAGCTACCTTACGGGAAACGGCGGGCTGTTAGATTAGTGAGGCCTATCACTCGTCTCCATAATGCAGCGTTGATACGCTATGGGCTCTGTGTAGCACATGTTATCGCACTTTCTCGAATCTCGCAAAACGCAGCAGCTGTTCTCGACGCGCTACGTCTGAAATTGGACAGAATAGACCGGGACTCCGTGGGGGGGAGGTGGGCAACAGGGCATGCTCAGCAAAACAAGCACACAACGCTCCTAATTTATATTTCAATAGACAATTGAAAATGTTTTAAAAGTGAATATACATCTCTCTGTCAAGCAGTTGTTGTCAAACTTCATGATCGGTGACCTCCAAAAAGCAGCTGTTCGTTGATTGCAACTCTGCTGCATGGACTTAAGTATTTTACGACCCATTGGGGGTCGTGAGGGCACCCATAGTTTGGGAACCACTAGTCTATAGAGACAGAACAACAGAAACGTACATTCTGTCCCACAGCTGATGTAAACAAACCCCTGGGTGTTGTTGAGGTTGCTGAGGTCGAGCCAACACGACTGCTAGGCCTACCTGTCTGATGAATTCAGGTGAGACCGCAGGCGCACGCTTTCGTTTGTTCTACTGTTGCTCTGCGCTCCCTCTCTCACGACAGGAAGCCATCAGTCAAGGAGACAACAACAACATACCCCAGCAAACTGCGGAGAAGGGGGCCCCCTCCACTGCGCACACAATGGACGTCCACTGGGACCACCGCAAATGAATTCGATTTGTCATCCGGTAACTTGTGTACGGGAAAAGAAAGTTACAGTTAATCTGAATCACTGTGGTGTCGCTAAACATACTCAATTCAATTAATTTTACGGTGTATAAAAATATATGTTTTTTTTAAAGATAAGGTTTATAAAATCCGTTACGACTTTTGTTACAGTGACATTTCAGGTTACGTTGTTAGGCGTTAAGTAAAATCTGAGGGACCTTATTTCCTACAGCAACATGCGCTTTGTCTTAGAAAACTAGAATCCCGTTGGACTTTCTTTAGTTTGAATCTTTGACACAGCGGCCCATGGTAAGCAGATTTATACTCCAAACCCGTTGCTATGAGAATGTCTCTTGCATTAAAATGAAGACACCTGAATCCCCTGAGTGCTTTTGTTGGAAACTTAGAGACCACACGACTGGGAGGAGCGTTAATCTTTCTCCTATAGCCTACATACATCAATACACACACAGAGCGCACAATGCGTGTGTCATTCCAACACGGGGAAATCAACTGGATCCAACATTATTACAAGACACATTTGATCGCCACTGAAAACCAAATAGCATTTTTTTACCACAAGATGGCGTACTTGGCACAGACACCAAGTAGGTGTTGTCTTTGAACACATTCTGGCGGAACTCCACCTAGTGGCAGAGGGGGAGGCGAAGTTGGCGGCAGCTGCCTTAAAGTTTCGAAAATAAGAAGTTTGTCTTGTGCTACATTTGCACAAAAGGTCTTTTCGATAGACCTGCTAATTGACAGGTAGATTTATCGGTATTCCTGATATTCCTTGTTTTTCCTGATTACTACCAGACTAAGACGCAGCGTGGTAATTGCCACCGGGGAAAGCAATAACAGAAAGAACAACTGTAAGGCCTATTGTGAGGAACACGGAAGACTCACAAGTGGAGCAGCACCTGTGGTTTCGGAACATGCCATCCATCTCTCCACACAAGGGGATTTAGGTTTGTGTGTGTGAGTGCACGCACGCATGCATGTGTGAGCACACGGCGAGGCGCCGGGGTGGGGGGTGGGGGGGATGAAGAGAGTAGGCCAGGAAGAGAGGGGGGGTTCGAGTAGGCG
>JAOEHI010000013.1:4098209-4115532 GCA_025447815.1 Percopsis transmontana
GAGAGAGAGAGAGAGAGAGAGAGAGAGAGAGAGAGAGAGAGACAGAGAGAGAGAGAGAGAGAGAGAGAGAGAGAGAGGGAGAGAGAGAGAGAGAGAGAGACAGAGAGACAGAGAGAGAGAGAGAGAGAGAGAGAGAGAGAGAGAGAGAGAGCGCGAGAGAGAGAGAGAGAGAGAGAGAGAGAGAGAGAGAGCGAGAGAGAGAGAGAGAGAGAGCGATGGATGTTCCTCTCCGGACTTAGACATTCATTGATAAACTGCTTAGCAGGAGGAAAATTAATGAATCCGGCCTGAGTGGAGGAAGGGGTTTTGGGGGGCAAGAGGAGGAGGGCTGTCGGGGGGGGGGCTGTGGGGCAGTAATCCTGTTCCAGCTAAACGGCTGATCCCTCTCATTCCTCAGATATCAAATGTCAAAAGTTAAATTAGCCTGCTAGCCTCAGATAGGAGTTAACATGCTTTTAAACGGGGCGGGGGCTATGGGGGGATAGGGGGGATGGGGGTGGGTGGGGGGCGGCAGTGATTTCTGCCCCCTATGGGACGGCGGGCAGGTGCCTTTGAAGTGTCTAATTATCCAGCTCCCAGTAAGCACTGGCTAACTGTCTTAATGGGGCCCCCTTCGCCTCACTCACACGCACACTCACACGCACGCACACACACGCACACGCACGCACCGACGCGCGCTGGTGAAGCCACAGATGTGCAGAAACACATGAGCATGCATGCAGAAAACAAACATCTCATTTGGACGCATTGACACTTAGCGGAAAACTGTTTGAAAAGTTTCTCTCCAAGGCAGAGATGACCCACAGGGTAATGCTGCGGTATTCTTGATGCGCATTTAACTTACAATATTATTATTAGTATTATCATCATTATTATTATTAACTTTTTCAATTTTATCCTGAATGTTGGCGCTGCACCTCGTTGCCTTGGCTGGGTGTCCGGTTCTCTTGGCGAGCCCCTCCTAATCTGCGTGCCACAGACTGTCTGGATCACGCTGGTGTCAGAAGTGGGATTCCAGTGGAAAGCCGGCCTTCTTCTGGCCGGTTGGGCAGCGTGCCTGCCTGCCTGCGTCCACCCTAAAGTGCCCGCTGTCCCAGGCAGCCTTGATTTGGCCCTAGCTCGTCCTAGCACTCAATCACCCTACATTGTTGCAGAGGTCAGTGTAAACAACAGGCAAGTTAATGGCTGAGCGTAGCTGGTGGGTGCAAATCTAAAGCGATGGCGATTCCCTCTGTATGCCAATCAGAGTGCATTATGGGATTTTTACATCAAGCCCTGTTCAAAAGCATCTCTTTGGGATTGATTCCTCCAGGAGTACAGGGCAAGGTGCCTTTTCACTGAAAAGCGTTAAAAGCCAGAAGGATCCCCGAGCAGACTGTAGCGCTCATTTCTCCCGCACAATGTGGGCCTGATGAAATGGCAGTGGGCTTTCAGGCCGCTGTACGGTGGGCTAGTGGCCCTGATGCGTGAGCGAGGGCTAGCTGGTGTGCAGGAGAGGGCTTGGCGCAACACGCCACCCCCCCTCCATCCCCCCTGCTGTGCAGCTGATTTGGGGTGAGTGTCGAGGAAAAGGGAGGAAGTGGCCTAGCAGGCTTTGATTCTCCCCTCCCGAGCCCCCGGGAGGGCTTCTAGCTGGGACTACGAGATGCTGAGCCCCCTGGGTGCCTCGCTGTAGACCCCAAGCGGCAGAGAGTGGGACCACGAGATTCTGGGCTTTAAAATTGAGGCGGGAAGTGGGGGGGGGGTATGCTGCCGAGAGCGAAATTGAGACGTCGGAATCAGAGGCAGACTGTCAACTGTCAACCAGCGAAGGGAATCAACTAGCCCTTCCCAATGCTTCTCCTTGTAATTGGTGATCAGTAATCAGCCGATCACAGTGTCAAATATTGTATATTAAAAAGCTGAGCCATGTTACACTGTGGCTCAGGTTTCCCCACCGCTGAGGCAGGTACTGGCTGCCGTGACCACTGGGGAAAGCGACTGTGTTTGTGGTCCTGGCCTATGACACATTGGTAGAGACTAGCAGCGATGTCAATGAAATTTAGCGGTGACAGGCGAAATAATCGTTGGCGGCGTGAAGTGGGCGGGTATCAGGATGTGCTAATCTCAACTTTGAGGCGACTACCAATAGGATCTAAGGATACCGTTGACTGATATACCGTTTACAAGAGGGACACCTAGGCAACCAGAGCCTGGAATGTCCCCTAGCGACCAACTTTCAGCTACAAAGCGACGAGCGAATCACGTTATTTGTGTTATATATGGGCAGGATAGTCTAGTAGTCTAGTGGTCTAGGTGTTGGACTCCCAGCCGGAAGGTCGTGGGTTCAAGCCCCAGTGTCAGCTTACCTGTAAGCATCCTTGAGCAAGATGCCTAACCCCTACCTGCTCCATGTAATAGAACAATGTAATTGTAAGTCGCTTTGGATAAAAGCGTCTGGTAAATGCTGTAAATGTAAATATGCGTTATACGCTTCACAGGCTGATATCAGAGACATCACACAATACAAAAAAGGACTTCTCTTATAGAGATGGCAGCCGACTTCAGGTGGCACTACCCTGGTAGTCATGAGGGTGATCAGAAAGGTACCAGTAATCTCCTGCCTTCTTGTTGTTTTTGTGTGCGACTGGTAGCTTGAACGCTGGTCTACATCTTCTTTCAGCCTGAGCTAATCATGAATGATTCCCTCATTCTATAGCCGCAGTGCCAGGCCGGTGAATCAGGTACGTAAGCCTAAGCCGCTTGGAGAGGTGCTCTTATTAAACTCTAGCCAACTGCAGAAATGTTTCTTCCCCTCTCATTGTTAATTGGGGAGCCTTGAGTTTTTACCGGGAGTCGATTTGCAAACGAAAGGGGGAAGAAAAAAAAGGACAGAGAGATTATTGCACAGGAGGGAAGGCGCTTTGAAGAAGTGTTTTACCGTGCATTCTCCACTCGTCTGCTCATCTTTCCCCATGTGTTCACCAGCCAAAACCTCTCCACGCCGTCAACAGCGGTGCTTTGAGGAGTTCGAAGGTGCAACACGGTTTATTCATGAGCCTGGCTTTGGCTCAGAGGTTTAACAACAACACTGCCGATGTTTTTTGGCTTTCACAAACAGGAAGTCATGGGGGAGGCGTTCGTATGTAACACCGATGGAAATGGCCCCTTATATACCTCAGAAATATGAAATACACCACCACTACAAACACCTACAAGTTGAGGGTAGGGTAGGGTAGGGTAGGTTTAGGGGCTGATGGGTAGATTGGAGAAACCAGTGGCTCTTAAGGCCTGAAAAACTGATGCGAACAAACAACACAAATACTAAATATATTCTGAAACGATTTTTACACACCAGAACATTTCACACAGAGCAAGGGTGAGTTGGGCAGTTTAGGGGCTGATGTAACAACCTGCTGGAACCTCCTGTGCCCAGATGCTTATCTCTTCTGTAGGATATGTTGATGTATGTTGAAACAATCAAGCGTAGATCCTGCATTGTGATGCTCGTGGTAATACCGCTTGCGATTTTACCTGGGTCTCGGGCCAGCTTATAAAATTAAATACCTAAAAATACCTTATACCTTATAAAATAGTCATCACTGGCTGTCAAGCAGCAAAAAATACAAAAATCGAACCTGTTTCCAATAAGGTTTTTAGCAGATTTCACTGTAAACGAATGTTCGACATTGGTGTGAAAGGTTTCATGAACAAAAACTGGATGGTATTCCTACTTTTTCATGTGATTAAACAAACAAAAAACCGCGGCCTTTACTCTCAGCCTCCGCCGCTAAAGCCCCCTTCAAAAGCAGCAAACTAACCGCTAGCTTCTCATTTCTTTAAATCCACCCGGCACCCTTAACTTCAGCCCTCTCGTGCCGGCGCGGCGAGCTCGCTGAGGACTTGGCCCCGCTCCATAGCTCATTATCTCTTTATTTTCATTTTGTCATTTGTTGCATGCATTCCTCCTCTCTTTAATGCCGCCCCATTAAAGGCCATGCATGGGGGTTTCTTCTCTGAAGGTATCCGAACCTGCGTTTTACAATGGAGACCCCTGGCAAGGCAGAGAAACCTGGGCATTAGGATTTAATGAGCAGCTGGCGGGGCGTAAAAGAGAGATAGAAAGCGACTGGAGAGGCATCGGGAGAGAGAGGGAGAGAGAGAGAGAGAAAAGAGAGAAAGAGGAGAGAGGACTGGAAGAATGCTAGAATGGAGCACCAGGTACCATTATGGCGGCAGAGAAAGCTCCTGCAGTACTAGAGCCAGGCCGTGCTCTCTGATCAGGACGGCAGTGAGCACAATTACCTCCTTTTCAAATCCTTCAGTGACACTGCGGGAGGAAGGAGGACTTTGAAACTTGAAAGGCAGGAGCTCGCTTTCAACCTCAAACGCGAGCAGGAAAGGGCTCTGAAATTTGTTCAGTGCTCCCCATCCACCATTAGCTTGTTTCTTCCTTTTGCCTCAAGGCATTTAAGCGCTGTTTGAAAAGATGTTAAGAAATTCAATCACCATAGAGAGAGAGAGAGAGAGAGAGAGAGAGAGAGAGAGAGAGAGAGAGAGAGAGAGAGAGAGAGAGAGTTGTTCTGGAGAGGCATGCTTCCCTCTGGTCCACAGAGGGCCGGTCTGCTGCTTTTGTGTTGGGCTGAATAGACCTGCAAACTGGTGGAGGACTGGATGAGGCAACCATGGGAAAAGACAAGAGGGGGGATATAAAAGAGGAATGAAAAATGAGGCAGAGATGAGGAGAGAGGGCGCTCCAGGGTCCGAGGGGCCGAGGGGCTCCGGCGAGTTCAAACTTTTTTCAAAGTTTCGAGGCACCTGTGCACCTCTGTGTCGGCCAGACAAAATAAAACGAGCGGGAAATGCGGTGTTTGTGAAATATCCCCCTCAGATTGTCACGAGGATGCACAAAGCTTTGTACGGTGGTTCCCACCTGCTAGAGGAGAGTGTGGTTTAGATTCCAACTTACTGCCGGCTCCAGGAGTCAATGGTGCGTTTGTTCATCATCCCATCCGGTCGGCCGTAGTGACGGGAGGGGGGTGGGGGGGGTGGTGGAGCTCTTACACTGCTGTGACTCAACTATCAGTTGTACGACCCCCCTCGGAGGGGAGAGGGGGTTCCGAACAAGGGGCAGAGGTCACGGGGAAAGTACAAAGGCTGCTAAGTAAGAGAGAGGGGACAGACGATGGTAAGGGACACTAAATTAGAAAACGCTATCAACAAGTCAAACTTTTTTGTGGTTTTATATAGGGCTAGCTTTATTATGCACCATTCACCCCCCGAAGCAGTATCTCTCATCACGGCCGTTGAACTGGTCACATAACGTGCAAACTATGGGAAGGTTTTACGGGAGGTCTGCTAGTGGTGGCTGCTATTACTAGGCCCACGCTATCTGTGGGAAAATATACACTATATATATACACTATATATATATATATATAAAGGGGCTTAAAGAAAAAAAATATCCCATTAAATGGAAAAATAGGCTCAGTTTTCTAAACCACATTGCTAGATGTATAATGCAGGCCCACTCTACCCGTGTCTAGACCTTTGCTGTATTTGCGCCGAGTGCAGTGACAATACTGTCCTGACTTCCTGCAATCCTGTGAAGGTGATGAAATCCCTTTATGGTGATATTGCGCTTTGCAAGAGCAGCCCTATTAATCCAGCTTTAACCGCATAAGTGCCATTATTCCCTTAATAAGATCACGGGCTGCGTAGTACCGGATTAAATACTTATATCATAACTGACACTGTCATTTCCCACGGATGATCGCGGCTTGCCTCCGCTGCCGCCGCCGGTTCCGCGTTAAGTCGCCGGCAATCCGCCGGCACCGTTGGCCCAGACGGGAGACAAGCGTGAGGAATGAAGGCAATCAGGTCTGCCCTTGCTTCTGCCTCTCTCTCTCTCTCTCTCTCTCTCTCTCTCTCTCTCTCTCTCTCTCTCTCGCTCGCTCTCTCGCTCGCTCTCTGTAGCTCTCCCCGTCTCTCTCTTCCGGTGTGAAATGGTGCGGTGCTGCGGCGGGCCAGAACATCTGGCCCTCTCCACTGTTTTTAAGTGGCAGTTGCTGCTTGCAAGCGCGCTGGTGGGGGGGGGCTAACGCTACAGAAACTTTGGCGCCGGTCGCTGCAGCGCCTTGGCAGGCGCTCCCAGAGACACAGAGTGGGCCGGGCTTCAGTGCAGCGGCGTGTACCGACGATCCGCATCCTCGGCGGTGAGCTCATGAGCGGAGCCTGTCCCGGGGCGCCTGTCCCGGGGCGCCTGTCCCGGGGCGCCTGTCCCGGGGCGCCTGTCCCGGGGCGCATGTCCCGGGGCGCCTGTCCCGGGGCGCCTGTCCCGGGGCGCCTGTCCCGGGACAGCGGCTGATGACGCAGTCTGGGCCCAGGTAGGGACCGGCGCTGGACGTGCCAGGACTCTGTGGATCCAGCTGGAGGAAATGGAGCTGGGTTTAGCAGCGCTCAATCGAATAAAGGCCAAATCAAACATGTGGGGCGCCCACAGGCTATCTGGATAACGACAGAGCACTCGTCATGTTATGGGATGGCTGCCATGCGGCCGCGGCACAGGCTGACACCGGGTCAAAGAGGCCTGCCGACCCCCATGCGTGTCAGGGCAGGGGCCAGGGGACAGGGGTCAGAGGTCATGTCTTTCCAGTGGAGCTTAGCCCTTGAACTCGACTCCAAATTCCCCTCTACGCTGTGGGACGCTGGGGAGGTTTTCCCTCCTAATTTTGCCCCCAGACACAAGAGAGAGAGAGAGAGAGAGAGAGAGAGAGAGAGAGAGAGAGAGAGAGAGAGAGGGAGAGGGAGAGGGAGAGAGAGAGAGAGAGAAGCGGGGGGAAGAGCACAAAAAGGAGGAGTTAACTTAATTTGGCTAGCAGGGAGGGCTCACACACAGTGTTCAGGAGAGAGGAGAGAACAGGGGGAGGTATGAGGAGCAGGGAGCAATATTGGGTTGGAAAAGGAGGGTGAGATCAAAACAAGCTATGAAACCTTTCCTACCTTATGTGTTTATAAAGGTATATAAAGTACTTAACTGGAACTAACGGCTGAATCTACATGGTTTGGTACATTAAGGATTTCCTAATAAGATAACATTGAGGAACTACAACAGTTTTGAAATGGTTGGTTTTGTTACAATGAACAAAGTGTTTTACTTATTGATCTTTTTAAAGATTTGGATGTCAAAAATGATAACATATTGTGGGTATTCACCTCCAGAACATTCAAGTGAAGTGACAAACCATTCTAGTCCCATCTCCTTCAAAGTTTAGGTCAGTACTCTAAAGCAGAAAGGGTTTGTATGAAAAGATTCCCGCAAAGCAGGAATAAATAAATAAAATATGGCAGCCTCTGAGATTAGCATGAGAACATTTAAAAAGAGTTCTGGCATTGCAAAACACCTCCCCACCAACAACGGTGTGTTGTTGACAAATTAGGTTGCTGGCAAAGACACATTAAAGGAGCTGTTGGAAAGATTACATCACTCTAGCCACAGGCCTTTCTGCTAATAAATAAATGGGCTGAGGCACTCTAATAGACTATTTCCTTTTGCACAGTTATCATCCTGCCTCTTAGGCATTTACTGTGCATGTGTGTATGGGTGTGTGTGTGTGTGTATGTATTCTGGTGTGCACGTTAGAGAGCACTCTTGAGCAAAAAGCACTATTGACACAAAATAAGTACCTAAGAGACATTTAACTTTTGTTAAACCCTCAACATTGTTTTTTCAACATCCACTGACTTCTAATGTTTCTCAAAAACATACTTCTAACGTGTACAAATTTGGTCCAGGCTGGTAGTATGCATTACCAATCTATCTCTGAAATTGTTTAATATATTGGGTGATTTTTTTTTTTAAACCCAGAATGGAAATATATCTTAAATTAAACAAGGAATGAGGAATTATTTGCGATTCGTTATGGTTAGAAAGCTAGAGTCGAGGATTTAACAAAAGTTCAGCATTGCTTTGAAGGGTAATTCAAAGCAATGCGCAATCATGTTTTCATGTTAAACAGTATTTTTCCATAGAGCAAGCCATTCTCTCTCTCTCTTTTCTGTCTCACACTTGTTCATGTTCATTAGCGACAGACAATGCTCCCTCGCTCCTCAATGAGAGGAAAAATCACTTCACAAAAAAACAATTGTGTCCCAGCACTTTCCTCTTTCTCCTCTTCTCTACTTCTCGTCTTTGATGCCCCTCTATCATGCCTGCCTCCCTCCCTCCCTCCCCAATTGTGTGAAAAGGCTGGAATCCATCAGGCAGACATTGGCTGACGCAGCGGGGAAGCAGACTCGTCTGCTTGGTAGATTCTACAACTGCCACTGTCCACAGAGGTGTTGGGTGGAGATCGGTGGCCATCTTTTGAACTAATTCGGGTTCAACAATTGAAAAGTTGAATATGGGACTGCCCGTGAACATAAAAAGCAGGTAACGAGCCAATCACAGCACAGTTGTGTGGACACGGCACTGCAGTGCCTCGTAACACACAGTGAAACAGTTCGGAAACAGGTTGTGTAGGTTTATCGTGGCATTTTGGAACACAGAAAGGAGATTATTTACATTAGGTAACATTTACGTAATTACTTTAGTTGAAAAAGACTAGTAGCTGCAATTTGTGTTTATATTTTTTATCAGGCAAAACAAGCACAGACTGAAATACTGTTGGCTTTGTTTTGATTACAGTCACAGAGTAGTCTAGGCATTTTTCATCAGAACCAGTAGGAAATTAGGAACCAGTATAACTTTTTATGCATTAATATTACCAAATAAATATTTATAAATGAAGCCGTTACATCTGAACTCCAAGATAAAAGCACTGGGCTATAGCTTGCTATAATTGTGATGTTTTTTAAATGTTCCCTTGGTTTATTTTTAGTTAAATGGGACAGTTTCTACCAATACACACCAATATACCATACACACGGTTGCCCTCTTCAACATGCAAATGAGTCATGGTTTGAACGGTTCAGTGAAGTTGTTCAGACACCCCACTGGGCAAGTCGCCCTCTGTCCAAGTCGTCTCGTGTGGGCTGCGTACGGCCTTGGTGGATTCCAGCCCTAACTGTCAAAGAACCTAGCACTAGCCCTCCCTTCTCCTAACCCCTCTTTCCTTTCCACTCCTCTCAACACTCCCCTCCTCCAGTGAACCAGAATGTCATTTCAAGCATGTCCAACCACGGGAAGCCTTTTAAAACCTGTGACAGCATTTGCCCCCAATCCCTGCTAGCTGTGAAACTCCCAATGTGTGACTGGTGCGTGTGTGTGTGTGTGTGTGTGTGTGTGTGTGTGTGTGTGTGTGTGTGTGTGTGTGTGTGTGTGCATGCGTGCATGAGAGTGAGAGAATGCGAGTCTGTGCGTGTGTAGAAGGGGCGTATTGTTTTGTTAGGGAACAGAATTACATAGTAGATTAAAAGTGACTTTTAACACTTATATACATTTACATTCCTATAGTTCACATTAATAAATCTATACATACAAACCCTAACACACCCACACACACACACACAGTGAGACATTTGCAAGTCTCTCAGAGTGCTGCCCTCATGCTGGGACTGTGATGGATTGCTGACACTGTCACACATGAAGGATGAGCGGGAAGCCTGCTGCAAGAAAGAAAGAAAGAAAGAAAGAAAGAAAGAAAGAAAGAAAGGGGCTAACAGCAGAAAAAGGAGTGAAAAGGAAATATGAGGCCAGGCAGGAGACAGGCAAGAAGGATTCTGTGAAGGAATGAGCCAGAGACTTGTGGAGGAGGAGAGGGCAGGACGGGAGTAATGGAGCAGGGCACGGAGAGATGAAGAAGACAAAAAACACATTGGACTGATGAACTAGCCCTCTATTGCCCAAGCAATGTGTTGTTCTTCATATGCTAATGCCGTTCTGACTCACTGTACGCATTCGCGTCCTGTCAAACCGCCTGTGTGTGAAGTTTCTATGCAGTGTTCAAGCAAATTGAACTCCATTAGGAGTGCCTATAGCCCTTTTGATAAATATATACAAAAATATCATCTATAATAATAGAATCTGTAGATTCTATAATAAGAATCTACAAATGTGTAATGCGTGTTCATGTCAAATCTCATTTGTGATATTATAGAAATAGATTAGACAACGAGATACGAATAGAGATTAGGGAGTACAAGTGGTTTTCAGCGGGCTGCATGACCCCTTCAACTACTGAAACGCCAACTTTAATTTAGAAAAACATGACAAGAGATACTGCCGTTGTCATTTTCAGGCTTCATACAGATAGTAGTTCCTATTTAAAGAAGAGACCGAAAGACATCTGTGCCACGGCAGTTTTTCATAACAGCTTTTCCTGGTTTCAGAGAACCATCTATCTCTCATTTGATGTGCAAAGTGGATAAACAGATTGGGGATTAAATGAGTTTTCCAGGACCCCCCCCCCCCAGAGTCCCAGCAGCACATCTGCTAATCCCTGGCTATTCCCTTCACATTGCCTTTAAACTAACAACCAGTTTAACATAATCTCCTTTAAACCTGTTCCATTCACTTCTATTCAATGAAGCATTTACATAGCAATCCTTTTTGCCTGAGCGCTGCAGAGGGACAGTTGTCCATACGTGTGTGTGTGTGTGTGTGTGTGTGTGTGTGTGTGTGTGTGTGTGTGTGTGTGTACACATGTGGGAGTAGCATTTGGATGTGTGTAAAATAACACACACATGGATGAATGGGTGCAAATGGAAAGTGAATATGGAACAGTTCCCCTTCCTACTCCAGGCCAATTGTGGAGAGGAGACGATGTACTGTAAATTATATATAGAGGCGTGTCTGGACCCAGATGCTGGTCTTCACAATATTTAAATGATGTTCAACCAATTCTGAGCAAAGTGACAACAATAACTGTATAGTTTCTCTTAATGTCAAGAATGTATGTCAAGAACTGAACAAAAGTTCAGTATTGCTTTAAGAGGTCATTTTTAAAAAATCTTGTGCCATCTAAACAGGCAACATGTTTTCATGTTCATGTTAATCTGTGTTTTCGTAGAGCAAGCCATTCTCTCCTCCTCTTTTCTGTCTCACACTCGTTCATGTTGTTCGTTAGTGACAAACAATGGGCGTCTCGGCTCCGTCGCTCCTCAATGAGAGGAAAAATCACTTCACAAATAAACAATCCTGCCCCAGCACTGCCCTTTTTCTCCTCTTAACACAATTAAAATGGCTGTTCGATTTATTACATTTTAAATTTACATTTACAGCATTTAGCAGATGCTTTTAGCCAAAGCGACTTATAATTAGTACATTTGTCAACAGTTGAACTGGTTAACCACCAGTTTTTGCAAGCAGATAACATTCTCCTAAAATAATAAAATAATAATAATAATAATAATAATTATAATAATAATTTATTCCTGGCAAAGTGACAACAATAGCCGTTCTCTTAATGACAGTGACATAGAAGTGCTACCGAGGAAAGATCAACATTCTTCCAGGGAAAATCTTACACCACACAACTGTTAAAGCCCAGGGAAGCCCTTGCATGTGTTAGGAGTTTATTTGGCTTATTAGGTTGAAGTTGGATGAAGTTATGAGGCAAAATTGCATATACATTTAAAAACATAGAAGTTAACAGTTGTTGTAACAAGAGCAACATAACTTCCACAGGAGAGACGAATCAAGCAGTGTGTGTAAACCAGACCTGAGAACAAGTCTAATTAGACACATTTCCCACTGGAATTAAAACACACCCTCTATCGTCCTGAAATATGTGAGCTTACTTGGAAGCACCTTTAAAATGGTACAGTTCCCATTACAGAATGGTCAGGAGTGTAAAAGGCGAGCAAGATACTGTATTTATACTGTACTGTATACCACAGCGCTTGAGAAAATGATGCACAACCAATTAGATGTTTTCTTTTATCTTGAAAGGACACACACACACGCACACAAACAGAAACAATCACCAAGCCCATATGGATAGGTGTCAAGCTATTTAAAAGAGAATGAAGGACTAATGACAGACTGTTAAACATATTTTACTGGTCCTCATTGTCATTATAAAAATGCTCACTATAACTATAACACTCTAATTATTAACAAATACAATTCCTGACAGGAAAGGTGTGGTCTGGGTGAAGTAGAACAGAACAGAAATCAGCTATGGTCATTATAAAATCGTAAATAACATGATTATTTTTAATTGCCTCAATGCAGACGGGCACCGGGTTCTTGAATTTCCCATGAAGCAGTTTGGCAACATCATAATTATTGTTTTCACTGATGTTTGAAAGACATTTGATATATGTTACTGTGCTCTTATGTGACGGTGAGGTAGAAAAACGAATTAAATGCTCAAGAAGTTAAAACCTCAATTTACAGCATGATAAATATATTGATACAATGAAAATCAATACATCTTCCAATAATATACAAATAAAGTTGTTAATTTTTTGTGGCTGAAAAACAAAGTTTCTGCAAAAGAAATCAGGCCCCGAGTAAATTAAGATGGATGAGCTTTAAAAAAAAAGGGAGCCGATTGGTCAAAAGGATGAAATTTAAAAAATGCGGTGTGAAGGTAGAACAAGTGGTGGGAGCCACCTGCTCTGTGGGATCCCCAAAAGAGGGAACAGAGAGGGGGGTGGTCAGATAGAAAAGGAGAGACCACCACCTGCTTTGTGGCATCTCTTTTGACTCAGTAATCTTCAAACATAACCAAAACACCACGTTATGTAGTCCCCCCACCACCAGCAAACTAACGCAACTATAGGAAGTCACATTTATAACCCATCCTGCATGTTGAAAGGAATTGACTTGCCTACATCACAATACACTGTAGCGATGTGTACCGTAATGTACCACATACATGCGCTGCAACAAAATAAGGAAGTGAATTATGGCTCAGTCTCTAAGTTTAATTTTCCATTCTAATCTATGGAGCCTTAAAAGCTGCGATCGCAATGAACTCTAAACTAAATTGTTTGAAATGGGACATTAAAGTTTGTATATTTCATCTTTATTTATTTATTAACTAGTGTATCTAATTTATCGTCATGCCATTATGATGTGATAAGCTAAATTCATACATTTTGAATTGAAGTTAAAACTCCACGGTTGAGCAAATAACAAGACGGTCTCAGAAAAGACATTATTCCAATTCAAGACAATAATTCTCCCCGGTAAATGTGAGTGTGCCATGTAAGCTAATATTAACAAGCCGCAAATAAGGGGCTTACGAACATCTAATTGAGGCATCAAAAAGTTCACCGGGAGTTCAAGCTGCTAAGGGGGAAACATACGCCTGTCATGCGGTGAAATAATTGCACAAACCCAGTGTTGTTATTGTCCAACTGTCACTGTGACAGTTTGGGGAAAAAGCATACTCTAGAAAGACGGTCGATTATCAGGTCGATTCCCAAAAGGATGATAACAATCACCAACAAATAAATAATGAGCACGTGTAAAATGCAAACACACATATTTAATAGGTTGCATCATAATGCTTCAAAATGTCCCCTAAGCAGTTTTCCTGTATGCATCCTTGAGCAAGAGGTCTATAAATGTGTACGTGTGTGTCACAGCTAATGATTCATAAATGGAATAGGCACAGGGCTGCAGTATGTGCATGTGCTGTGAAAGTGTGAAACTTATTTAGAGTGGCATCATTAGTATAGTATCATCCTATTGGTTTGGGATTTAGTTGTATTTTTATATTTGTTGTCAAGCTGAACATGATTGACTGCATTACCAGCAGTATTGCACAAGAAAACAGATGAGAAAACACACAGGGGCCGATTAGAAAAGAAGAGAAGACGAGAAGAGAGCCGGTTCACCAGGAGTCTCGCTGCGGTGGCTGTTTTTGGACAAACAGAGCGGGCTGACCCCAGGGGCACACAACTGACCTACAAACTGTCTGTAACCCCCACACCTGCACAGACAGACACACACATACACAAAAAACTCTAACCACTCTAAATTTGCCAAAAGGCCACCTGATAATACCATCTGTTACTCAAAACACTACTGCTTTGTAACTGTCCCTTCTCATTGCTTTTCCAAGCAATCAGATTCACACTGCCAGTGCAGAGAGTGTGTGTTACCGAGGACTTCAAAAGGAAAGTGTGTGAGAGAGGTCAAAGGTGAGAGAGGGACGGTATAAAAGAATTTTGTGATTGTACCATAATGGACACATCAATACAGGCCCGCCTGGGAAGAAGAAAAAAAAGAGAGATAAGGAAGTGGGCAGTCGGTTCTGCTGACCGGCAGAAAGGCAAAGCTTTAATGATTTTTTTAGTTTCATAAACTGGATTTTGTGTTGATAAAGTTTGACTGGATTTTAAGTGAAGCTAACTATTTTAGTGACTCACAATGATCACATTGCTAGTAGACCCCCCCACCCCCCAACCAAGAACCACGTACGGTTTTGACATGATTTAGTCTCAGTCTTGCACTTGGGTATTGTTTTTCTCATTTCGCTAGGGGCCTCTGTAGGTCCGGCATCACTTTTCTGAGGGTTTTATTTTGATTCTTACAAACCTTGTTGTGCTTTCTTTTCCAGATATTAGATTACAGCAGGATGATAAGGGCCGGCTGTATGTGACAGGCAGCCTTGTTTGTTAAAGGTAAAACTATATCGGGAGCAGCAGTAAGCTAATGCGGACTTTAAATGACTTTAAAAAAAGGCATAGCTACCTAGTAAGACTTTCATATTGCTTATATTTCACCCTAGTGTGTTTGTGTAGTTAAAGCCCCTGTAAACCCAAACCAGTGTTCAGTGTTGTTTCAGTTAATTTGCTTGATTAGAAAACGTCTACACTGGTTGTTGATGTCAGCATATACCGTTGTACAATAGAGGAGCTGTCAGTTGTCCCACGGTACAGGTGCAAGAAAACTGATATAGGACATTCAGGGAGAAGTCAATCCAGCCAGCCAGAGGACCAAGATTTAACACAAAACACCGGCTTTAGCTGTTTAATAATAATAATTCAATAAGTTTGACCCAAATCCCTCCCCATTTACTTTGCTGTTATGGTCTCTGTTTTGCGTCGGAATGTAAATTGTCTCCTCCCCTGAAGCTTGCAAGCAGCCCTCCAATCAGAGCTGCAGGTGGAGTAGGGGAGGGGGCGGAGTTAGCCTCAGTTTTGGTTTTGCTGTCATGTAGGGGCTAATCTTACTTAGTACAACCTTAACAGGAAGGAGGCAGAGAGGAAGGAGGGGGGGAAGGGTTATCAGGGTGAGCCGGGCAGCAGCAGCAGAGGGCCGAGGGTGTTGGCAGGACGTCGCAGGGGTGTGAGGGTCTAGCAGGGGTGAGTGGCACAGTGGGATGAGAGCGTGGGGAGTTCATGCCCCCGGCAGGCCCTTTCACACCGCGTACACAAAGGGACTACAGAGAGAGACGGGGCTCGCTGCGGCTAACAAGCAAAGGGGCCCCCACCCCACCTACACACACACGCGCACACACACACACACACACACACACACACACGCGCGCGCACACGGCGTGTGCAAGAATTAATCCACATGCACAGACGGACATCCGCGTGAACACACACAGCTAACGAGGAGCATCACATCAAACTGGCGCCACCTGTCTCCCCCTTCACCAATTAACGAGCTCCCGGCTCCCGGGACGCTGGGACGAGGCGGCAATTAGCAGAGAAAGAAATAGGAAGTAATGAACAGAGGGAAGAAAGCCATAGGACAGAAAGGGAAAGCGCGGGGGGGTGGGGTAAAAGACATAAAGACAGAAAAAGATTCCTCCTCATCATAACTCCCTCTCGCCATAGTCGCCTCAGACAAAGACAGGGTGGCTACAGCGGGCAGTTACGTCAAGCTCCTGTCAAATGTGTGCGTGTGGGTGCGCACGTCCTCCATACATAACATAAAGGTTCAGTAGGCGATATTGAAGAATTAAGCACATTGCCTACTGAACCTTTAAATTCTGTGGGGTTTTCTTTCCATCAAGCACTAGCTGTGCACTGTGACATACGCACACACGGGAAATATAGAGCTTGTGCTTTCTTGTATCTACTGTATGGGTGTCTAGCGGCTGGCACCTCTAGTGGACACTAAGAGTAGGACGCAAATGATGTCAGGATAAAGGGATTTGTGAGCAACGGAGAGAGAATTTGATCATTTTGTAAAAATAAAATGTAATACACAAACTTAAACGTGCTATTACCGTATGCTTACGCACATGCAATTACATGCACACTATTTTCTTTGCAACCTGATAACAGTCATTCATGCAGCCTCTGTGAACCCCCATGACCTATGACCTCTGGGACCTAAATATGGAACAAGAACTGAAAGACTGGTCATGCGCTGACAGATCCTCGGCCTCCCTCTTCCTCTTCTCAGTTCAGGGACATTTACTTGCACAAAATATTACACCACACAGATTTTGCATTTAAAGCACGATCATAAAAATGATTATTGTCTAATGAGCTAGGTCAAGTGCATTACTGTCACGACCCTGCCCGTTTCCCTGGTCTTGTCTCTTGTTCCCCTGGTCTTGTCTCTTGTTCCCCTGGTGTGTCTGCCGCCCTCACCTGTGTCTCGTTCTCCCTAGTGTATTTAGTCTCTGTCCTCCCTTGTCTCAGTGTTGGTTCGTCTGTTGTTGTTGGTTAGTGTTACAGTGTGGTTCTCCGTCGTTGGCCTTGCCAAACGGATTTATACGACGATGTTGGTTCGCAGAGTGGAGATGAAGCAGTTGATCACTGACTCATGACACGGGAACAGGGCTTTCAGTCCTTCATTACAAGAGACCTCGCAAAAGGATCATTTCAAAGTGAGCCTCAACGCCTCACGTCATGTGATCTTTGTATACTGTATGAGAAAATAAATAAATAAATAAAGAGAAAGCAATAGTAGGCCCGCCCACACACACACACACACACACACACACACACACAGGACAGGTGTGAGGTCAGTGGTCTCCATCCAGCTCTCAAATATAGAGCCCCCACTGTTAAGGGGGCCTAAAAGTTCACTGCATACGGCCTTTATGTTCACAGGAAAGGAGACATCCCACACACACACACACACACACTCAGAGAGAGAATCTCACCCTTGACAATAGCTACTTATAGGTGCGTAAACACATGCACAGCCCTTCCCTCGTCAGTAACAGCGTGCTATTAAGATCCTTATCATCCGCTACGCCAAAACGTGAGCACTCATTTCCTCCGTCATCCTCCGTCTCCGCTCACCCATGCCCTCAAACCCCTCCCCCAAATCCCCCGTTTGTCCTCCTACCGTTTCCCCCGTCGCTCTCTCTCTCTCTCTCTCTCTCGCGCTCTCTCTCTCTCTCTCTCTCTCGCTCTCTGTCTCTCGCTATAACTGACTATCTCTCTCGCTCTGGCTGAGACGAGATCTACAATGACG